>BFEA01000443.1:499446-526946 GCA_003427395.1 Chara braunii
GTCGATGGTGATCACGACGATGGTTCCCCCTTCTCTCTCTCTCTCTCTCTCTCTCTCTCTCTCTCTCTCTCTCTCTCTCTCTCTCTCTCCGCCATCGCTCACTTTCCTCCATTCACCGTCGCTATGTATCTCCGCCATCTGCAGTCTTCTTGCTCTGCGAGCTGCCTCCTTCATTTTCCTTCACTTCCCTCTGTTTTTTCTCAATCCTTCTCGCCATATCGAGCGCTAGCCAGCACTCTTGCTCGACTTCGGAGGCACGAAGGTCCCGGGTTTTTTCTCTTTCCCTCCACTTGCGTTCCAGGCGCTGAGGGAGCGGACGATGTTATTCCTCTCGGTACCATCGTCTTGTACAGCAAGATTCCTGGAGGTTTGTTAAAACTGCACACTAAAATCTTGTACGACGAGTGCAGACTGCCTTTGAGAGGTGTTAAGGGTCGTTCGAACATGCCACTGTGCTGTTACTTCGCAGGGCTTTACGATGGCTACAGCAAGCATCTCCAGCCGCCAGTGGAATACCCCGATCTCGCGCTGAAAGGACGTCCGGTTCTTTCGGGAGAATATGTTTTCCGGCTTCTGACGACCCACAAGGGGTCGTTCCGCTTGGCTCAAGAAAACCCTGAGATGTCAATGGGGCACGGGAGTGCGATTCACGGCACTGGGTGTCAGGGCAAGTGGCACGCGCGCAGCATTCAAATGCAGGTCGACCCGGATGCTCCTGGGAACACGTCAGACTTGCATTCTCCAGATGCAGGGACTCTACGGGCGGTACTCCGAAAATCCTCAAGGTCTTCTACCAGGGCGACACGTATTCGCTTCGAGATGAGATGAGAAGAGAATCCTGCAGATCGGGGCAAGTAGTTGGAGGGAATGAGGCTGAAGGGATGGACGCAGTCCGCGACATCTCTGGCGGGGAGCCGACTTCTTCGGAAAAGAAACGCGAGCGACAGAGGATGGTGCGAGAAGAGGTGGCGGAAGAAACCCGCCGCATGAAGAGGATGAAAGGACACTCGGAGCTGATGATTGGCGTGGATGGAGGTGACGTCGGAGAACGTGCCTCGGGAAAGAGGACGCCAGGGATGCGTGGCGGACAAGAACAAGGAGCCGAAAAGAGGCTGTGGAAGGAAGAGGGTGCATCGGCAAGTAAGAAAGCGAGGAGGCCCGACGGTTTGACCATCCGCGAAGGACAAGCTATGGGTGGAGGAGATTCGGCTCATCTAGACGCTGCCGCCACGAGAGAACCTTCAGAGAAATCCAAGAGGAAACTGGCAGCTGAAGAAGGCGATGGCCAGAAGAAACCTCGCAGGACGAAGAGTGCTGAGGCGGCGAGCGGTGGCGAACGGGCTGTCGGTGGGCGGTACGACGAAGCGACAACGTTCTGGCTCGAATACGAGCGGAACGATGATGGTGAGATCGTGGAGAAGGAGCTCTCCGTTCAACTTCTCATCGACCCAAGGAAGGTTTGCGACATCCCGCCGTGAGAAAGATATTACAACTACCGCAGTCTCAGTCACGATGGTGTGGAGGACATCAACGAAGCAATGCTAAGGCAGTTCCACGAGGAAAAGGGGAAGATCTGGATAAAAAACCCTTTGGTTCTAGCACCCATCTACAAGCCGGTGACGCATAGGCCGGAGAAAGCTAAGAGGGTTCACAAACACGTCTTCAAGTCAGAGGACAAGGACAAGTACTTCTATTACCCTGTCAACGGACAACACACCGTGGCTGCTGTGAAGGAGTTGGACGGTGAGCCAATAATCGAATTGTGGAAGATGCACTCGTGGCCGGCGAGAGTCGTCTGGTTCTCCGACGAAGACTTCAGGGGGTATTTGCAGGTCAGTCTCACGGAGAACACAAGACACAAGATGTCTAAGCAGTGTGCACAGAAGAGCGCTTTCGAGGACATGCTGGAGGCACGGGAGAATAAAGGAATTTCGGTGGCCATTCAAGGGAACCCTTATGGCAAGGAGGCCGAAAAACAAACGTTTTTTGAGTTCCAAAAGCTGCTTTTGGGAAAAAGTCCGAACGGGGCACACTGGACGATGGCATGCAAAGCGACAACGCTCGCCGACAAGGAGCACGTCGCTGCCATTGGCAATGCATTGAGGCAGTGGATGCCGCTCGTGACGGTCGGTGATGACGTTTTCCGCAAAGGCATGGAGTTCTACGAGAAATGGGACGAGGGAAAGTTGTTGAGTGGCGACGGGAAGACGCCCTTGTCGAAGCCGGGCAAATACATGCCAGACAAAGCTTCGGGTCTTCAAGCAATTCCGGAAATGGGCACGAAAGGGGCGGCTGGTGAAATGAAGATGGGGTGGCTGGTCCGGGTCCCGCCGCCTCCGACCAAAAAGAAAACGCAAGCGGACGACAATTTTTTCGTCGTCGTGAGAGAGTCAGACATGTTCTGTTGGCAGTGTCTCGCCGACATGACCGATGCCGAAAAACTGTCGATCCTCGACGACATTCTCGCACTTAGGGGAGTGTTCGTGCAATCGGCGGGCGGACATCTGAAACGTCAACATAAGCCTGGAATTAAAGACATGGTCGAGACGAGGAAAGTGAACCGCATGATGGTCCGCATGTTTCATTACATCTTGTTCCTTGAAACGGAGGAGGACGCAGAGGTTTGGCGCTACGGGAGGCTTTTTTTCCGGACCGAGGGGCAACTGCTAGCGGAGTTCGGGCCGCAGGGCGTCACGAAACAGGTGTGGGTCGAACTGCGAAAGCATTTCGAGGGCGCGGTGGAGTACTTTGAACACTTGCAAACGTACTCTTCCGCACGAGAAGGATTCCCTCTATGACACGAAGAGAATGTACGAGGATGACAGGTTCACTAAATCTTTCGAAAAGTTCGTCCGTTCTATCTTACAATGGACGGAAGAAGAAGTTCGAGACACGATCAGGGTCAGCGGGGATGTGAGGCACATCAAATGGCACAAGCTCAACCGGGTGACCAGCCTTATTCCTTTCAGTTGCCCGCCTTCCGAAGCCCACAGTCGTCTCACTGAGATCCTCGAGATTGTGCGGCATTACGTGTGCAACCTGTACGTTCTCGATTTGTGTGATCCCACACTCCTCTCAGACCAGCGAGAAGACGATTTCGCCTCCTTGCAAGGCGTTCTCCAAACACTATCGCCAACGCACTGGGCACTTGTGGTCTTCTTCCCCTCTCGTTCGGAGCTCAGTTTCTTAAAAGGCATGGCCAGGCTTAGCGTCCATCACGTCAGGACAGGGAAGTGGGTGCGCCATGCACAAAGGCAGGCCACTGTCCGGGAAGGCAATATGCTGGTTGAGGAGTGTGATCGCCTGTACATGATTTTCAATGGCGAGAACCTGACAGACAACACAGTCGCAGTCTTTCCGGTCAGTAGCCCGACAAAGGCTCCCCGTGCTCATGGTCCAAGTCCGGCCAAACACGCGGTGGCGACCCGCTCGAAAGCTGTCTGTTCGTCGGACCCATCAGGACAGGCTGTGGCGTGTTTCGACGTGGCGGACGAGGACAGGTTCCCTCGTAGCCAGTGGGAGGTCGGCGGCGTGACAAGTGTTCGTGGACCTGCTTACGGGGACAGGGAGCGGATCCTGTCCCATCTACTTGGTCTACTCGAAAACTTTTGTAGAGTTGGGCAAACTGTTTTTTCCTTTGGGAAGGCGCATGCGTCTATTGTGTGGGAGCCCCTGCGCAACGGTAGGAACGTCGTCGCGTTGGAGGACGAGAAGAAGATGATCGATTACCTTAACGAGTTCGTGAAGACATGCGTGGAAGACCCTCGCAATAATTGCTCTAATGTCCAGACCACCGGCGAACGGAACTGGGATCCCAAACGTGACAGGTATTGGAAATTGTCGGGGAACAAATGGACGAAGGTTTGGGACTTCCTTTTCCAACCTGGACCGCCTGCTCAGACCGACCTCGAATACAATCGACGGAGAAACCTGGTGTTCGGTGTGCTGAATGGGTACCACGATGTTCCCAGGGAGTCTGTCTCGAATTTCCTGAGAAGGTTGGAGCACGTTTTCTTCTTGATGGCCGAACCGCTCACCCTCGAAAACTACAAGGCGCAGTTTGATGAGGAGGACCCTTTCGACGCTGAAGACATGGAGGAGCTGAGCGACTCCGAAACCTTCAATTTCGAGTCCATGCAACTTCCTCGGGTGGTTGGACAGGTTGGTGATGAAGGGGAAGGTGGTCCTCAGAGATATAGCACGTCCCTTGTTGATTTGAAGCGTGTGTTTGGGCGCGAAAGAGTCGACGAGTCGACGACCAATCGTCTGATGACGGGGAGGAAGAGAGAGACTATGATTACGAACCTTGTGAGAAGCTCCCTGGGGACCATGATACCTGGGAGAATGACAGACTCTTCTTCTTCGGCAAGCATCACCGGTTCACGCCGGAGGATGTCTGGGGACACAACGTCGTCTGGCACCCGGGGATATTCCAACCTGCTGTAAAGAATGGAAAGTGGGTCATGGCAATAAAGGAAGCCGATGGCAAGTGGAGTGGCATGAACAGACTGGGAGCGGGTCCATTTAAGAAAAAGGTGAGAGATGCTCTGGTGGAGCATTTGAGTCTTATGAACCCCGAAAGGAGCTTATCGGACGTCACTGCGTATACAGGCCAGAAACTCCACGAGTTGTACGATGACAATATGTTGGAGTTTTGAGCGCCTTTCTACACACTCGAAACGCCACCGTCTCGTGGCATTGACTGGCGCATGCCGCAACCTCCGTCGGGCGGTCAGCATCCCGGAACGGGTGGAGGAGGAGACAAAGGAGACGCCGGAGGAGACGGCTCACAATTTTCCGGAAAGGGGTCGGGCGAAACATCGTCGGGAGAAAAGGCGTCCAGAGGAAAGGGGTCAGGCGGAAAGGGGTCGGGCGGAAAGGGGTCGGCTGGAAAGGGGTCGGGCGGGATGGGGTCGGGCGGGAAGGGGTCGGACGGAAAGCGTAGAACGTCCGGGAGTCCCCAGTATAGGGAAACTGACAGCCACTGCGTAGGGAGTCGAGATTCCGACATGCGAGACGTGGCCACCCTGAGGTGTAATCAAGTGCGAGTAGATTTGCGCTTGTCTGCGAGGACTTTGTTTCCCAATGCCGAGGAGAGTCCGTCCCGCTGTGCGCAGCAGAGGTCTCATGTGCACAACACCTTGCTCCTGGAAGAGGGCGAACGTCTGCAACATATGGCAGCATGTCCTGAGCGGCGAAACCATTCCTTGATAGGAACCACATCTTCGTTTTGCCTGGAGGGCGGGATGCCTGCATTGCGAACGAGCGAAGGTGCGACCGTCAGTTCCCTCAGCTCCGGCGAGCGCAAAAGAACTCCGAATAGATTCGGAGTTCCTGACGCCGCCCTGGAGGCCTTCCGCCATAAGTGCTCCTCACGCTACAGTTCCGGGGGGCTAAGAAAATGTGACGTCCTACCCCCCGCATCTTCAGTTGGGCACACGGTTCCCCTGCTCACCTCCGTTCTCATATGTTGAGACTCGAGACTGGAGGTCTCGCGACGTGCTGGAGGGGCCCGCTGCAGGAGTGTTGGAGACTGGTGGTGAGTACGGACGTCATGCTTCGGAGGGTATACCAGTCGACGTTGACAGCAAGAGTACAACGGCTCCTGGGAAGAGGAGCGCTCTCCGGGAGCGCATGCTGTACAGCGGGAAGAGGAGACTCAACACTGCCAATCTCGCAAAGTGTTGGAGACCGGGGGTAGCGAGTGTGAACGTCATGCTTCGGAGGGTGCGTCCGTGGACAGTGACAGCAAGAGTACAGCAGCTCCGGGGGAAATGCATGCTCTGCAGCAGGAAGAGGATACTCAACACGGGCCGGCTCGCGAGGTCGTGAAGGGGCTCGACGCAGGAATGCTGGTGCTCGGGACGTCCGAAGAGGTTCTACACAGTCGTTCGGTTGTGGCCACGACGCGTGAGGGTGTCGTTAAGGGAGGTAAGTGGACATTCGTGGAAGCTCGCCTTCTTGGCGATGAGGAAGGCGAAGAAGAACCCGTGGTGGAAGCTCGGGCTCATGGCGATGAGAAAGGCGGAGAACCCATGGTGGGAGGCGGTGAGGTGACGGTCGGCATCCAGATAGATCCACAACGGAAAGATGATGATTCTTCGCCCACCTGTTGCGGTGAAGAACAGGGTGATTGAGCATCTGTTCTCAGTACCAGTCGGGAAATGGTGCTTCATGAAGCCATCGAGTTGGGTAACGACTCGGCTGCCACCGAGCTGGTTAGCGACTCAGGCGTGGCCGAGGTGTAGAACGTCGAATCCTCCGTGGAAGGTGGTGAGGTAGCTGTCAGCATCAAGATGGGTCCAGAGCGGAAAGATCATGATTCTCCGTCCACCCGTTGCGGTGAAGAACAGGGTGATCGTGCGTCTGTCCTCAGTACCGGTCGGAAAATGGTGCTTCATGAAGCCATCGAGTTGCGTAGCGACTCGGCTGCCACCGAGCTGGTTAGCGACACAGCCGTGGCCGAGGTGCAAATCGTCGAATCCTCCGTGGGCGTCGGCGTAGTGGCGCGACAAGAGGGCGATTTCTCTCAAAGGGCTCCCGAGCACGGTAAGATTTGTGAATAGTAGCACTCGCATATCTGTCACTAGCCAACTTTGTGTTCGTCTGAATTGATGTGATGGGCTCATGTACCTATTACCACTTGTTGAAAAAAAGTTTGTGGGTTATTGGTTGTTTTCTATGTTTTACAGTTGTGAGGTTGCCGATGTGTCTGCCCATGAAGTCTTTAAAAACCGTGCGCGAGAAATGTCTTTCAGGGAGGTCATTAGCCGCTTTACCGAAGAAGTCGTCAAGTGTAGGGTTGTTTAAAAGGGTCAAGATGCCTCGCCTTTCCCAGAGAGTTGTCAGGGTTCTGAAGGCTAGTGGAATAGATAAGGAGGAAACTTTGCAGAAACATGTGGCTGCGTCTATTGAAAGCGTTACTGCTTTGTCTGATGGGTCTGATGACGATGTCAAACGGGGTATCTTGAAAGACGCTTATCCTAAGTACATCGCCAAGGACACATTCAACAGTCGGGAATACAACTTTTCTGGAAAAAGGGCAGACAGTTCTTAGCCATTTCGCCCCGGTGATTTTGGTCACTCCTTACACTTGTTCGTGGGTGTTTGTGCAGCTAGGGCTACATCATGTTTTCGCGTTTCCTTGCCTACTGAGGAGCTTAGCGCTACGGACTTGAGAATGTTGCAGGACGTCTGCGGAGATTTCAGCAACGACCACGAGGTGGTTTCGTCGGTTCGCAAAGGTACCAGTTCAATACCGTTGACCATAAAAAGTCTTCAAACTCTTGTCCAGGGGGGATGGCTTTCCGTCGAGGTGGTGGAGTCGTGCTTGGCTTTGCTTTGCAACGCTACGTTGCCTGGGTGTCCGTCTCGTTACATTTTCAGTCCCTTTTTCTATACCAAGCTCGTCGGTGGCGGCTATCGACATGAAAGGGTTGCGAGATTGACAAAAGATGTCAATATTTTCTCGTACGACATGGCCTTGATTCCTGTCCATAAAAATCGAGTGCATTGGACACTATTGTGTGTCCGTGAACAACGGTTGGAGTACTACGACTCCCTCCTACAAGACGATCGCGGTTTTTCTTCCGATACGCTTGCGAACTTCACAAAATACCTCCGTGACGAAGCAGTTTGTCGATATGGTAAAAAAAACAAACTGGATCTCCCGGCGCCTAAGGTGGTTGCTCATGGTGTCCCTCAACAGTCGGACGGTTCGAGCTGCGGTGTTTTCATGCTCGCCTTTGCTTCTTTTCTTGCACGCGGGCATCCACCACCATTTCCGATAGCCCAAAGCGACATTCCAAACATCAAACTATGGATTGCGGTGGACATACTCCAAGGCTCGGAATAACACCCCTGTTTTTATTCGAATCTGTTCGCACTTGGTCGAGCAGTCAGCATGTTCGAGTTGTATTGTTGTTTTGATGAGGTAGCGGATTGCAGTGGATGTTTAGATCAAGTAAACGGTTAGGTGTCGATGTGAATATCCCAGTTGGCCCAACAAGGTTCCCCTGAACAACAAAGTCCAAAAACCATTGTGCATCTCTCGGAGGAGGAGATTGCTGAAGAGGTCGTCCCTCCCCGGGGGCAGACGGCCCAGCGCTTGTGGTTGTGTTCTTCGGGGACGTCATTTTACTCCTACCCCTGGACCAACACGCCAACCCCAGACCAAATCGGATGATCGGGAGGAAGGCAACGAGGTTTTCCTAACACTACAGAAACAAAGTGCGAACTAACTCGGACTTGACAAAATGGAGGACGAAAACGACGTAAGAGATGGGTGTTTGAAATGCACAAAAAGTCACAACAATTGGGTAAAGGAGAGGAAAGACAACACTCCTCTTGTAGCGTGAGTTCGGAGGGAAGACAACAACTCCTCGGAAAGAGCGCGAACGAACTCGTTGTCCTCGAAACGAGGAAGAGGTGGTTTATCTTCAGGAAAGTGCGAACTAACTCGGAGTTCTGGGAATGAAGTGGTCTACAACAAGTACCTCATGGGTATCGACAAGCGGGAACTGACTCGCAGTTCTGGTGACAAGGAAACCGATGCACGAGATTGGTGTTTGAAATGCAAACGAAGTCAAAACAATTGGGTGAAGTTGAGGAAAGACAACACTCCTCTGGCAGACTGAGTTCGGAGGGAAGACAACAACTCTTCGGAAAGAGTGCGATCCGACTCGCTGCCCTCGAAACGAGTACCATACGTTTTTTTTTCGGGAAAGTCCGAACTAACTCGGAGTTCTGGGAATGAAGACCGCTGCAACAAGTACTGCGCGGGTATTGACAAGTGTGAAGGGTATCGACAAGTGCGCACTAACTCGCAGTTCTGAAGACAAGACAACAATTGCAACCCGCAGTTCTGGAAATGTGAAAGTCACGTTTAAGAAAAGGCGGCTTATCTTGGGAAAAGTGCGAACCAACTCGGAGTTGTGCAAATAAAGTGCGAACTTATCCTGAAAGACGCACGACATGGGTGTCTACAAGTGCGAACTAACTTCGAATTCCGGAGACGGAGGGCAACAACTCCTCCAGCAATGTTGGTCATAAAGTGCGAACTGACTCGCAGTTGTGCAAATAAAGAACTGACTTTAACGAAAAAGGTGTCTAATCTTGAAAAAACTGCGAATTAACTCGCAGTTGTGACTCCTCCAGCAGTGTAGGTCGCAAACTGCGAACTGACTCGCAGTTGTGGATCACTTCCAGCCTCGTTGGGATGGATGAACAAAACCGCAAATTGATTCGGTCTTCTAGGAGCAGCACTGACGAGTATATATATATATATATATATATATATATATCGTCACAAACAGAACTGCCCCGTAAACTGTAGGCAGAGAGAGAGAAGAGGACAACAAATGAGGGGCTGTGACAAACTGTTTCGTCGGAGTTTCACCGACTCATCAAGAGGCTGAACCCTCAACATTCTGCAGAATCCCCTCACTTATTACACTCTAAATGATAATTTACCTTAACCAAAATCAAAGTAGACTATATATATATATATATATATCAGGTCGGCGACCTCGCAAGGGACAGGTGAGCAAAAATCGGGAATTGATTCGGTGTTCAACAAAAACTTGGTGTTGCTTCGGGGTTCACCATGCGCAGTGACGACTATAAGTTGCGAAGGGAATCGAGCAGCTTTATACAAACGTTATTATGGCTATGGCGAAAGGTAATGGAGCTACGAAACCAAATCGACTATGGCAGACGGAGGTGGAGGGTGAAGAAAAGACATCAGAACACGTCCTCTCGCGAAAGAACAAAGCCAGGAATTAATTCGGGGTTCAACATGCGGAAACTGCGGCATTATATCCTGCAGGTAGAGACAGGGCATATGGGAATCTGTTCGGACATCGAACACAGAATAGGACAACTGAAGTTATATAATCTTACCTTCGTCGTGCGTTGAGCGAGCGACCAACGTCGGACGGATATGGATGTACGACCACCGAACCAGCTATGGTGGAGGGATATCGAGCTACGAAGAGCGAGCCGGCTATGGCGAATGGAAATCTAGCCACGAAGAGCGAGCTACGAAGAGCGAACCGAACACAATGCGGCAACTGCGGATGGAGCGCAGAGCGAAGAGCGAGCGCGCTATGGCAGAAGGAGGTGGGGGGTGAAGACAAAATATCAGAACGCTCGCGGAAGCGATAGCGGGACTTGACCTGTAGAGCGACAACAAAAGGGATAACAAGAGGGCGGCAACGCCTTTTATACTTTCCTGCAGCAGGTCTCGCGTTGGGATCAAGGTGGGGCCGTATTGATTCGCATATCGCACGCTTGGAAACGGGTAAGGGCAGCTTGGGCCTCGAAAGGTCAGAGGTACCGGAAATTGTCGGCCGTCGATCAACAATTTTCAACAGTGGAGATGAATGGAGCCACTGACATGCCAGAGGCCCCAAAATCTTCGTCAACTCCGGCGTGCAATGATATGACAGTTCCAGAAAACAAGGGGTAGGCAAGGTCATTTTTGCAGTTGTAGTCTGGACCGTCGATCGGCATGATCCGACGCACGAGGTCAGGCGCACGAATCTGGCGAGGAGGTTCGTTGCGCGCCGAGGCCCGGCGACGGTTCATTGCGCGCCGAGGCGCGGCGATTCATTGTGCGCCGAGGTCAACACCGAAAATCTATAAGTTCTGGTCTCGCAGTCATTGGGACATTTTGCAAATGTCAACGACGTTGGATATACGGAGTCCGCAATCCATTCCAACGCTCGCCATGCACCATTGCCATCAATGCGCTTAGCTCATCACCATCGCGACACAAACCTATATCCCCCATCGCATCCGTCGTGCTCGCCTGACCATCGCAGCGCTGACAATCGCTGTCGCTCCCACCGCAGAGCTGGCTATCGCTATCGCTGTCATCGCACCGCTGGCCATTGTAGCTTGTTCCATCGCTGCGTTATCTCTCTATCGAAGCCCTGGCCAGTGTTATCCCATCGCAGCGCTGGCCATCGCTATCGCTGATTCGTTGGGCCATCTTCTGCGTGATCTCTCTCCATCGCTGCGCCATCTCTCTCCATCGTTGCGCCATCTATCTCCATCGCCGCACCATCTTTTTCCATCGTTGTGCCATCTTTCTCCAACACGGACTCTCTCTATCGTTGCGCCATCTATCTCCATCGCTCCTGCGCGAACTCTTCTCCATCGCCATCTCTCTCCATCGCTAATCGCGGACTATCTCCGTCGCTGCGCCATCTCTCTCCATCGCTCCTTCGCGATCTCTTCTCCATCGCTGCGCGATTTCTCTTCATCGCTCCTGCGCGATTTTTCTCCATCGCCGCACGATCTCCTTCCATCGCTGAGTAGTCACTCTCCATCTCACTCCATCACTGCGCGCTCTCTCTCGACCACCAGGCAACCTCCATCCCTGCGCCAGAGGCTTCCATCGCTCCTGCGTGATCCCGCCATCGCCATTGTATTGTTGTTTTAGGCCGCTGTCGGTGCAGCCGCCCATCATTGTGGAATCGCACGAAACAAGTGACAGGTATGCTTAACGAAGGTTTAACGCGATGGATGTCACTTTGATAATGGAACTGATATGTGGATCAACATTAGTCAGGCATGAAATGATGTTGTGCAATAACTAATCTTGGTCATCGTTGCGCCATTTCTCTCCATTGGCGCGCCATCTATCTTCATCGGTGCGCCATCACTAACCATCGTTGTGCCTGCTCTCTCCATCGGTGCGCCATGTATCTCCATCGCTGCGCCATCGCTAACCATCGATGTGCCTGCTCTCTCCATCGGTGCGCCATCGCTAACCATTGCTGCGCGTGCTCTCTCCATCTCTCTCCACTGATGCGCGATCTCTCCCGACCTTTCTTCATCTATCTCCATCTCTGCACTATCTTTCCTAATATATCTCCATCGTCGCGCCATCTATGTCCTTTTATCTCCTTCGGTGCACCATCTTTCTCCATTGTTGTGCCATCGCTAACCATCGCTGCGCACGCTATCTTCATTGTTGCGCCATCTTTCTCCATCGGTGCGCAATCTCTCTCCCTCGCTGCGCCATCTACCTTCTTCCCCGAAATATACAACGGACGTTCATTATAGTTGTCTTTAGACTGAAAGATGCCCCGAATTCAGCTGTAATGACTGCACGTTGTATTCGGGGGAAGACTGTAACTCCATCTATCTCTCTTGGTGAGCCATCTCTCTCAATCGGTGTGCGATCTCTCTCCATCTATTTTCATCGGTGCGCCGTCTGCCCATCGCTTCGCAATTTTTCTCCATCTTAAAAAATACTACGCCATTTTTTCCCATTTCTCTCTTGCGACAATTTGTGGTTCGTACTACACGCTGAACAAGTCGGAAACAACTCGCACTTGTACCCGCAGTTTCATAATGGAAATGCTCGTTTGCAAGTGCCAATTTATTCGCTCTTGAACCAACCAGCCCCCTAAATTTGTTATTGTTCAGTCAATAAGTCAGAATTAACTCGCACTTGTACCCCCAGTTTCGTAATGGAAATGCTCGTTTGCAAGTGCGAATTTATTCGCTCTTCAATCAACCATCCCCCTAAATTTGTTACTCTTTAGTCGATAAGTCAGAATTAACTCGCACTTGTACTCACAGTCTCAAAATCGAAGCACTCGAGCAGTAAAGTCGCGTCTCTTCTCGGCCCAAGAAAATGAAGTCCTTTTCTATTTTCGAATTAACTCGCCACTGAACCAACCATGAAAGTAATTTCTTATTGCACGGCGAAATTAAAATGCTCTTTTGAAGTGCGAATTTATTGGCACTTGAACTAACCACGCCCCTAAATTTCTTGTTGTTTAGTGGATAAGACCGAATTAACTCGCACTTTTGCCCTCAGTTTCGAAATCGAAATGCTCATTTCAAGTCCGAATCAGCTCACATTTGTACTCTCGTTTGAAAAAGTGCGAGTTTACTCGGACATATCCAAACCACTTGCACATTGAACTAACTAGCAGGAAGAGTAGTCATTTTCAACGACCACAAACAGAACGAGTGGGAGAGGAGTCCGACTTGAGATACCACTTCAGCTTCAAATCAGGGTCCGAGAAAACGATATGGATTCAAATGTTGTTGTTTCACTGTTTTGTGATAAATATTGGAAATGCGAGTTTACTCCCTCTTGTTTGTTTCCCTGACCTCGTCATACGTTGACGTGATTTTCTTGTCGTACAGTTTTCGTGTGAATCGTCTCTTCAAATGGGTGTCCAATCCGTCCCCTATGTCACGCCACCGCCACCGTCACGACAACGTGGAGAAGACGATGTTCGATAACGTAGTTCTTGTGACAGCAGCCCGGAAGCTCCCTCTGATCGGCATTGCGGTTTGAAAAGGGAGTTCTCGATGTTGACCCCGACGAATCATTCAGGCTCGTCTACGACTTCCGCTCGGCGTCGTTTTGTTCGTTTTACCGACATTCCTGACAGTCAGCGCGTTTCTACTGCGCGAATTCCCGATAGTGAGGGTATTCGGGATGTCAAGACGTTTTCCGGTGGATGGATGTTCGTGGACACAAATTTTTGTGGTGTGTCCGAAACGACTGGATCAGATGTCGTGCAGACAGCGGGTAGACTGTCTGAAAGCATTGAAGTTACCCAACCCCTAGCATTTGACTATAGTGGGTCGTTGGTGGATACAGACTTTTGCGGTACGCCCGCTAGAAACAGATCTGATCGTGAACAGTGCGGTGCATTTGGTAGAAACGGGTCTGATAAGGAACAGACAACGAAACGTGTGTGTGAAAGTGCCGAGATAGGTAAGAGAATTGCATGTGAAGCCGAAAAAATTGACTCTCCATCGATGACAGCCACGGGTACAAAAAAAAATTGGCAGACTCGTTTTGTAGACACAGATTTCTACAGTTTATCGGAGTCCTCCCAATTTGATTTGCCGAGAACCGCTCCCACGGACAGATTAGAATTCTTAGGTGCAGCGCATAGGTCCCCGACCAAAAGTCAACCTGGAACTCCCGAAGCAATCCTTCAGGTTTTGTCTCATCCCCGACCTGGAAAAATGAGAAGATATAATCGGAAAAATAGGCCGGTTAGAAGGTCAGAACATTCGAAGAGGGTCAAAAGTTGATTGAATGAAACGAACATTGCGCCCGTCCCGACGCACAAATGTTGTAAGAACAAGTGTTTTCGGGTCTTGACCATTGACGATATCAAACCGGTGCACGAAGCCTATTATGAAATGTCCCTCGAAAGGAGGATCGAGTGGTGGATGCAAACCCTTGACAATTTCACTATCATCGACGGTGGTCTGGAAAGAGTCGAACCAGTGCAGTGCAAACGCCGTGTGTGCAATGCCGGTTGGTGCAAAATAATAGGGATATGTCGAAACACATTTCGTCGTTATAGCAAGTGCAAGTCGCACGGGGTCGTCCGTGGCCGTCATGGTCGATGGGGATTGTTGAACCCGAGACCGGAGTATGTGAGCATGCTGGCTCGTGTGACAAGGTTCATGGAAGAACATGGAGATGCTATGCCTAACGAAATGGTTGTGAGGGGGACCTCACAACGACCTAAAGTAAGGCTCCCTGCTTATTTCACGAAGCTCCTTGTATACGAGTCCATCAAGGCGGACTTGGAAGCGGCGGGTCAGACCGTCATTTCGGAGCAAGTCTTCTACTCCATATGGAGGAAGTACTTGTGGCATGCCGACCTTGCCAAGTCTAACTCGTTCACAAAGTGTGGCGAGTGCGTCCGCCTTAGACAAGCCAGAGATAACGCCTTTCTCCTTCGTGACCGTAGGGATTTCGATGAAAAGCACCGCAAACACCAACTAGATCAGGTCGCTCACCGTGTGGATTACGCTGAACGGAAACTTCGTTCCATTTTGAACCCCGCGGAATACCTTTGCGTTATAGTGGGTGGAATGGATCATAAAAAGACAACCATTCCTCACATCGGCATGTATACTTATTCCAAGGATCATAGACACTACATGATGATGAAAACGAACTTGACCTCGGTTGTAGCTCACGGCAAGAAACCGTCCATTTATGTTTACACGTATTTGGCCTTCTATACTCACGGTTCCGATGGCACCATGACGTGAGTTATGCGGACTCTATGTGAGTTGCAGGCGTCGGGCCAGAAATGGCTACGCCACCTCCGAATCCACGCGGACAATTGCTGGAGGGAAAATAAAAACCAATACCTTATGTGTTTGGCCTCTCTTCTGGTGAAATTCGGAATTTTCGAAGATGTCGAAGTGGGGTTCATGCTCGTTGGGCACACACATACCGACATAGACGCGACTTTTAGTGTTTTCTCGAAAAAACTGAAGGACAACGACGCTTACACCATGAAGCAGTTGTTCTCGCTTATCGAGTCGTCGCACAAGATACAGCCGAAGTGCATTGAGCTCGATCACATTGCCGATTGGCGCCGGGTAGTGGATCGATACGTCGACAAAAGCATCGTCGGCGTGTCGAAACCGCATCTCTTCAAATTCTTCATGCGTGACGACAGTCCCGTCATGGTGTACAAGAAGTGTTGTACCGATGCGGAATGGATGCCGGAAGGCAGACCAGTTCACTGGTTCCCGGTTGTCGATGGGCAGTATGCAGGCCCTACCTCCCCTCCACAGCCATGTGTTATTCCCCATGTCGTTAAAGACGATTTTCGGATGGCTCGTGACAGTGTCCAAAAATTTGTGGACGTCCTCGAACAGTATAGACACATGTGGCAGACATATAGGAAGGAGGAGGTCGACAAGCGGAGGATGCTTTGTCTTACTGGAAAGCCATCTTCGTCGAGGCGGACGATATGATCCAAAAGCAAAAGAAGAAGGAGACGGAAGAGGGTGAGGAAGAGGATGTCCTCGAGGCGGACGAGCCGGAGATCTACCCTCACACCTTCTGGCCACAAACAGTCGAAACTGTGGAGAAAGTTCAAGAAACCGACCCTCCTTCGCCAGATGCTTCACTTATATATGTAGGACCGAGGGCAGGCTGTCCAAAAGTGGACTTCGACCCTCGGCGTTATTTAAACAAAGGTGATTTTCTGATTGTTAGACCGCCTGATGAGGAACTATCTTAAGGTGTCACGTTCAGGGTTGGCAGAGCACAGTCTGAGGTTGTGGACGATCGTTCCTCACCTCATTTCGGTTGTTTATGTATACAGTGGTGGGTGCCTACAGGTCACTCATCCGATCTTCGCGAAAGGTACTCCGGCGCTTGGACGAAGAGGTGGAAACTTTCCACTTCGGACGATGGACAATGGCAACGCGCCGAAACTGTGGCTTATTCCCGGAGAAGACCCTTTCGCAAAGGGACGGATGAGAGCAAATTCGTGACAGGCCTTACAATACCGACATCCGTTTGCGAGAAAGCGCTTGTGGCCCTGGGGGGGGCTGCCTTTCCGGTCCGTCCGACGTGTCCATTTAGTTAAATGTGAACTGATTCGGATTTGTTAGCTACGAACTCCGCAAAGATAATGACGACACATTAACTACGAACTAATTCCGGTTTCTTGTCATGCAGGATGCATGACGACGACACACCATCGTGCGATGTTGTATACGAGACAACGTCCTACGAAACCTCGTCGTACGCGAGCGAGTATTCCTTTTGGATCGAGAATGTGGACACAAATCTTATCATCATGAACAAATGCATTTGGGCACGAGGAACGCTCAGTCTTGACAGCGATTATCTGCATATCGAGGCTGGGGTCGACCTCGACGGTTCCATTGCACCCAAAACACGTGTTGTTGATGGACAAACTACAATAGTTCGTGATAGAGGATCAAATATGTGGTACCTGTACTGGAGTTTAGAAGAAGTCCAACTGTGGGAAGTTTCATCCAGTTAGGAGGAGAAGGTCGACGTCGAGGATATGGTAGATTCTTGGAAGTCGCTGCGCTTCGAACAAGAGTGGGATTGTATGGACGACCAGTATGCTAAACTTTGCGCATGGT
The DNA here is from genome assembly GCA_003427395.1 of Chara braunii. Taxonomy (NCBI): domain Eukaryota; kingdom Viridiplantae; phylum Streptophyta; class Charophyceae; order Charales; family Characeae; genus Chara; species Chara braunii. The sequence goes on from BFEA01000443.1 coordinate 516,367, forward strand.
ACTGCATCGGGAAGCCGCAGTTGCGTTTTCCTGTGGTCGTAGACTACCATGGCCGAGTTTGTTTGTTCAACCGTAGCACCCCTGTACTAACTCTTTTCACGGCCGCCAAGCTTTGTGGCAAGCGAATGAGAGTTGTCTTCCTTGTGAGGGAAGACTTTCGCGAGCCCACGTCTGCGGGTGCTCTGAAACGCTTCCATGATCGATTCGAAATAGATCCTTCGCTCGCAAAAGAGTTGAATCAAAGGGTTGACTGTTTGGTGCATGCCCAACTTCACTTCCTTTTCGGATTATGTGAGGAGATATTCTTCGCGTTGGAACACAAGGACAACTATAATGACTACACTGTACGAAAAGTTTCGCATCACCGTTCGGGTGTCCAAACATTGGAATTCATAGGTGGTAGGCGGAGACAAATCTACGACTGTCCTTACTGTGACGATGGACACCAGTCGCCTTGACCTGCTATGTGAGCCTTCCTATTTGGGGACTTCCACAACTCCGAGTTAGTATGCACTTTGCTGCTGTACTCACAGGACAACCTCGAGGTTCATCGACGACCTCGTTGTTGACATACGTCGGAGCTACTCGTCATTGTTGTCATTTTTTCCACCCCGTGGTCTTCAATAGTAGAGTGGTCGGACCGTTGCACAAGATCCTGTATTTGTTGCTTGTGCACTTGGGAGAATCACAACTGACGCGCTTCCTTGCGTTTCTTCGCTGATGCACTCCCAGTTGCACTACCTTCTCGATAAGTGTGACGAGATTTTTTAGAGAGTGGAACATAGGGACCACAACTTAGAGACTGTTTTTCGAGAGGAGGAATATTGTCTGTCGACGGCCCGTTATGTATACGACTGTCCGTACTGTTGCAACAAACATCCTGAATATATATGAGGAAAATTGTCCCCAATAGGAGAGTAGTCCGACCATTCCACATAAATGACGTGTTGGAGATGAGTCGAAATTAAGCGGCGGTTACAGGATTTGCGCTCACTTGTGAAGTGCGAATCTACTCTCACTTATCGACCCACATGAATGACGTGTAGAAAATAAGTCGGGATTGGACGGCGGTTATAAAACTTGCACTCTCTTGCGATGTGCGAACCAATTCCCAATTATCGAACCCTTTCGTGCATATCGAAATCATGTATTCGTTGTTTATGCACTTGGGAGAATCGCAACTGACTCGTTTCTTTGCGTTTCTCCGCTGGTGCAGAATGGATATTAGGACTTCGTCACAGAGTAGGAACTCCTCGGCGCCGAAGATCGATCTGATCATTTTGTCGAAGAACATTTAACAACCATTTCGTCAAAACGGACAAATTATATTTTTTGAACGAAATCAAAACTGATTTTTTTTGCCAAAATCCGGTCGGAATTTTTTGCTCATGGGGGTCCGGCGTTCCCAAAGCGCTGGACCCCCTACATGTATCTGGTCTATGGTTGAGACCAGATATAAAATATATATATATATATATATATATATATATATATATATATATGTATCCGGTCGGAATTTTTTGCTCCCGGGGGTCCGGCGTTTTAGATTCTTGAATCTTCTTATGCAGGTTTTCTCAAAGGGAATGAGCCACAACCATATATATATATATATATATATATTTATTTATTTTTTGTATCTGGTTCAACCATAGACCAGATACATGTAGGGGGTCCGGCGTTTTGGGAACGCCGGACCCACGGGAGCAAAAAATTCCGACCGGATTTTGACAAAAAAAGTCAGTTTTGATTTCGTTCAAAAAATATAATATGTCCATTTTGACGAAATGGTTGTTATTTGGGAAGACATTGGACTCTCTGATCTGCACCGTGACTACCTGCGCCTCGAAAATGATGTTGCCCCGGACGGGGAAATCCCTTCGTAGCAAAGTGCGGAAGGACACCTTCGGATTTGCCGTGATGCAGGGTCGAACTTTTGGTACCTGTACACTCTGATGAAGGATGTACAGGCATACCCTATTGGGTTGAAGTCACTTCTAAAGAGGGAACCCGTCGAAGAGGAACCCGTCCAAACTTCTAAGATGGTTGAAGCATGGCACATTGTATGTGAGAAACTTAAGTGGGTGTCGTTGGACAAGTTGCATCAAAAACTGTGTGCCTGGTTTTGCCTCTGCCAACCGACGAAGTCGGCACCAGTTATCATAGACTACTTCGGTCGAGTGAGGGTATGTAATCGAGGCACCACCGTCGTGATGCTCTTCACTGCCGTGAAGGTGGACGGTCGACAAATGAGAGTTCTTTTTCTCGCAAGGGAGGAATTTCACGGTGTCAAACTCACTTCTTTTCAAGCGTTTCACACAACCCACCCTACTCGTTCCCTTGCACAGTTCAAAAATAGGCTCGCCATAGATCAAACACTCAAAGATGAGCTGCATTTGCGGGTGGACTGTTTGGTGCACCAACAACTTCACTACCTCTTCGATAGCTGCGACGAAATAAATTTCACAGTCGAACATAGGGACAACGAATTGTGATTTGTTTACCGCCATCTAGATTATTCAGCCTTCGGACCTCAGGAAGTTTGGCGTTCTGAATTAATTGCTTCATGTTTTCTCTAGTGCGAATAGACTCGCACTATGCTTACAGCCCATTGAATTTCATGTTCGCCCCCTTACTTATCTCTCGTTCATAATGCCCCATCCCGTTCGGTATACCCCGTTGCATGACAAACTGTCTATCTAATTACGAGTTCATTGGCACTTTGCCAACATCAGTCGATCTCAACTTCGTAGTTTACCCACCTCTCTGTGTATGACAAGGTGGAATGTTTGACACCCGCAAAGACGTTGTTCTCTCTTCTGATGCAGAATATCGTCAGGAAGTGTTAGTGAGATGGTCGTTGTCAGAGATCTCGGCTACTGCGAAAGTCTGCGAAGTGCAGTTGTTGCCGCAGCTGAGAACATTTATGGTTTAGAGTGGTTTGGCAACATTGGGCTTCCCAGATACCGCTACCTTCCGGTCCCCGAAAACGTTCGCGCCCGTGTCCAGCCGTCTGTTTCGCCCCCGCCTACCCCATTTTTTCAGTACATTGTGATGGCCACGCTACGCGACATGCCCGTCTTCAAAATTGATTTCTACATTGCATCCGAAGGGGAGTTGAGAAGCTGCTTGTATTATTCATACGTAACCAGCACATCTTTCGATAGAATGTCAGAAGGTTGTGGGCCTGCCATTACGTTTTTCTTAACGATTTTCATCATGCATATCGCCTCGTGCTTGGATGGAAAACTATTCCTTATATCTGGCGTGAGAAAAGATGATGACAGTCCCCCGTTCTGGGGAGATCGTTGTCCGTTCCAAATCCGTCACTAGAGCAATTTGAATCGAGTTTTAAGAGATATACTCATGCGCGACTTGCCGAATATCGAAGCAGATCTTCAGGCCCGAATTCCCCAACCAAGTCCTTTTAATCAAGTTCAACATAGACGAGCGCAACGACGACGATCGTGGGAGGCTACTCGAAGACTTTACATGCTGCTACCATGAAGATCATACCATGCTACGAAGATACTCATCGTCTCAGGATATTCGGATTCTATATGCGAATAGACTCGCATTTATCACCTCACGCCTTTAGAATCTCTCATCAAGAATATTCTTATGCGTGTAGTGGGTCTGGCCCTATCACATTGTGGACATCATGTCGGGCTTGGATGCGCTTCTGTGTGGGACTTGTGTAGGCACGTGAACATCGAGTCGGTTTTTGGATTAGCTTTTGTCTAATGTAGGAGTCCGACACGAATCATCGCTTGTGTAGGTCTTCGGCTTGAATCAGCTTTCGTGTAGGACTTCGGTTGAACTTGTGTTCGACATGTTCGTATTTGAGATAGGGTTTGTTTCAAGTGTAATGCAGGGCTTTTTGGCTTGTGGCGACGAAGGCGTGTCATATAGACTGTACGGAAGCGTCTTCTGTATGTAAGGACGTGTCATATAGACTATACGATGTGGGCGTGAATGATTTTTGGAAAGCCTACATGTGCCTTAGAACGTGTCCTTCAATGATTTTTGGAAAGGCTCATTATACTTTGTGATTTTTGGAAAGCTTCCGTGTACTTCACAATTTTGCATTGAATTATTTTTGGAACCGCCTCTGTGTACTTTGCAATTTGCCATTGAATGATTTTCTTGCATTGAATGATTTCTGGAAACTCTCTGTGTGGTGTACAACTTCACCTTTAGAAAAACACTAGGCAACTTGAAGACGATGACAAGAGTTACTTATAGGTATGGATATGTATATTCTCCGCACAAAGATTTCATGACATTTTCACCCAGTAACATACAAATGACAAGCCAACGTCCATATTAAATCATCGCGCTGATGGTGTGCGCACCTGCTTCTCCATCTAAGTGCGAGTTCATTTGCACTTCTGGTGTGAACCTCGAGCAATTCCCTCGCACTTTGTTTCGACTTGACCTTTACAAAAACAACAGGCAACCTGCAAATGTTTTCTTCTCTCCATTTCTCTCAACTTTCACAATAGTGACCTTGCAAATGTTTCGATCTTTCATCTTCATGTGATGGGATGCATGCATGTTTTCGATAAAAAAATGCTCATGTCAAGGAGGGGATCGAACGAACCGTCGGTAAGCACCAGCACATCACGAAGCAAGAGCACGTCCCAATTGGAACATCGTCGGGTTCTTGCGTTGTCGACTCTATATGATGACTACACTAAACCGCAGCAGGATGACCGGTCCGCCTCTCCGATGTAGATCTAACGGTGGATTGCGTCAAATCTGCTCTCAAAGATCCACACCAGGGACGGGGGCCGGGATCCGACCACAGTTTGCTTGTAAGCCATAATATGATGTGTCGATATAACCGACATTCAGAACTGCTTGGTGAGCATCTAGTGCTACGCTAATAAGTTCCAAACACGGTCGCAAAGTCCCCTAAAAATGTTCATTGTCGGTTCCTCACATCGTCGATTTCCACGTGATGAGTACAGTAATCAGCAGCAGGATGGCAGGTGTCCCTCGCCGGAATGGGTCTAACGGTGAATTGCGTCAAATCTGCTCCCAAAGATCCACACCGGATAGAAGGTCCTGCAATCAGCCACTGCTTGTTTGTAAGCATCATGTGATGTGTCCATACAATCGACATCCAAAACTGTTTGGTGAGTATCTAGTGCTACGCCAATAAGTTCTGAACACGACCGCACGGTCCTCTAAGAATGCTTTTAGCACTAGAGACCTCTGCCCGCCGACTATTTGGCACTTATTGAAGGTGGTCATTTCAACCGATGCAGAAGGCTCGTGATCACTTCCATTGCCTGTATACATGCCGATGGGTGCTCGGCGTTGCATACATGTAGTGTTGTTTGACACTTCCTTAAGGTGCTCTATCGAACACCGATAACTGAGAATTGACTCGTTGTTCAACTACAGTCTCTCTCTCTCTCTCTCTCTCTCTCTCTCTCTCTCTCTCTCTCTCTCTCTCTCTCTCTCTCTCCTGCCATGGCCGTTGATGTATCTCTGGCCCGACTGGGTGCAGAGCGGCCGTGCGGTGGTGGTCGTGTTCAACAAAACGCCCGTCATCGGAGTTTCGACGGACGTCCTTCGGGGGACATGGTTATTTTCTTTCCCTGTGAACTGGGTGTATGCATTTGCTGATTTTTTCGTTGTGGCCTGCAGGGAGTTTGTCGATCGCGATGGCCATCTTGGAGTGGATAACCCAGGGTCTTTGGCGTGAGCGCATGGCGTACCCTTTTCCGCCATGCTCGTTGTGCGTCTCCGGCAGTGCAGACTCCACTGTTATAGACGGTGCGACAAAAGACGACTTCGAGTGTGATCCTTGGATGAGGGTCGTCCCGTTCACTGATGCTCCCCTGGACTCGTGGAAAGAGGACCAGTGGGACAAAATGCTCAGGGAGTGCCCGTGGGCGGACGACTACAAGTTCGCAAATATGTGCGAGTTCGAGGGTTTCATTCTCGTGCCTAGAGCTGTGCTCGGTTCAGTTCGGTGTCGTCACTTGAGTGCAAAGCTCAATATTGCTCGTCATCACAATGTGTTGGCCTGCAACGTCGTGACTGCTTCGGCGCGCACATGGTGCCGTGCGCTGAAACACGAGTTGCTTGCCTGTGCACGACATTCCGAGTTCGTCGATGAGTACCCATTGCGCTCTCTAGGGTTGTTGCCTCGAGCAGTTTCCTACTACTGCGTTAGATTGCGTCTCAGAAGGTTATTCTTATCTAGGGTCCTTTGTGTCGCGTGTTCGAATCGGAATAGGACCTTGACTGATGCTGTGGTCTACGTGTCCACGAATGAGTTGCAACTCGGGAGAGACGGGATGAGTTTGGTCACAAGAGAATTCGAAGGGACATGGGATTTGGTAATCGGGGGTAAGGTGGACGATGTGGACGCATGGCGTGAGGTTGAAGCTCAAGCGTCCTATATATGGGATGCTATAGGCAGGTCTCTGGCCGAAAGGACCGGGTTCGTTCGCATGAAACATATTTCTATGTTCGCGGAAGATGCTCCAGTCGATGCGCCGCAGTGTCTTACGTTCGGGTCGCCTGTTCGAACTTTGAATGAACGCATGTACACACCGGTCTGTCGTCATCGGTAGAAGTGAAAGTTCTGAACGGATGTTATGTATCATGTCCATGCAAAAAAATGACGATATTTTCATCAGGGAATACAAAAAGGGCACGCCCATTTCCTTATACATTACACACATAAGCTCATGGTGTGCGCACCTATCTCTCCATCTAAGTGCGTGTTCACTCGTACTTGCTGTGTGCACCCCGAGCATTCCACTTCAGTGGTGTGACCACCTGGCTCTCCACCTAACTGCGAGTTCACTCACACTTGTGCTTTGAACCCTGTGCAATCCGCTTAAGTGAATGTCATGAATCTATGTTGCGAATTCGTCCATGCAAAGATTTGATGACATTTTCATCCGGGAATATACAAATGACAAGCCAGTGTCCATATTTAATCATCACGGTGATAGTGTGCGCACCTGCCTCTCCATCTGAGTGCGAGTTCACTCGCACGTAAGTGAGAGTTTACTCGCACTTTGCTTAAGTGAGGAGCTTGTCGATATATGGTACGAGGCGTGACGATTGAGTGTTGGCCGCACCAGGGGACTTATCATTGGCCAATTTTATTTGCGACGGTCTACACGTCCGTATGTGTCGTTTATGTGTGCATGATGTGTAGGGAGCGTAATGTCGTCCAGACCTTCGACAAGCGTCAGCATGAGTCCCAAGACGCACATGCGCTTAGCAAGACCGTTTTCACCTTATGCGAGATCGGTGCGGCATCATGACGGTCAAACGTGGATCGACGAAGCAACCAAGGAGGACTTCGAAGAGGACCCATGGATGACCGTCGTCCCGTACATGAACCGGCATCTCGACGAATGCAACGATAATGATTGGAAGGCGATGGAGTGCGCCTGCCCTTGGGCAAGCCATTACAAGTTTGCCAACATGTTAGAGTTCGGGAGCCTCATTACACTACCTAATGGTGTCCTCCAGCGAAAGATCCTGGACGATAAGGGTAAACCGATCCGCTACCGTACCAGCTTCAGAAGTCGCCTCGGCTGCGAGTACATCACATCTTCGCCACGAACTTGGGAAAGTTTGCAGAAGCAAGACTTGGTGGACTGCGCTCGTCATTGTTCATTCTTGGAACACTACCCACCCCGTTGCCCAGGGACTTCTCTACAAGCTATATCATATTGTTGTGTGCGGTTGACTTATGACGGATGTCCTTTCGCCAGAGTGCCATGTGTGGCTTTTTCACACAAAAGTAGAAAACTCGTGGATGCAGTTGTGCTCGTGTCACGGAACGAGATGGTACTTCAAGGATCCAAGTTCAAGCCGATGATGTCGCGCCCCGATGTAGATGGGCGGCCAGATTTCGTGAGAGCAGGTCAGGTCAGATGTTTATCATTGCAGCATGGGGTGGAAGAGAAAGTGTCCGACATACGAGACTGTATAGGGAATTCCTTAGCCCGACCAGGATGGTTTGTTAGGATGAAATACATGTCCGTGTTTTCGGAGAATGCAACAGTCGACGAGCCACAAATGCATGTGTATGGATCATCTATGAATGCTATGTATGGCTTCCGTTCACGACCTCGTCCGCAGGAAACCCCGTATGTCACAAGATACGAACGAGTGGTCATACCTTGTGTTTAAGGGAAAACATGTTAAAATACAATCTTGTGGAACATGATGTGCATGTGCATGTGCACCTTGAAATGGTGGCTATGAAGTAGTAGATAGAGGTGCGAGAGGCAATAGTTGCAATAGGTGCGAGAGACAATGTGTGATTGACTGATTTTTTGCGTTGAATGTTTTTTCGTAAACAACCCCTGTCTACTTTGCAATGTGCGGTTCAATAATTTTTTTCATTGAACATTTCTCGCAACTCTGTGTGCGGTGTTTCCATCTGCGAAGGTGCAATTTTAGGAAAAGACTACTCAAGTTGCGAGTGTTTTCATCTCGACGTTGCGGTGACAAGAGTAAATGTTCTGAATGGATGTTATGTATCTTATCCATGCAAAAAAAATGACATGCCGATGACCTTGCAAGTGTTTCGATCTCTGATGTTCATGCCATGGGATGCATGGGTGTCTTACAGTCCTAAACATGCTCATGTCAAGGAGGGGATCGATGTTTGCGATGAGTGAATATTAGGAATCTATGTTATTGATTTGTCCATGCAAATGACAACCTAACGTCCGTATTATATCACCGCGCCGATGGTATGCGTTCATGTTGTCCATCTAAATGAGAGTTCACTCCGACTTGTGGTGTGTACCCCGAGCAATCCGCTAGTTGTCCATGCAAATGTCCTAGAACTGATAGCCTGCGACATCTGGAGTTCAATTCTGTTTCTTGAGTGCGAAACTTTGCTCGAAACATATCCAAATCCAACAAGAAGTCCCACCACAGACCATCAAACCTTGCCCCGGTGGCGGACTTCAGCATCCAAGACTGCCCAGCAACCGCTAACCTGCGGCAAGCAAATTCACACCCAGCATTAAGGTTCCCTTAGAGTGTGTGGTCATCCGCACAGACATCCAACGACTGTTTGACACTTGTTGAAGGTGCTCAGTCACCAAACCGATATCCGCGAATTGATTCGCTGTTCAACTAGTATCTGTCAATGTCTTTCCGGGTTAAAGCAAGGAGCTCTCTCTCTCTCTCTCTCTCTCTCTCTCTCTCTCTCTCTCTCTCTCTCTCTCTCTCTCTCCCCGGAATCAGATCTCGCATCAAGATTCCCTAAGAGTGCTAATGGCAATCCACACAGACAACCAATGACTGTTTCACACTTCTTCAAGCTGCTCGATCGCCAAACAGATCAAGAACCAACATCAAGGCGCCCTAACAGTGCTATTGGCAATCGGCATCGAGAGCGAACGACTGTTTGCTACTTCCTTAAGGTGCTCTGTCGAACACCACTAACTCCCGAATCATTCAGTATTGAACTACTATCTGTCAACCGGAGAAGGAGGTCCTTCCGAGAAGATAAATGGTGGACACATTTGTTGCAGAGGTACTGACGGGTTGTGGGTTCGACTTGCCAAATGTCGTGCACCAGGCTGGGTGTTCCGCCCCACCACAGTTGACGGGTTCAGTCCATCAACTTCCAAGGTGTCGAGCGCCAGACCCCTGACCTTTTATGGAAAACAGGCATCACATACCCAACAGGATGCCCTAAGGCTTTTGAATCGTGTACTGTCTGTCACAGCAACACCAAGTCAGGACAACATTGTCAAGGTGTCATGCAAAGAGCCCCTGCCCTTTTTTACACTGTGTTAATTCGCATTTAATAACGACTATTCATGTACGAAGGGTTCAAAACGCCCCGCGCAACATTTGTCATGTCAACACCTCATATACTGACCACTTATCCTCATTTAAAGTGTCGCATGATGCCCTATTGGGCCATGTACTGAGTGTTTATTCGCAGTCGAAATAGTTCACTTTTTGACAAAAAGTTCATTTTTTACGAAATGTGTATTTCGTACAGATAGCCCTGCCCTTTTATATTATGTGGTGTGTATCACAGTGACTGTCGTTCCTTACACCTAGCCAGGACAACATTGTCAAGATGTTGTACAAAGAGCCCCTGACATTTTATGTTGTGCAGTGTCATTCCTCGTACCTACCAGGATAGGACGCGAACCCATTTTATACACTTAGGTGTTAATTCGCATTTAATAACGACTGTTCGTGTACGAAGGGCTCAAAACGCCTAACCACAACATTTACCGCATCAACACCTCATATACTGACCGTTTATCCTCACTTAATGTGTCGCATAATGCCCTATTGGCCCATGTATAGAGTATTCATTCACATTCGAAATAGTTCACTTTTTGACCAAAAGTTCATTTTTTACGAAATGTGTATTGTAAATAGTCCCGAGAGGGATAGAAAAAAAAAAGATAACCCAAAGGCATATCTACAGTTACTGCGTCAATAAAAGGGGGAATGAACTATTGTTCATTGCCTGAACGGTAAGGCAACAACCTGGCAAATGGTTGAGGATGGAGGCTAGACAGTGGGTCACCAATGAGCATCGATCTCTAGGTCAT
>BFEA01000443.1:531946-533285 GCA_003427395.1 Chara braunii
TGTCTCGACAATAAGGGGCGCAAGTTGGATGAGGCGGATGGACATTCAAGCACTCTACCATGTGGTCACTGCTCGAAGGAGGAGATGACGAAGAATAAGAAGAAGAGGGGGAAGAGTAAAAAAATGGAGGGAGAAAAGAAAGAAAGATCAAAGAAAAAAACGACGAAGAATCGATGAGGAAGAACCAAAGAAGAATAAGATGAAGAAGAGCAAAGAGAAAACTAAGGGAAAAAAATAAAAGAATAACAATAACAATTGAGCGTTCATAGCCAAGTGGTCACCGTGCGAATCAATGAATCAATGAATGAGCGTCAAGGAAGACAAATAAAAAAGACCAATAAAATCGGGTATCAGATCTTAATTGGTTGATTGATTGATTTTGTCGATCAATCAATTCATCAACCATTCATCAACCAATCAAGATCCGATCCATCTTGATTAGTTCGTTGATTGATTGAGTCAATCGGCCAATCAATCAATCAATCAACCAATCAAGATCTGATCGATCTTGATCGGTTGAATTATTGATTGATCAATTGAATCAATCAATCTACTATTCAATATACGAACACGTTGATTGGTTGGTTGATGTAATTAACCAGTCCATCAACCGATTAAGATCCGATCCATCTTGATTGATCGATTTTATGGATCGATCAATCCATCAACCAATCAAGATTCAATCCATCTTCATTGGTTAGTTTATTGATTTATTTAATTGATCAATAATCAATCATCCAATCAAAATCCGATCAATCTTGATCGGTTGATTGATTGACTGATCAATAAAGAAAAAACGGGGGAAAGAGAGAGAGAGAGAGAGAGAGAGAGAGAGAGAGAGAGAGAGTAGCAAAGGAAGGTGCTGCAACGATCAAAATCCAATCGAGTTGGCGGAGAAGGACGGACATTCGGACACTCTGTCACGTCACCTCCACGCGAAGGAGAAGACAAACAAGAATAATAAAAGAAGAAAATTGAAAGAAGGAAAAAAAGAAGAATCAAACAAATGGATGAGCGTCGGGGAGGCGGGGTTGGTAGTGGGGTGGTGGGCTAACTCACCATTGGAAGCCATCCCCGTGTCATTCGCTTGCCAAGTGTCACCTGATTGGCTTGCCACATGTCATATGATCCGGTTGCCACACCTGTTGTCAACCTCCTCCACTTACTCGGTCTCTCTCTCTCTCTCTCACGAGCGCGCGCGCACGCTGTTCCCTCTTGCACGATACCAATGTCGTCACGTAGTGTGGGGACGGCCCGTTCGTACTCTTGTACGACCGTACGTACGGGCCCTCAACGCCCGTACAGCCCATACGTATGGACTTTGGGCCCTCCGTACGTG
>BFEA01000443.1:561526-579031 GCA_003427395.1 Chara braunii
AAAAGGAGAGGACGAAGAAGGAGAAAAAGAAGAAGAAGGAGAAGAAGAAAAAGAAAAAGAAGGAGACGAAGAAGAAGAAGGAGACGAAGAAGAAGAAGGAGAAAAAAGAAGAAGAAGAAGAAGAAGAAGAAGAAGAAGATGATGAAGAAGAAGAAGAAGAAGAGAAGAAGAAGAAGAAGAAGAAGAAGGATTTTCTTTCCTCACTCACCTCCTTGGTATCCTGGAGCTGAAGACCCACTCTTGATGATGCTTGTCTCTCCCCCTTTGCTATGGCTTCCTCCTTTCTCAAACCCCTCTCTTCCTCCTCTTTCAACCTCTCCCAAGTTATGACAAACTCGCTCCACTATGGTTATGGAGTCCCCTCTAGGAGGGCTAATGGGGACTCCCTCTATCCTCTCTCTCTTCCTCACAACCTGGGGCTATGGCGGATCACCTCCCTAGGCCAGCCTCACTACCACTAACCTCTAAAGCTCCTCTCCCTAAGCTCACAGTCTCCTCTTAACTCCCTAACTGACATGGGTTCCCCTCTTCTCTCTCCAAGTGAAAAAGTGCTCCTATGAGCTCACTTGGGCAGCATGGGCACTCCTCATGTAAATGTGAGTGTGGCGGACTGAATCCCCAACTTATGTAGGCTGAAACCAGCACTCCGGCCAGCCCATGGGCCTCTCTATGTGCCTTGAGGTGAACCGAGGTACCCCCAAGACAAAATTTCACCACTAGGCCCTTCCGGAGGTACCCGGACCTTATTTTGGCCAAGTACATGCAGTCCGAGTGGTTGGTACCAACTCGGATTGCCTCTTGGCCTCCTTCAGCCTCCTTTTCATTTCCAAAATGTTACCCCCTTGGGTCCTAATGCCCAAGGGGCAACCTTACTTGAGAGAAAAAAACCTAGTGGGTCTTTTTTAGTCATTTTTCTCGTTTTTTTCAGTTTCTACCCCATTTTTGGTAGGCCGAGTTATTTTCTCATGCCTCGGTGCAGTTTCGGCCTTGGATCTGGCTGAGATCCAAGGCCAACAATATTCCGAGCTACCTCCAAGTCGCCCTTGCTTCAGATTTGAGCCCCTAAGCTCACTTTTTCAATTTTTGGTGCATATGGCTCTCTTTTTGGGCCGAATGCACGTTTTTGTTTTTTTCCCTCTTTTGTTTTTTTCATTTTGGGCTGCCAACTCATTCCGGAGCTGGCCATTTTGAACTGGCCCACAAAAAACGGCTAGTTTCTTTCCACCATGAGATCTGATCTCAGATCTATGACCCATAAAAAAAAACGGTCACCTTCCTTATGCATTTTCCCTTATTTTTCTCTTTTTAATTCAGATCTTGTAGAGATCCAGATTGTCCTCTTCCATTCTAGGAGGGATGAGGTCACACTGCCAGTCCCTACTGTGCAGGTTCCAATAGGCAGGCACATTCTCCTCCACCCTTTTCTCCCTTTTTGTTTCATTCTTCCCTCATTTTTTTTTTTATTTTTTTTATTTTTTATTTTTTATTATGTGACAAGTGTCAAATAGTTGTTGAGTCTTTTTCTAGGCCATGGATCCTCATCCATGGCCCGATTCAGACTCAGCAGTTGGCCGCTATATCTCGGATTACAATAATGGCACCCCCATGCTCCGAGGGGGCTCCATTTTACCTCCGTTGGTCTCAATTTTGAGCCCCCTTTGCTCCGATTTTCTTCGGGCAACCTTTTTTCTACGTTGGCCCCGTTGGGGCTCTATTTTCTCATGCCTAGCTAGTCCGAGATATCTCGGACTGCTGGGCTGCCCTCCCAACACCATTATTTTGTTTTATTTTTCTCTCATGACTCTCCCATTTGGCCCCACTAGTGCTTGCACTAGCGGTGCTAATGTTTTCCATCTTGTAGATCTTTAATCTCGACGGTTCCGCTTGCTCGCATGTCCATCCCTTATGTTGGCTCATGGTTACCTTAGAACAACTCAAGTCCCCGCCACTTTCCCTGTACTAGTTTCATTTTTTTTGTCCCGCCTGTAGTCCGCCAGCGCATGTCCCGTTTTTCGCCTATTATTATTTGGGCCCACTTAGTCCCCGGAAACCTCCCGGATGGTGTCCCATTTTTATTTTGGGACCTCCTTGGTCTTGGTCGTTCCAATATCCCTTCCTTAGGTGCCACATGTGGGCCATTTTTCTTGGCCGCGAGATCTCATCTCACGGTTGTCGTTTACCATATTTACTTGTCTCATGCCGAAATCACTTCTTTCTAGCCTTTTGGGCTTGTCATGGCCCATTTTTCCCTTGGCCTAGGCATCCTTATGCAGTCAGTTATTCCTCGGACTGCAATTATGGTCATTTCCCTAGTCCCATAGCCTCACAACTTGCCCCATACTAAAAGAAAATGAAGCGTTTAATTCCCAAATGCATCCGGGTTCAATATTGACTCTGGATGCACCTAAAACATGTGTTTTTCCTTCCCCATGCAGTCCGTTGCAACTCAGACTGCAATAGGGGTCAATTCCCTAGCCCCAATGCCCCACAACTAGCCCTCAATTGAAAGAAAAAGAAACAGCGAACTTCCAATTGCATCCGGGCTCAATTTTGGCTCTGGATGCACCTGAAACATGTGTTTCTCCTCCCCCATATACTCCGTTGTATTTCGGTTGCATGAGGTCTTGATTTTTTTTTTTTTTCTCTGCAAAATCAAGAGAAAATCAAGATCCTTTGCAACTACCATATTCTAGATTGTATCTGGTCACGGATGCATCTCCCCCGGTGACCGTTTTTCACCGTTAAGACATTTTTCTCTTTTTTTTAATTTTCTTTTTTCTTTTATTTTCTCTTTTCTTTCCTTTTCTTTTTCCTCCTTTCTTGGACAGCAGGGACCTGCCAGTCCCAACTTGTGGCAGTCCCTACTGACGGCCAACTCACTCACTCCCTCTCACTCTTTTTGTCTTACTCTCCCACATTTTTCTTTTCTTTTCTTTCATTTTTATAGCATGCCAAGTGTCAAGTGGTCGTTAAGGCCCTTTTCTAGGCCCTTCCTCTTAGTTTTGGCCCTCCTTATCCCCATGGTGCAGTCCGTTACATCTCGGACTGCAATAGTGGCTTCCTCATGCCCATGGGAGCTTCCTTTTTCCTTTATTTCTCTCCTACAGTAGCCCCTCCTACTCCGATTTTCGCCCGGAGGCCTATTTTTCACATGGAGTCTCTTTTGGCTCCATTTTTTTTAGGGAGGCTGATCCGAGATTTTTCGGATTGCTCCCATGCCTCCCACTTCATGTTTTCCTGCTTTTTCTTTTCCTTTTGGCCTTCCCGTTTGCTACCGCTAGTGCTTGCACTAGCGGGGCTAATATTTTTGGTCGTCAAGATCTCGATCTTGACGATGCATCTTATCTCAATTGTTTTATCCTCACGCCGCTCTGCCGTTTCTCTTTGGACCTCCACATGTCCCTGCCACTTTGTCCCGTCGGTGATCCCCGATATTTTGTCCCACCGATGGTCCCAGACACTTAGTCCCGCCGGTGGTCCTCGACACTTAGTCCCGCCGGTGGTCCCCGACACTTAATCCCACCGGTGGTCCCTGCCATATTTTATCCCGGATACCATTATTTTTGCGTAGTCCCGTGTGGTCTCTGGTGCCTTTCCCCAAGGTGTCCCACGTTCTTTGGGCGTCTACCGCCCTATGGTGGCCCCTCTCCCTTGCTTTTTCTTGGGCCTTGCGTGCGCTAGTTTCTCCGGTCGCGGGACCTCCAATCTGAGGCTCCCGTTAATTGTCGTAGATGACCCCCATGTTGGGCCCTTATTTTCTAGCGTCCCACGGCCACCGGGGCCGTCCACCTCTCGGCTCCCCCATTCTTTTGTCGCTGTCGTACCGTATTTGCAGGTCAATGGCCGCTCAGTCTTAGTCTTGCTAAATTCCAATGACCCTCTTGGCCTCATGCTATATTTTATGCGCCCATGTCCTCACGCTTACTCGCTTGCCGTCGCCAGTTTTTTCCCCCTGTGGTTCTCAACCCAGGGCATCACTCCCCCGCTGCGGCCTAGTTCTTTGTCTTTTCTCTCTCTTGCCTCCTTACTCCGGATTTCTCTGTCGTGCACAACTTGACTATATACAGGCTCTCGAGTGGCGGGATGTTATTCGGGACCCACCGGTCCCGACACATTCCCCCCCCTCATTCGCGATGTCCTCATCGCACACCAACCTCCTGTCAGTAGGAGGGGCTGGAGGGATAGACGGAGGAGAAGGGGTGGGGTGTGATGGGTAGTTAGTTTGTTAGGGTCTTCTTTGTCTTTTCTTGTTCCTTTTTCGAGGTGTTTTCTAGTCTCCGCTCCTTGGGCGGGGAGGGGTGTGTGGAGGGTCAAGTTCTTTTTTCAGGGCTCCCTTCAGACTCTTCTTATCACATTCATCATCCTTAAGACCATTACACCTTCTTTTATCACATTTTCGTCTCATTCATCACCCGTAGTACATCAAACCTTCTTTCAACTTCCCTCCTCCCATTTATCACCCGTAGTACATCAAACCCTCTTTCAACTTCTTTTTTTCCATTCATCACTCGTAATACATCAAGCCCTCTTTCAACTTTTCTTTTCTCATTCATCACCCGTAGTACATCAAACTCTCTTTCAACTTTTATTTTCTCATTCATCAGCCGTAGTACATCAAGCCATGTTTCAACTTTTCTTTTCTCATTCATCACCCGTAGTACATCAAGCCTTTTGTCTCATTCATCACTTGAAGTGCATCAAGCTTTTCGTCTCATTCATCACTCTTAGAACATCAAGTTTTTCTCTCATCTCATTCATCACTCTTAGGGCATCAAGCTCGTTCATCACTCTTAGAACATCAGACCCTTTTCTCGCCTCATCCTGCAATTCATGCTCCTCCTTCGAACCTAGTTATCCCGAATGCCTTCGAATGCTCTGCCCTCCGCCTCATACCAATCAAATCCCTTTTTTGGCCTTTGTCACCCTCAGTGCCTTTTTTAATCGGTTCTTTGGCCCGCGCAATCCATACCTCCTGCCATCCTTTCCTCAATCTCATGCTCAGCCAAACTTACATGCATTGCTTCCAGGTCATTTTGTCAAGCTTTCTCTAGTCCTGCTTATTTCACATGCATGTCTTCTTCGTCCGACCTTTCTTGCGCCCAAGCTTAATCAATTTCACGTGCATATTGCTCAATCCATTTCATATTCATCTTTCACCTGGACATCTTGTCTAACCTTCCTAAGCAAAGTCAATTACACATGTATTTCTCTTCCGGACATCTTGCCATTCCTTTCTCAAGCCCACGCAAAGTCAATTACACATTCCTTTCTCTTATGGACATTTTGCCAGACCTTTCTCAGGCCTACGCAAAGTCAATTACTCATGCCTTCCTCTTTTGGACATCTTGTCAGGCCTTTCTCAAGCCTAAGTAAAATCAATCACACATGTCTTTCTCTTTTGGACATCTCGCCAAACCTTTCTCAAGCCCAAACAAAATCAATTACACATGCCTTTCTCTTCTGGATATCTTGCCAGACCTTTTTCAAGCCCACGCAAAGTCAATTACACATGTCTTTCTTTTCTGGACATCTTGCCAGACCTTTCTCAAGCCCATGCAAAGTCAATTACACATGTCTTTCTCTTCTGGACATCTTGTCAGACCTTTCTCAAGCCCACGCAAAGTCAATTACACATGTTTTTTTCTTCTGGACATCTTGCTAGACTTTTCTCAAGCCCACGCAAAGTCAATTACTCATGCCTTTGTCTTCTGGACATCTTGCCAGACCTTTCTCAAGCCCACGCAAAGTCGATTATACATGTTTTTCTCTTCTGGATATCTTGCTAGGTCTTTCTCAAGCCCGCGCAAAGTCAATTACACATACATTTCTCGAACTCATGGTAACCTTATCCTTTCGCACGCTCTTTCATTGGTAGATGGCACACATTCCCCCCCCTCAAAATGCGATGTCCCCATCTCACGACAGGTTCTCACCTGGAGGTACGCAGACCTTGCCTTGCCAACTAAGTAGACGGATGCCGGCCTATCAGCCCCAAAAAGGAAGGGTGATCAGTCCTCACCCGCTGATAACTCACCTCATTCTCTACTCTAGTCCGACGGCCACTTCTTTGAAGATGGGTATCATCATTGAGGTGCCTCCTCGCATCTGTTAAGCGGGTTCATCCCACGCCTCCCAAGACCCTATCATCCACAAGTGGCCCCCTCGCGAATCGTTCCTCCCAAGTGGTATTTTCTTGGATCCGGCCTCTTCTTTTCAAGAGAGTTGGAACTCTCTATTAGTCTGCGATTGCAGTTACGAAGACCTCACGGTTAGTCCCGGAACGGTTGTAATGATCCGGCGGGGCGGTGTCACTCGCCCCGTGGTGGGTGCAGACTCCATCCGGTACCTCGTCCGGCCCCTCCCTTTGGACAGTGCCGCTCAACTTAACGCGAGCAGCCTTGGTCCATCCCAAGCGGCCACGCCACCCCTCTACGGTATGGCGTGTGGTTGGGAAGAGCAGATAAGACTTAGCAAAAAGAATGGTACCACACCCGTTTGGCTCCACGCCCTTGATGTTTAGGTTCTCAACATGAGGCGCAGTTTGAACTCCCCGACTAGAGCTCGTTGTCGGAGTTAGTTCCGGACGGTTAGCACCAATCAAAGAGAAAGATGTCTTTGTCCTTCAACGCTTATCCTCCCTCATGAGGAATAGGTCGCGCTTAGACTTTTCCCTTGACGGGTAGAGGTCCTGATGTCGCGGTACATGCATCGGTATCCCCCTCCTGCTGAGGCCTGAGACTAAAAAAAAAACAAAATCTTCCAATGCTATTTCCATGTCTTTTCCAATCTTCCTAGGGCCCCCTAATATGCAATGCAGGGGCCCCAGTAACAATTTCAAAGAATGACCCTTGTCAGGGGCCATTCCGAACAATCTGGTTAGGGTCATTCTTTCCATTCTCAGTTGAACGGCGTGGCCAGGGCCGTCCTTGTCCATTCCAATTGAACGGCCTTGTCAGGGCCGTCGTTATCGATTCCAATCGAATGGCCTTGTTAGGGTCGTCCTCATCCATTCCAATCGAACGACCTTGTCAGGGCCGTCCTTATTCATTCCAATGTTAGCGTCCGAGGAGGTGGGCCTCGAGGACACGGATCCCATCTTTGTCTCGGGGGTTAGAAGGTGGTCATCTTTTGCAGTTTTATGCGTGCGGTTTCCTTTGTCCTTTCTCAATAGATGCATACATCCGACTTAGTGTCTAGTGCTCGAGTTGGGGCTTGCAGCCTCAAGCAACACTAGCCCACCCGGTCGTTCAACCATAGCGAAGGACAGGGGCACCCCCTCTATTTTTACTCTTTCTGGTCTCTCAGCTCTTGGCTATTTTCAGACTCATTTTTGACTTAGTTGGATTAAGCTCCTAGGGAAGGGGTGTTCTTCGCGCCCCTTTACCCATAGGTTCCCTAACCTCTCTTGTATTCGACCAACACTCAATGCCTTGCTTTGCTTGTCAATCGGAACTCACGGTTCCTTCTCAAAAAGCACAATCCTTATTTCATCCAAAACTCACAATACAACCATCCTAACCAGTCTCATCCCATGCCCCGTGTCATTGTTTTGCATATACTCTTTCAAAGGTAGCTCATCTAGGAAGTAGCTTCAAAATGCTATCTTCTAACTCACTGTGACATAGTTCTAGCTAGTCTTTATATTGCTTATTCCTAGCAAGTTGACTTACACCATCCAAACTTTGTCATTCCAATATTGCAAAAGAAGAGCATAAATTTTATTCAAAGCTAATAACATCTAGTCCCTCTTCCTATCATGGGCCTCATCTTGCTTGGTCCCTTGCCCATCCTGTCTTTCTGCTGGCCTCTTAACTCCCAGGCCGGAGGCCAGGATTTCCCTCTTTCTCTTCGCCATTTCTTGCAACTCCATCTCACTATAAAAGTCCAAAGGTGTGGTTGTCACTCCTGCCTCCATTAATTATCTGGTCTTGATAATTCAGTCATGCTTGATTATGCTAAGCCACTGCTCAAACCAATGGTTGGGCGTTGCCCCAAATTCGTCTTCCCATCTGAAGGATTCTTCGCGCGGCTAGTTCGTAGGGGGTCGCTTTTCTTCTTTGGGTCTCGAGATCTCATCCCTCTCACTGCCACTGCTAATTTCTATAACCTCTTGCACTTCTTCCTCCTCGTCCTCACCCTTTTCTGTTCGTACGGGGATGAAATCACCCGTAAAGTTCTTTGGATCCTGATTATAAGGGATCTCTGTCCTCCTCCCATATTCTTCCCCAAAATCCGTGTATCTCCCCTCACAACTGTCGTGGCCATTCTGCTCTTCATGCGGATTTTCCCTTCTCTCTTCTCCATCTTCGCGTTCGTTGCTCATGTCCTGCCTCCCCTCGTTCTCCCCATGCCAAGGCTCATGCTGCTCGCATCTCTCGACCCTTCCCTCGGCAGAGGCCCGAACCCTTTCTCCCATATCCGCTTTCTCTTCCTCCCTCTCACTCCCTGATGAGATGTATATCCCTTCCCCCTTTCTGAGAGGCGAGGGTCCTCTACACACTTGTTTTGTCCCCCCCTGCCCACTACATGTTTGGACAGGTACCCTATGTACAACTTTCTTTTGGCAGTCCTCCGCTCTCGACTTGGTCCCGCTCCTCCCCCTTCGCTACGCCTGTTGATCGCCCCGCTGTCATTTTCGTTGCTGAATTTCATTTTTGCTTTTCTAAGGCTTCTTCCCTGATCCTTTATAACAAAACAACACTCGCCAAGCCCCTCATACATACGTCCCTTCCCAGTTGGGTAGGAAATGCCCTTTCACCCGAATGCTCTCGGTATCCTTCGCACCAGGCCATTATTATACATTGCCCTTTCATACAAACGCCACATTTGTGATGATCTCATCATTTTCCCATTAAGAACTATGATACAATGCTCCCGACAGCCTTTCCCATTACCTCACAAAACCCCCTTGGCACAGAAGAGTCCCAAGACATCCCGCCTCGCATTTTCAATCAGCCCAAGCCATTGCCCCCTCCCAAAAAAAGAAAAGTCCCACAGACGTAGTCAGAGATAAAAACAAAAGGTGGGTACGACTGTCATCAGCTCTTAGCTTGCAGACTCCTCAATTTTCGTTGTCCTCGGCCTCCTAAAGTCATTATTCCACTGGGTCCCGACTTAGAAACCTGACCAACCGTTGTCCTAGGAAGGGCCCTTTCAATCCAGTTCCATTTAGATCTTCCAATTCGAAGGTGTTCAGTCCCACCACCCACTGAGCGATCCGGTAGGGGCCTTTGAATCTCCTCCCCAGTTGTCGGGACCAGGTGCTTTTTAATGCCGAGTTTCTTACCAATACTGTTTCTCCCACCTGCAGTGGCTCCTTCCGGATATTCTTAACCTGGTCCCACCTTGCTTCGTCCCTCATCCTGCTGTCTAGTACCTGATCGGCGATGTCTTCCTTGACCTCCTCGTTTCTAAGGACTTGTTGACATCTTGCCTCAATTATTTCTTCTCTGGTCATACGCGGATCATCATCTAACCTGTTCCAGGTAGGTATCAAGGCCTCCACGGGAAAATCGATCTCCCTTCCATACCAAAGTTCCGCTGGGATACAACCCGTTGTCCTCTTAGGTGTCATGTTCTCCGAGAAGACAGTCTGTTTAAGATATCTAGGCCAACTCCACAGATTGTCCGCAGCGAGCTTCGCAATTGTGTTCTTTAAGGTCCAGTGCCCCTTTCCACAGGTGCATTGGCCTCCGGGTGATACGACTCGATGCATTTGATAGGTACGCAGAGCCTTTTAAGCATTCCCAACACTTCTTGGTTTACAAACTCCGTTCCATTGTTTGCTATAAACCTCCACATGAAGGGATGCCTCAGGTAGAAATCCTCTATCCAATCTACTACACTTTTCCTCGTTTTTTTCTTGAGAGCGACCGCTTCTACGAACCCACTCAAGTTGCCCCGCACGTCCAGGATATACCTGTATCCATCAGTTGATATAGGCATAACCGCAAGGTGCCCCGACCCCAATATCCGCGTCGATCTAAGTGGCTCGAAGACGGGCCGAGCTCTGGTCCTGGCAGATTAGACATGTCTGACAGTGCGTGGCGACCATGCCCGCTATGCCTGGCCAATAATACAGCGGTGTTATCTTTGCAAGAGTCCCTTTTGATGATCGGTGTCCCCCGACTAGTCCATCGTGCATCGCTTGGATCACATCCAACTGCCTAGACCTCCCGCATACGATTCTTCGATGTGTAATGCCTTCCTCCTTCCTGAAGAGATGACCGTTCCTTAGGACGTATCTTTCGGTCTCCTCCCTTGTCTTAAAGCTGACCTCCACGGGCTGCTTATTTCCTACCAGAAGCAACCCGATTTCTCGGAAGATCCCATTATATATCTGAGCATAGAAAAACTCCTTCCCTTCCCGATCCTCACTCTTCCCCTCCGTCATCTGGTTTACCACTAGCTGCAACTCTTTTTGTTCCCAAGACTCCACTAAACTCATTACGGCTCCCCGGCCTCCCTCAACGACCCTCGCCCCCACGAATCCTTCTCCTCTTTGCGTCCCTGGATGGTGATTGACCCTTCCCTAAGCTCCGCCCCCAAGGTCTGAATCGACAATTCTCCTGACGCGCATCCTTCACTCATCATTTCATTATCCACCGCAATGGTTCTTCCTTCGTATTCAAGGAACGCGTCTATGGGCTCTGCTCCTTCCACCCCTTCGGGCGTGATACAGACCCGACTTAGCCCATCAGCCTTGTTCCTGAGTCCGACAATTCGTTCGATCTTGTGGTTGAACTGCCAGATAAATCCTTCTCATCTCCCGACCATCGGGTCTATAGGCTTGTAATTCTTTAAAGCCCCCGCAACATTGGTCGGGTCGATCCTTAGGATAAAACACCTCCCGAACAGGTAGGCTTGGGAGGTCTTGAGGCAGTGCAGGACGGCTAAGACTTCCTTCTTGAACTGTGAATATCGCCGTTCTGCCGAGTTCAGGGTTCTACTCTCGAACCTAATTGGCCTCTCTTTTCCTTCCTCATCCTTTTGAATCAGTACACCTCCTACGGTCAGGGGTCCTCCGTCCGTCTCTAGAATAAACGGTCGTCCAACCTCGTCATTAAAACACGGTTGTGCCAAAGTGACTTGTTCCAATATCAGTATGTCCTTGAGGGTTTGGACGGCTCCCTCTCGCTCCTCCGTCCAATCCATGGTTCCTTCTTCTCTGATCATGGAGCGGATAGGCTCTACAATCCTGGCGAAATTTTTAGTAAAAATCCTCCAGAAGCCGACCACGCGTAAGAATGCTCTTACCTCCGTTGTCGTGCTAGGGGCGTAGGCCACTGTGATATCTTGTCGGTTTTTGCTGGGTCCGACTTTCTTCCATATGCACCACAGCGGAATCCTAGTATGGTCACTTCCGGTACGACCAAAATACTCTTTGGTCCGCTAGCCGTGATGTTGTATACTAGAAATCGGCAGAGTAAGACCTTGATGTCTTGTAGATGGTCCCACACAAATTTTCAAATTCCTGGGTGGACTTCCGTCTCGTCCTTCTCCTGGGCGCTTTTCATGAGAGAAGGTTAACGGAGACCCTAATTTTCAGACCACTTGCCATACCATTTATATGAAAACCAAAGGGTCATTTAAATCAAACTTGCCACCAATTCGTAGAGTGGAGACCATACTAACTAACTGCAAAAACAAATCCCAAAAAAAAAAAAAAAAACATATAAAACAGCAAGGCAAAAATGCATTTTCATGAAATTTTGCCAACATCTCAATTTCAGAAATCTTGAGAAATTTCAGAAATCTTAACAGAGGAAATTCAAATTCTTCAAATGACACAAAATTTGGCACACACCAACCTTGAACCAAAACAAGAACAGGCAAAAAACAAAAATTCAAAAAACATAAAATTTGACCCCGAAACCCTTATTTCAGTTTTGGACTCGTTTTTGCAGTTACTTAGTATGGTCTCCACTCTACGAATTGGCGGCAAGTTTGATTAAAATGACCCTTTGGTTTTCATATAAATGGCATGGCAAGTGGTCTGAAAATTAGGGTCTTCGTTAACCTTCTCTCCCAATGGCAGAAATGGTTAACGGGGACCCCCATTTTCAGTCCCTGGGTAACGAGTCCAAAACTGAAATTAGGGTTTCGGGGTCAAATTTTATATTTTTTGAATTTTTTTTTTTTGCCTGTTCTTGTTTTGGTTCAAGGTCGCTGACTAGGAACGAGACTTGATGTCTCAATTCCCCTCCCGCGTATGGGAAACAACACTCAACGTCTTTAAGGTAGTCGTTGACCACCATGCACTGTTTGTTAGCACAGGTCGACTCCACAGGTCGACTCAGGCGATGCACTTGCCCCTGTAAGTGCAACCTCTCAACGCATGCGCGACTAATGAAGTTCCGCGTCGAGCAAGTGTCATAATAGGCCTCGGCCTTGCAGTCGTCGATGACTACCTCGCCGACGAACAACTCACCCTTGGGGCTTTGGCCATGGCCGTCCAAGAAGCTAGCGGGTACGATTTAGACCACTCCTCTAACTCCTCTAAGGATTCAAATACATTCATTGAACAGAGGATCGATGGGTCTGAATGTGTTTGCAGGACGACAACGAAGTCATTAGCTTGGGCCATCTCTCGAGATGGTGAGGGTGTGTCCACCACCTCGAACCTAGCAGGAACAACTACCATTTCTACTGGCTTGACGTGTTTCCCGAAGCAGTACCTGAACTACTGGCGATATTGTTACCTTGGGAAGCGGAGGATCCCGTCGCCTGCCCCATTGTAGGCGGGATCTTTTCGGTCACCTTCTTGTTCCGGCACTTGAACTGGTTATGGCCATATTGGCCACAACAAATACAAGTCTGTCGGGTGTATATGTCTCTCCACACGTCCTTTATGAGACCCGCCTTCTCCCATGGTGGAGCGTTGGGGTCTACTTGACTCCTAGACCGGGAGCCTCTATGGCGTCGACCGGTCGCCTTACCTTTTTGGACAGAGGCAGCGACTGGTCCACCCCCTGAAGCCTCTACGTTACGTGCCTCTGAACCTACTCCCTCTTGGAAGTCGTTGTCTAACTCGATGGTGGAACCATCGTTGTCGACGAACATAATGCGACCCTTTGCCTTCAGTTGGGAAGCAGTGTCTTCTTCCTTCCATTCGTTGTGGGTTGGTGTCCATGCCCTATCTTTGCTTCTAGGTCTAGGGCCTTCTTGCTAAACGAGGGGAAGTTGTGCACATTGATGTTTGCCTCACCCGCCAACTGATTCTTGAGTGGCATGGGAAGACACCTCAGGTAAGTGGTGAGTAAGACCTTGGGGTCGTAACGTACTCCAGGTACACAGATGAGACGCTCCACTGCGTTTGTGGCATCCCTTACTGACTTGGACGATCGAGAGCTCAAAGTCAGGATCGCATCAGTGGCCTTTTGGGCCTCCTGAGGATCATGCCACCTTTCCTCCACCAGCTTAAGGAAGTCTTCCAGTTTTTGATTGACTGCCCAAGCGCGGAAGTCATGTCTGTATCCCTGTAGTTGTACTAGCCCACTTAACCATCTTGCTGCACTCCCCTCTAAGTCGGAGGCAACCACAATCACTTCCTCGTGCGGCGAGGTCAACTTGCACTTTACGTAGACTGGAACTGACCTCAACCACATGTCAAGGTCTTCGTCCCTCTTATCCCTTGAGAAGGGTTTAGGTGAGGCGCTTGCATTCTTTGGAACCCACTGGTCTTGTCCCGATACCTGCGCCACTCTAGGTTGTGGAACTTGCGGCGCAGGCTGCTGCACTAGCTGTTGTTGGGGATGTGTGCCCTACGGCTGTGCTTGCTGCGAGACAGCAGGCTGCCCAGTTACGGCAGTCTGTAACAGAGGTTGGAAATACACTGTCTGTACAGGAATCTGTACACTAGGASCTGCTGAGAACCCGCCTGTCAAAGGCATACCTAGGGAAGTGGCCTGCACCGATGCTGGAGGGACTACAAATGGGGATACCCCAGTCTCCGGTGGGATAAAAGGAGGAGGCTGGCACGGGGCCCTGAAGGTGATGGTGTTGCCTTAACTCGCCCGACCAGCACGACCAGGCTCCTCTGAATGTCCTGTAAGAGAGTCTTTTGGTGGTCCTGCATTTTCACTACATCTAGTAGGACTGTCCGCAGGGTCCTCACATCATCATCCATATTTGTCAGGTCCATCGCCTCTAACTCGCTAACGTCTGCTTGTTTCCATTGCGTCCTTGATCTTCTTCTGATCATTCTTTCTTTCTTTGCCTTTATCTCACCTAAAGCCTGCTGTAACTGTGCCTCGCGAGCGGCTGCTCGCTGTATGGCGACCTCCTCGGGAGTCAACACTAACTGCTGGCTCGCCATGACACCAGCGGACTGACTCAGGGTCCGTGCAATCGTCGCCACTACAGTCCCTGAACTACTGGCCTGGGAGCTTTGCTGCGCAGTTGTGGCCATGGCTGCTGAAGTAGCAGCTTCGCTTGCAAATACCCTGCTTGCCTCTGCGCCCCTAGCTCTCCGCTGCTGCTGCTGTCTCTCCCTAAGCTGGTGGAACAAAAATCTGTCACCCTCGGGTCCTAATGCCGCGTGGGCCAACGGGCATCTTGCCGATCGCAAGATCCTATCGTCCGGGTTAGGTACCTCCGATACCAAAATGCAAGGAAAATGAGCGATAGCGAAATCCGAAAATCAAGCAGCATCATACACATGTAACCAGATAGTCGTGACCTCGAACCAAAAGCAGAATTGCAACACAAGTTCCACCAAATAAGAGCACAGCAAAAGCTCATAAGTGACAATGTTGGAATAGTCTCATCATCAAAGAACCAATGTCGACTTCCCATCTGGCGCTCTGCGCCCAGACTACAAATGGCGGATCCTATCTAGCCTATCTACAATGCGCTGGTGACGTCAACAGCTCCCCGAAGTACAATCAGATCTCGGCCAGTGCCGTTTACCTCAAGCACCAGGTATGTCGCTCGTATCACTCACAGCCTCGATCCCCCACTCACAGATGCCACATGCACCCAAGGACCACCATGCGCCCATCCAGCATAGCGCAGGGCAGCTCGGCTATGGCTGCCTGCTCTTCCTGCTCACCCGTGAGTGCGTGGCCACTGGCCAGCGAATAGCGCAGCATGCAGCCAGTGCCCGAATGCCAATGCCAGGGCAGGCACTTTTCTAAATGGAAGTGGCCTGCCTGCTGCTTGTGGCCTGGCTGCACTGGGCCCCTGCCCAGAAGCTTCCAGTAGGCCCCGAGAGGCTGAGCCCCGGTCCAAACGAATCAGGCCCAGGGCCTGTGACGGTTGCCTGTGCCCAACAGCCCGCAGCCTGTGTTCAGCCCATGTTGTGTATGTGGCCCAGGGCCTGCCTCGGTTACGTACGAAAAAGGCAGTCAGGGCCTGGACGCTCTCAACCAACTGGCGCTGCGCAACTGCCTGAATCTCCCCAGTTGCGTGGTGGCCGAAAAATAGGCCTCTTGGCCTTGGTTGGGCCCGCCTTCACTTAGGGCAGCCAACAGTGCTGCTTACAGGGCCAAAAAGGGGCTCGTCGGGGCCTTATGCCTCACACTCGCTTTAGTCAGTTCTTTTAGTACCAAGTCGGGGGGATAGCAGAGGCTGATTTTTTCAAGTCTTTGTTCTGCCCTATCATTTGCTCCCTGTTCTTTGGGGTTGTAATATACCCACAGAAACAGGTCATCTATGTATCTTTTTCCGTTCATAAATTTTTCGTCGGTTCCCAATGAAGACATGAACTTCTGTTCCGAGTACATACATAAGACACAGGCAATGGAAGGACTCGCTCTGCCTCTCATGGGGATACCTTTCTTCTGGGATAGGATGACGCCCATGGCGAGAAAGAAGAAGTTCTCCAATAGGAAGGTGGTGAGCTCAATCAGGTCTCTGAATCGTACTGACTCCCAGCCGGCTTCTCCATGGGATTTCCCAAACGTAGCTTTCTTTCCTTTGGTTTTTATACGGATCCATTTGAAAGCTATGATCAACAAACCAGGTTACAACTTTTTCGATCTCATGATGGGGCAGCTGTGAGAACATCTTGGTAATGTCATAGGTTCTAACCTTTACACATTTACCTGTTCTGGAAATCTCTTCATTGATTCCATCTATGATCTTCTTGAACTCCGTTATAGTACTGAGGTTGACGCGTGGGAATCCTTCCCGTTTAATCAGATAGTCCAATCCGGTAGCAAGCAGACCAGAGAGGCTTCTAAACGGGCTTGCATACGAGGGTACAATTGGTCTGCATTTTTCTTTGTCTTTTCTTTTGCCAAAACATGTGCACACTGCAGAGTACCGCAGCAATCCCATTTGGCCAACTTGTGAAATTTGGCACTCATATACTCAGACTTCATGTTACTCAATACTTGGTTGGCATTTTTCTCAATGATGGAATAATTAGCATTATCTAGGTACATTTTCCTCACTCCAGCTTCATAAAGTTTGGGGCATTCTATCCAGGTTTCACTGTTGTGTTTGTCTAATGGGGCCATTACCAGGCCTTGGAAAGCAGCACAGACCCCATAGACATGCGCTGAGGACACATTTATCCTTCATAACTTCACCTTTCCTACTGACAAGGTTCCAATCCACATTCATTTTTTCAGAGACATGGCCCATTTTTCTCAAACAGTCAAGGGCATCGTTGCATGCCGGGGATATAGTATCCCTGGATGCCATGGTGCCAGGGAAGGGCATGTTCTTAGAGATATACAAAAACGGGTGTTTGCCCTGTACCTTACTCAGTTTGACCGGCACAAGCCCGTTGGCTTTGGGAAAATCGAAAGCAGCACAAGTGCAGTTAAAAGAGCTGCACTGTGCAAAGGATTTATGGTTATGCAACAGGTCACCGACTGATTTGGCTTCGAGGCAGGACATTCTCCCTAATCCAATTTTTAACAAAGTATTCTACTTTTGTTTTATCAACTGTTGTGTAGAAAGGGACGTTTACTCTGATATTCACACGAGGGTTTATTGAGAACTTCTTTTTTAAGACATTCATTAGGATTCCCCTCAGGATTTGCCTTCCTCTTTGTTGGTTCAATGTTTTCACATTATTGTTGAGCTCAATTAGTTCTTCTAGATCTTTTTTGTACAAGTCCCTTCTTTTCGATGGTGCACGCAGGATTCAAATCAAGTCTTCTTTCTTTGTACCTGATTTTGTCTTAGTCCACGTGCCACCCGCTTCAATACTTTAACTTAGCATCTTTGAGTAGCAGCTTACAGCCATTTTTCTCAATCTTGGTGAATCCAAAGAGCAAGGAGACCAATCTCCATGCCTTCAGCCATCTCGCCCCCTGGTTGTTATAGATTTCCCACGCATGGCCTCTTTTTTTCTTTTTGTCTTTCCACATGAGTTTTAACCATGGTTGCCCCGGACCCGGACATCCAGACACCGGACACCGGGCCTGGACCCGTGTCTGGATTAATCCGGACGTCCGGTAAACCGGACATCAATCCGGACAACCGGACATACGGACCCGGACGGTCCGGTTATGAAAGAACAGGTCCGGATGTCCGGATTGGGAAAAAAAA
>BFEA01000443.1:579356-593838 GCA_003427395.1 Chara braunii
ACACACACACACACACACACACACACACACACACACACACACACACACACACACACACACACACACAACAGTTCTGCTTGGCCCGCGGAAGCTCACCCAAGATTGCAAGTACAGGCCCTTCAGGGCCAGTCCGGTTGGCCGAACGGTCCACCAAAAACTGCGCCAACAATTTTCGGGGGTCCACCAGGCACTGGAACATTGCCTGGGGACCCCAATTTTTTTTTTTGAATTTTCTCAAAATGGGGCCCAACCGGACACCTCAAACCAGACACCGGATCCGGACATCCAGACCGGACCGTCTGGATCCCGATCCGGACGTCCGGTTGACAACCATGGTTTTAACAATGCTAGTAAGCCTGGTTGATGTATAACATTGAGAGAGTGACAATCAAAGACAATGGGTTCAATAATGTTAATCACTTTGATTTGTTGGGGATTTTTGGATTCTTTCCGATTCCTTCTGCTGTGTTTTTTTCTTGTGTGTCTTTGATTTAACCCAAGGTTGTGACTCTTAATTATTTGTTTTTCCATCTCATCCACTGCCAGACAAGAACCAAACCGAAGGGGGATGGGTACGTAATGGTTTATCCCCGTTAGTTGCTCTTTTGTGTTCGGCCCATCTTTCACGAAGAGAGTGAGACGTCTCACCGACATACACAAGTTGATGGTTCAAGGACAAAAGAGCATAGACACATCCATCAGCATCAAGCAATCAGTTCCAATCGGCATGGTCAAACCTCATCCAAAATCTAATGTAAGCTTTCCCCCATGCAATATCACCCCTACAGCATGCCAATATGTTATGATTCTGGTTGTTTGTTGCCTGAGGGCCAACACTCACTCACATAGACTTCCAGATATGCCCATACATACACTGAAGGAAGGGGAGAGGATAGGAGTATCACACCGCACAGGGAGAGATAACACAGCAGAAGACTTGACTATGCGATATGACAGGGTACACTGAAAGTGCAATTCACTCCACTCAATCCTCACAACCAGTCATAAAGAAAAGCCGAGCAGATCACATCCAGGAAACAATGAAACGATGACAGTCCAAACCCAGTCATAAACTGTTTATTAAACTCATAGTCTCGAATTGTCAGGATAACTTCAATACTACAGTGCGCTGCTCAGAAATGAGCAGCACTTCACTCCCCAACCCTGATTAGCACCCGTAACACCCCTGAGCCCCTGAAACATCAAGCGCCACCCAGGTACAGCCTCCTGAGGGAAGCGCCACCCTGAAACAGGCCTCTGAGGCCAAGCGCCACTCAGAGGATGAAGAAGAAGACCAGCGCCACAATATCTGATGATGACGAAGTGTCGGAAGACTTCCCGGATGGAAGTCTGCAGCAGCGCCACCAAACCCTGATAAGATGACCTCTGAGGAAGAAGCTGCAGCTATGGCCGCAGCACCACCTCCCTGGAACCCCACTCCGAAGGAGGGTCCAGCAGGGCACCAATCTCTCTCGCCTCCAGCAGACCTCGATAGCCCAGACCTCTGTCAACCCCTGCGTGCTGGCAGAGTACAGCGCAGGTCCCAGCTATGGTCAACACTCCGAAGGTCTGGCTATGCCTGTCTCCTTTCACGTTGAGCCGTCACCACTTCCGGTTCACGCGTAGCGCAGTAGCGATGTACTCGGTACCAACTGCCAAAAGCACTGAACCGATTTGCCCATTCTATCTATACTACACTAGCCTAGACTCAACCTAGACCGGACTGACTGACCGACCGGTATCGTTTCTGTTTCGGCCTCTCGGCCTCTACCGGACCCGGCTATAGGCTGTAGGACCGTCTATCAGAATAGGCCCTCAGGGCCTGTCCGTCCTAGGGTTAGCCCGGGCCTGCTATTCGCAGTTAGGGTAGCTGTAGGGAATTCTGTTAGTACCGAGAGTCGGGGACTGCATATTTTCTCGAAATTGCCGATATGTCCCTCACAAATTTCCCTCACAGGTAGGTCTCTCGGTTAGCCCTCAGCCAAACAAAATTGCGAATCTGTCCTACCTATAGTACAACCTCGACAGAGAAAGGCTACAGACAACCAGAAAACAACAAGTCATTGCAGACCTACCCTCCCCCGGCGTGCAGAGCGCCCAAGGGATACTCCCTTCTGTGCTGCCTCATATTTGAGGATAACTGACTTGGCAGTTTTCAGAAGTTCCTCGCGAGTAAACCAGTGGTCCTCAATATGTGGCTGGTACAAGAACTTCACAAGGTACTCCTTATCCGGACTTGTACCTGACTCATCCTCCACAGATTCGACCTCATACCCCTTGCCAGGGATAGGGGGCCCGAACTGAGGAGGCATGTCTGGGAATGCATCAACTGATGTGAATGGCAACAGCTTAGATGCATGGAAGACAGGGTAGGTTTGTAGATGCAGAGGGACATCCACTGTATAGGATGGTCCGAATGGATCGGCTCCCACTGTATCTAAGACCTGCCATGGACCCATGTATCGTGGCAACAACTTAGCCGAAATATCCTCCTCTCGCGACAACTCAGAACTGAGTACCCACACCCAGTCACCTGTGCGAATAGTAGAAGGACGCCTGTGCTTGTTAGCGTGCTGAATCATAGCCTTTTGGGCTTTCAACAGGTTAGCACGGGCGCGCTCTATGTCCACACGATAACGTCTAGTGAACTGTGCAGTTCCGAGTGTCAACGTAGGGGTAGCCTTGTCGATGATATCATCGAGAGGCTGCCGTGGTTCACGACCCCAGTGTAACCGGTAGGGTGTGAAGCCAGTAGAGGAGCGTACATACGTATTATATACAAGCTGTGCACGACTCAAATGGAGATCCCAGTCCTGCTGATCTGGACTGATCATAGGACGCAACAGCTGGAAGAGAATCTGATTCATCACCTCAGTCTGACCATTGGCTTCGGGATGATGCCCAGATGTCATATCCAGGGGAGAATGAAGGTAATCCCTGCAGTAGGATTGCCATTCATTGTTGCAAAACCGGGGATCTTTGTCACTGACGACGGAGGTGGGTGGTCCATGATGTGTAACCCACCGGTCAGCAAAGGCCGCCTGAACGGTTGGCACATGAGCCTCAGCTGGTAAGGGGATGAACTCTGCATATTTGGAGAACCGATCCACACATACCATGACCTGATGCATACCACGAGGGGTAGTCCTACCCAAGTCAGTAAAATCAATGGACACTGACTGTGCAGAAACATCAGGGATAAATAGTGGCTTGAGCAGGCCAAGGGGAGGTCGACGTACAACCTTGTTCCTTTGGCATAACTCACAGGTTTCCAGATAGTGCAGCATGTCACTCCTCATCTCCTTCCAGAAGAAGCGCTGCGACAGGGCTGCATAAGATTTGAGGGCCCCAAAGTGACCACGAGCATCATGACACTCTGACATCAGAAGTGTTCTCAGCTTGTGGTCCTGGGGAATGCGCAGGCGCTCCTCACCTCTGCTGCATGTGTACAGCAGGCCTGAAACCAGAGTATATCCTGGTTCAGAGGCAGGATCGTCCTGGAGATTCCTCACGATAGGCCCAAAGCTCTCATCCTGGGGCAACAAATGGGCAATGGTCTGACGAGTCTTCTCACCAAATGAGTGAGTAAAGGAGATCAAGAAGAGAGCGTTAGGCCTACGAGAAAGGGCATCTGCTACTCGATTGTAGCAGCCCTTCTTGTGTCTCAGTTCAAAATCAAAGATGTCAATGAACTGGATATAGCGAGCAAGAAGCAACTCCCCTAACAGAAGAACTAGTGAGAGAATGTGAAGATTCACCTCCATCAGAAAATGAATTAGCACTGGGGGAAGGAGCTGCTGCTTCCACCTCTCTCTGCTCTAGTTTTTTGAACTAGAGCTGCCTGTAGACCTACGAGGCATGCTGGGACAGTCCTTCAGGAAATGGTCCCCCTCGCATCTCAGACAGACCCCCTTGTCCTTTTTCTTCCTCCATACCCCCTCCTGGATCCTCAGTGCATGCCAGGGGAAGGTGGAAGGATCAAGGGGATCAACTGGCCATCAGACGTCACGTGGCAAAGGTACTCTCTGGGCACCACGGGAAGAGGCACGTCCCTTCCCTTTCCCCTGTTTGCTGGTTGATGCTTTCTGGGCTGGGGCATTGCCCTTTGTCAGGCCCATCAAAGCATCAGCCAGGGCAAGAACAGCAGAATCCGCAGCAGATGATGAGGCAGTCCCTGGTGGAGGGCTCCCACCCTGGGATGCTGCGTCACTATCTGATCCTGAATCTGCAGCAGCAAAGAGGGCACCCTTCCTCCTCCTTCGCCCTTTGGAGGAGGGTCCCTTCCTTTCTTCAGAAGGTGCTTCCTGGACATGGAGCTTGGACTCCAAGTCCAGGGCTGCTCTGCCAAAGGACCGCTAGTCCTTGTGGCCCTGAGAGAATAACGCCAACTGGTATTGTTCAGGCCTTGGACGCAAGAAATGGATGAGAAGATCCTGCTCACTCATCTCTAACCCTGGAGTCGAGGTCAGACTCTCGAAGGTGGAGTAGAGTTTGGATAAGGAGCCATCAAATTTCTTTTGGCCCAGGCGCAAAATTTTATCTGCTGCTTTCCTGGCCTGCTCCTTGTCTGCAAACCTATCCTGCAGGGGCTGTAGAAAACCAGCCACCCCCAACCTCTGCACCCAATCCAACATCTCCATACCTTGCTTGCTGGAGGTAGAGGTGCCCCATTTCAGTGCAGCCCGCTCCAAGTGAGCAAGGATGGCAGGCACCTTGACATCCTCATCACATGTGAACCCACTCAAGTAGGTTCTCTGGGCAGCGGCCCAATCTGCAACATCCACCTTTGGGTCCTCACCTGAGAACATGGGTGGAGGTGTCAGCTTAGGCCGCTGAACCTCAAATGGTGCTGAGAGTTGTGAAGCTGCTGTTGATTTGGGGGTAGAGGATGGAGATGAGGGTCTCGATTGTGGGGGTTTCTGGGAACCTGCTTGAGATGGCCCAGGAGAGGGAGGAGTTGTTTGAGCAGGGGGAATCTGCAGGTGATCGAAGAGACGGTCCAACTTATAAGAAATATCTTTCAACTGCTGAGTATGCTCAGCCATGTTGTCTTCCAAACTGGTGATCCTAGCATCCCACTTAGTAAAATAGGACTGATGAATTTCGTCCTGCAAAAGGACGAATTCAGCTATGTCCTTATTGTACTGACTGCAACTGGCATTGGTCCTGACCTTCTCTACATTAGCTGTAAGCTTCCTCCTTCTCATTTCTTTTCTTGCAGACGCCTCCTTCCTTTTCAACTCAGCCTTTAGAGACTCAACTGCTTTGGCCTGCTAGCGGAGTTTCTCCTCCCGAGCCTGCAGTTCAGCCTCTAGAGGGTCAAACAGAACCGGTGTCTGGGGCTGTACTGTTATCTTAAGCTGTACCTGAGGCCTCTCTTCAGAAGTCTCAGCCTCCTTAGACACTTCTGCCTTCCCAGGATCAGCCATTTTGGCCACCCACAATACAAATAAATAACAATAAACAAACAATCAAAGACAGTGCAGGAGGTAACAGGAATTGAGGTTTCCCTTCAGTACTCACTCAATTGCTGTCACCTGCCTGGAGAGAGAAGATTGGTTAGCTCTGAGCAAGTGAGTGCTCCGTCTCAGCAGACCGCTTGAGGGTCAGGGTCAGTTTAGAGTCCACTCAGGCAAAAATTCATTTCACGATTTTCCCATCTCTGTCCTGACACAACAATTGCTTGCAATAATTGCAAATCCTGGATCAACAACTGACAGGATGCAGTCTTGGATTGATTGGTGTTGATTAGTAATTAGACAGAGTGACTCATTAGGGTTAGACAGGTGTCCACTGATGACCAAGATGCAACGATTTACAGGTTACCCTATTTTTAGACCTACCCTACAGACTTCACCACTCGATGACCCTGTATGCCATACCCTGGGTATGGTGAATTACAGTTTTCACAGTAACTGACTCAGAACATCAAATCTGGATGTGTGATTTCAGACACTGACTGAATACCGAATTGCGATTTACGAGGGACTGACAAAATTGAATTCCGATGGATAGAATCAAACTTATGACTGACCCTAGTCTAGCCTAGCTTTAGATATGTCAGCGCAGAATTCAAATTTGCATTATCACTGAAGACAGGACCCTGAATTCACCAATTCACTACACAGTGTCAATCGCAATACTGCAAAGCAGTCCCAGATGAAATATGAGTCAGAAAGAAGGTCAAACAGGGTTAGTAGAAGTCAAAGAAGATAGGTAGGGGAAGTTGGATATGGTTGTCCCACAGTCTGAATTTCGATTTTCAACTGTCACCTGACAGACAAACCTTCACTATTCTGAAAATAGACTCAGAATCGCCACACAGGCTGGAGTAAGGAACACACTTACTTTAGGGTCAACTCTGAAGAAGATGCATGAAACCCTGGCTATGGCTGCCTGGTCAACCCCATCTCGCCAGTTTCATCTCCTGACAGTATCAAGTGTTCCCACGTACCAAATTGCCTGGAACTTTGTGATTCAGCAGATTACCCTGAGGTGCTTCACCCCCAATTGACAGATTCAAAGAATTCGGACTTCCAGGTGCCAATAACTAAGAAAGTCAGGGCAGCGCCACATCACCCTGTATTGCGCTGCCTGGAAATTGGGGATCCTGACCCAATTCCACAATTGCCACCTCCTGGGATCACTTCCTTGACAATCGTCAGTCTCCAGATGAATCGCCAAGCTAAAAATAGCCTCTCAGAGCCTTTCAGGCCTCTGAGCACCAATCGCCAACCACTCCTGCACAACCCTAGTCAGGAGTGAGTGACCCTTTGTGCAATTCTTCTCGCCACACACTTACTACCACCACCCTTACTGACAACAACCCTGAAGATGATGAATCGCCATGAGACTCAACTCCGGTATCTCGCCAGATGATGATGGGTGCTCCAACTCATCAATCGCTCCAGAGTCTGGATTCAATTGCTTTGATACCAACTGTTAAGATCCTGGTTGTTTGTTGCCTGAAGGCCAACACTCACTCACAAAGACTTCCAGGTATGCCCATACATACACTGAAGGAAGGGGAGAGGATAGGAGTATCACACCGCACAGGGAGAGATAACACAGCGGAAGACTTGACTATGCGATATGACAGGGTACACTAAAAGTGCAATTCACTCCACTCAATCCTCACAACCAGTCATAAAGAAAAGCCGAGTAGATCACATCCAGGAAACAATGAAACAATGATAGTCCA
Source organism: Chara braunii (assembly GCA_003427395.1). Classification (NCBI taxonomy): domain Eukaryota; kingdom Viridiplantae; phylum Streptophyta; class Charophyceae; order Charales; family Characeae; genus Chara; species Chara braunii. The sequence continues at coordinate 586,558 of BFEA01000443.1, forward strand.
AACCCAATTATACACTGTTTATTAAACTCATAGTCTCGAATTGTCAGGATAACTTCAATACTACAGTGCGTTGCTTAGATATGAGCAACGCTGCACTCCCCAACCTTGATTAGCACCCGTAACACCCCTGAGCCCCTGAAACATCAAGCGCCACTCAGGTATAGCCTCCTGAGGAAGCGCCACCTTGAAACAGACCTCTGAGGTCAAGTGCCACTCAGAGGATGAAGAAGAAGACCAGCGCCACTGTATCTGATGATGACGAAGTGTCGGAAGACTTCCCGGATGGAAGTCTGCAGCAGCGCCACCAAACCCTGACAAGATGACCTCTGAGGAAGAAGTTGCAGCACCACCTCCCTGGAGCCCCACTCCGGAGGAGGGTCCAGTAGGGCACCAATCTCTCTCGCCTCCAGCAGACCTCGATAGCCCAGACCTCTGTCAGCCCCTGCATGCTGGCAGAGTACAGCGCAGGTCCCAGCTATGGCCGGCGCTCCGGAGGTCTGGCTATGCCTGTCTCCTTCCACGCTGAGCTGTCACCACTTCCGGTTCACGCGTAGCGCAGCAGCAATGTACTCGGTACCAACTGCCAAAAGTCCTGAACCGATGTCCCCATCCTGTCTATACTACACTAGCCTAGACTCGACCTAGACCGAACCGACTGACCGACCGGTATCGTTTCTGTTTCGGCCTCTCGGCCTCTACCCGACCCGGTATAGGTTATAGGACCCTCTATCAGAATAGGCCCTTAGGGCGTGTCTGTCCTAGGGGTAGCCTGGGCCTGCTATTCGCAGTTAGGGTAGCTGTAGGGAATTCTGTTTGTATCGGGAATGCATATTTTCCTGAAATTGCCGATATGTCCCTCACGAATTTCCCTCACAGGTAGGTCTCTCGGTTAGCCCTCAGCCAAACAAAATTGTGAATCTGTCCTACCTATAGTACAGCCTCAACAGAGAAAGGCTACAGGCGACCAGAAAACAACAAGTCATTGCAAAGAGAATAGTTAGCACATGGATCTTGTTGAGCAAGTCTGCAAAATCAGGACCTAGAGTCGACTTCAATTTGGCCAGTCTGTTCCCCGCTCTCAGCACGGAGCGCTTGCTGCCCCATGTTAGTGCTGTTCGTCCTTAGTCTCGGAAACTATGTCAGGGTTTCTGGAGTTCTTCGTAGCTTCGTGGTCGTCACCAACCCTTGAGGAATCGCCTACGTCCGAAGGCTTCTCGTTGGTGATGTAGCTGACGTACTCCTGTACATCGAGCTTTGCCAGTTCCCAAACTCCGAACTCTTTCCGATAGTATGAGACATTCTTCTCCTTGCAAAGGTCTTGGTTGTGGGTGTAATGGAGTGAATTGTAGTATTCACGCCTTAGTTTCATATATGCAGCAAGGCCTCCCTCGTCCAGTTCTTCCTCGATCGTCGAGTTCCTGGGCATGCCTTCAGTCCCCGTTACTTTACTGGGACCACTCTTCCTTTCTTGGGTAATGTCAAACACACGACTCTTCTCTGTACCTTTCTCTTGTTCTTTCCCTTTCCCTTTCTCCTTTCCCTTCTTCGCTTCTTCTCTTTCCTCCATTAGCATTTTTAGCATGCCTTTCATCTCTGCTAGCTTTGTACTATTCTGCAGTTTCGGTTGCAGATTCTGTTTTACATTCTTCATGGCATCGTTGTCCTCGTCTGATGACACCTCGATTCGCTTCTTAGATCGGGATGCTGCCTTCACGTTCGTTCTTGAGCGTGCCTTTGCCCTCGGGCGCGAGCTGGAGATCCGGCCGGGGTGCCATTCACCACTCTCTTCCGTTTCTCGCTACTGGAGAGTTTGTGGCCTTCTTTTTCAACCCTCCCCATACCCTACTCTGCTCTCAACTTCTCTAGTTCAGCTTTCTTAGCTTAGGCTTCTTATCAACGCCCTCTAATTTCTCGGTGATGACACGGAGCGAGTCACGCAGCGTTGTGGTAACCCAGGTCTTAAGCTCGTCACTCTTATCGGTCCTTGCTTGTGGTACTCCCTCCTTGCTCCCTTCCCTCAGTGATGCGGAGGGTGCCTCTTTCACAGCCCACTAGTTTCTTCCTGGCTTCTTCAATTGCCTTGTCCATCTTGATATTCTCCAAGATGTCCATATACTCTTTTGTGAAGTAGGCTCTGTTTCCTGGACCCGAGAAGGCATTCGAAACTGGTGCTTTCCCCTTATCTTGGTGCGAGGGGCCATTGGATTGGCCAGATGTATGCGCGTCGTTCTGGTTTCCTCTGTTCTTCGCGAGAGGAGGAGGGTTAGTGCTGCTGTGTGGATTCCCGACCATCTGGTTCCCACATGTACTAGTGCTAGAACGCCCCGTCATTATCGTTGTATTTGGACTGGAAGTTGGCCTAAATATAGCTATAATGGTTGGGCGTTCTATTCGGGTGAAGACGGTACCCCATGGAGGTTGCATATTCCAGCCGTACAACTGATTTATGTTATGCACCATTGGTTGCATAAGTATATGGTACTGAGGGGCAGGCATGGCCATCGAGGGCATCATAGTCGGCATAGCCGACATTCCCCACATGTGAGCTTCATTTCTTTTTGCAATTGGACGGCATTGTGCTTTCTCATGAGTTTGTACTTCGAAATTGACCAGGATCATAACACTCGTCTCTTTATTCAGGAGAAAACAAAATGATGAGAATGTATCTCTCCTCAACACCTAGACAATGAATGCAGCGCATGGAAAGAAACATATAATTCTTGTTATTCCAAGTGCAATGAACCAGATCGTGAAAACAGTCGTCAACAATGCAAGTCCAGATAAATGTCAATCGGTTGATGATTACCGATAGTCAAAATCGTAACCAGACAGAATGAGATGAGATAATGATACACAGACGAAGAGAGAGGAGGGAGATTAGACAAAGGAGAGGAAAGTACAATGCCCACTCCTGCTTCGGGCTCCCTCCTCGACTACCACCTCAATAATCAATAGTCTGAACGAGTACCCGAAGTAACCTCAATGTGCCACGTGGCACGTCTAATTAGTCCCTCATCAGCGTTGGAGCAATGTCGACATGAAGACCATCATGTACGTATCCACGATCTCTCCACAGTCCCGATCTCCTCCCGAATGACGATAATCAGAACAGCAATACAAGTCCCGTAGCCTCGCCTCGTCAGCCACAGTAGAACAGTGGCAGCAGCCACGTCATCCAATAATACACNATAATCAGAACAGCAATACAAGTCCCGTAGCCTCGCCTCGTCAGCCACAGTAGAACAGTGGCAGCAGCCACGTCATCCAATAATACACGTGGCAGTGGCCACATCAGCGACAACGCATGGCAGCTGCCACCTCAGCATGCCAAGAAGACAGGTTCAAGCCAGCCACCATGCCAGACCAGTAGCGCCTCCCGCCGAATCGCAAATGTCAGCGTCGCAGCGTCGAAGTCAACACGTGAAGTCAGCATCAACGCAAGACAAAATGAATGAATATCAAAGCCAGGGAGGTCAACGCTTAAGTAGCGTTGACTCAGGGTCTGGACCCCGGATGCTGCAACCTTTAGCCGTCCAGATCTTGATGCAAATGAAGGCCCGGATTGGTCTGAAATTGAATTCCCTTCGGCCTGGATGCTTGTCTAGGTACCTGCGCACAACAAGTGAGTGTATCCAACCAAGGGCCTGGAGCGGTACCTTTGACTCTACAGTTGACTTTGACTCTTGATCTTCCTGAGTGCAGCGTTTGGTCACACAGCCAAACGTGACAGACTCAGGCCTGGGCGTGTCCTGGTCACACAGCCCAACGCAGACCAACTTTGGTCTGCGTTGCCTGGGGCTGAGTTCTGGGCCCCAGACTACTTCTGAACAGGGTTACTGCATTCCTGTCGGCCCATTTTCGAGTTCCACTGCATAAATTCTTAAGACTTTACCCCTCGTTCATAAGCAACAACAATATCAGGAGCAGTTTCGAGTAGTTCTCTTTTACTAAACCGTTTGTCCTCAGATGGTGCCTGAGACTTAAAATGTACCTTGAACTGCTTCTGAGGTCGTCCACGTCCTTCCGTAGAGAAGTAACCATGCTCTATGATTCGGTCTACCTCATATCTGCCATCCATGTCTGGTGGAATCATAGAAGGTCTATGTGGAAACTCATTTCCTTCTACATACGGTAACAATTTGGACGCGTGAAAGACAGGGTATGTTTTGAGATTAGGGGGAATATCAATTCGATAAGACGGTCCCTCGGCATGCTTCCCTTTCACAATGTTTGTGTCAGTTCGCAATCCTACAACAATTTCGTCTAACTGGCTTTGCTGTCTGTCAATTTTCTCTTCCAAGAAGGTGGGGTAAGTCATGATGTGATACAATGTATGTGTCATGTCAGTCTGTTCCTTCCCTTTTGTTCCTATCACTTGTCTAATTTCATTCACTTTCTGTTCCCTTCTCAATTCCTGTTCATGTTTCCGGGCTAGTTCTTCCTTCTTCCTTTCTTCCGCAGCCAGCGCCTCTCTTAATTGCTGGATGTTTGCGTCAATCGTAGCCTCGGTCACTTCTGGTTTGATTTCCCCTTTCCTAGATGACTCCATGACTTCTTACAACTGCTTGATAGCAAACTGGTCCACCGCCTTCCGACCCTGAACTATCATTTTAGACACTTCGGTTTCTGCAGCCACAACTTCCACGGTCGTAATTGCTTGCTTTAGACGGTCCTCTACCGTCTTCAAATCAAACAGAGTACGAACGTGTCGTTCTGCTTCCAGTCCAGATGGTCCCATAGAGCCAGTAACTCTTGTTTCTTTGTTTTCGCCTGTCTCCTAGTTTTGGGTTCGGAAGTTCCTTTACCCATTAAGAATGTCATTGGAAAAAAAAGCAAGAGTAATTTCCACACACCAAACATTTTGGAAATCAGATTTGAGACAATATTTGCAATGATGGAATAGATCTCTATTTATACTAATTGCTGTTTTTTCGTCTGTGTGATGAAGTCCTATGAGTCTACAGGTACCACGCCAGACCCGTGTGATCAGACACAACACACAAGTAAGTACGCAAGCACCACTACACAACAACGACAAGGTAAGTATGCCAACAACAACACAAAACAATTTGTCAGCAACCTTCTTCCACCTGCTGTGTCTTCCTGATATCAATGCGATGATGCACTCTCCCTGACAGCTGGCACTACAGCTGTATAATCGGTTCAGTCAGTTGTACCGCCGTCGTCTTCAGAATGCTTCTCTTACTTGGCAGAAATCCTGTCTGCCACGTGTCATCAATGGAGTGCCGACACAACAGATCCTGCCACGTCGGCACTTTCAATGTCCAGTCAACCAATAGCGGGATGCCACGTCAGCAAATGTGTACTCTGATCCTATCCACGTGCCACTTCCACGCGTCACGTTGGGATACCGTCATCGTTCCAGCCAATCAGATCATGCCACGTCGGCCAAAGAGACCAATGCCACGTCAGCAGGCAGTTACCATCTCACAAAGACAGTTGTGGTCACTTGCTTCCTGCCACGTCGGCGTTCAATCCTGTCTCCTCAAGGCCACGTCAGCATCTACAATAGACCTTGTCGCACATCAACAGCATGAGAAGTGCCACATCAGCAACAAGGTCTTCGGACGCGGCACAACATATGCCACGTCAGTGTCGCGATCCAGACTGGCGTGCGGTATCCTTTGTCGCGATCCCTACTGCCACGTCAGCAGCCTTGTAGGGATGTCCTCTGGCCAGCGAAGTCTGTACCTCGTCAGCAAATCCGGCAGTGTCTTCTCGCCAGTGAAGTCTGTGCCACGTCAGCACCCCCAGCATATCTCTTGCCACGTCATCACCTACTCAAGACACGTGTGCATTTCACTTACCTGCGTACCACCTGGCACATGCACACATGTACAATCGTCGTCGTCTGGAGAACTGCTCCGATACCAAATTGCAATGAACCCAGATCGTGAAAACAGTCGTCAACAATGCAAGCCCAGATAAATGTCAATCGGCTGATGATTACCAATAGTCAAAATCGTAACCAGACAGAATGAGATGAGATAATCATACACAGACGAAGAGAGAGGTGGGAGATTAGAGAAAGGATAGGAAAGTACAATGCCCATTCCTGCTTCGGGCTCCCTCCTCGACTACCACCTCAAGAATCAATAGTCTGAACGAGTATCCGAAGTAACCTCAATGTGCCACGTGGCACATCTAATTAGTCCCTCGTCAGCGCTGGAGCAATGTCGACATGAAGACCATCAGGTACGTATCCACGATCTCTCCACAGTCCCGATCTCCTCCCAAATGACGATAATCAGAACAGCAATACAAGTCCCGTAGCCTCGCCTCGTCAGCCACAGTAGAACAGTGGCAGCAGCCACGTCATCCAATAATACACGTGGCAGCGGCCACATCAGCGACAGCGCATGGCAGCTGCCACGTCAGCATGCGAAAAAGACAGGTGCAAGCCAGCCACCATGCCGGACCAGCTGCGCCTCGCCGAATCACAAATGCCAGCGTCGCAGCGTCGAGCCAGCGTTGAAGTCAACGCGTGAAGTCAGCATCAACGCAAGACAAAATGAATGAATGTCAAAGCCAGGGAGGTCAACGCTTAAGTAGCGTTGACTCGGGGTCTGGACCCCGGATGCTGCAACCTTTAGCCGTCCAGATCTTGATGCACTCAAGCACCGGATTGGTCTGAAACTGAATTCCCTTCGGCCTGGATGCTTGTCTGGGTACCGGCGCACAACAAGTGAGTGTATCCAACCAATGGCCTGGGCGCAGTACCTTTGACTCTACAGTTGACTTTGACTCTTGACTTTCCTGAGTGCAGCGTTTGGTCACACAGCCAAACGCGACAGACTCAGGCCTGGGCGTGTCCTGGTCACACAGCCCAGCGCAGACCAACTTTGGTCTGCGTTGCCTGGGGCTGAGTTATGGGCCCCAGACTACTTCTGAACAGGGTTACTGCACAAGAGTTCAAAGGGCATCCTTGAGTGTAGGATCGTCTTCATCATTGTAGGGAAGTGCATGTGATGCTTGCTGTACGTGGTGTTCATGCTGCGCCTGCAACAGGCTGCACGGGCCATTTTCAGGCCCGTGTCAGTTTCAGCCTGAAAGCCTGAAAACAAGGGCCTACAGGCCCCGTGTCAGTTTCGGCCTGAAAGCCTGAAAACAAGGGCCTACAGGCCCCGTGTCAAATTCAGGCTGAAAGCTTGAAAACCAGGGCCTACAGGGCCTGTGTCTGTTTCAGCCTGACAGCCTGAAAACCAGGGCCTACAGGCCCCGTGTCTGTTTCAGCCTGACAGCCTGAAAACCAGGGCCTAC
>BFEA01000443.1:623974-638980 GCA_003427395.1 Chara braunii
AAGGCTGATGATCTGTGTCTGACGACTCGACTGTCCCGGGGGATACGAACCCTCCCAAGGACCGGTACAGACCGGCGGGCTGCTCGGTGTGGCATCGTAGGCTGGAAAGGCTGAGTTGTGGGCTGAAAGCACAGGCAGAACCAAGCTGATCACGTCGTCCTGTCTGCGATGTTAAAGAATTCTTGAGGAGTTACGGGGGATCTCCTTAAATGCCTCCTGATCAGCCACTGGTTCAGTAGTGACAGCCATAGTGTAGGTCKAGGCTAGAGATCATAGTTGACAGGATCCCTGTCAGGATTCTGTGAGTCTTAGATTGAGTCAGTAGGTCTGTCAGTCAAGGGTTGACGTCTACGTGGTGAGGTTTGGAACCACTAACCCGGACCCCTGAGAACCACTCCGACTGACTCCTGACAAAGTGGACTGTGAAGAGGTTTGCGACATGGTAGATGAAGTAGCCATGGCTGCACCGGTGCTAGCTGAAATTCTAGTCCTGGCACTATCCTCAGCTGCCCTCACTCTCCTTGCCACTGCTCTCTCTCTAGACTCTCTCCGCAATCTTCTCTCGTCTCCTGGACCTAACTCCAAGAATGTCAAGGGTCGACTACGAGCAGTCCCACGAGTAGTCCTACGGTCGTCCACTAACAACTCCTCCTCACTAGTGCTTGCATCACTAATGAGCTACAGTGTGTGTGATCTAAACTAGAATCCACACAGAATCCTACCTTAGCCTGACACACAATCGATTATGAATCACAACTAAATTTCGGTCGCATGGAACAGAAACATTGGGGTGATGTAGTAATCAACTAATGTCACATCCTACAGGAAATATCATATCTATTTTTAGATCATCCTAGAACAGATTGCTATACATCAAAGATCTAATCTGTCTGTAGTTGTCTGTCAGTTGTTAGTTAGTCAAGTCTGTAACAACTAGATAATCAAAATAAAAATAACATCTCCTGTTGGAGATGTATGCTTGATGGCAGATTGTCTATTGATTGCCACTGCGAACAGTTACCGGAATCCCCCCTCCCGCTGTATCCTTCTTGAGTGGTGACTTTGTGTCAACGTCCTGAGCATCTGGTTGAGCAGCGTGTCTAAAGGTGTGCAATCCGGCCCACCCCTGTGCCCCAAGTCAACGCCGAACCTGCCAGCCCCTGCACTTTATTTACACTCGCATGCAACGAGCCTGACACCCGGTTGATCAGGGTGGTCAGGAGGGATTTAACTTCATTTAAGGAGAGCCCCCACCTCCTCAGGAAATATTTAACGGCGCAAACAGGACGACGATCACAGTCAGATTCAATTCCGAGTCCCCAGCCAGAAATGTTTAAAAACGGTCTGGAAAGCGTTTGTCCCAAAGGGCTGGCATGCCCTGCATGACCTCTATTGCGCAAGCAGCAGAACCAAGGACTTGCGGCAAAGCATGCGTGTACTAGTTCCAGCGGGTTGCCATGGTGACTGTGACCCGAGTGCTTCGTCTAGGGCCCTTCAGAGGCTTCGCCCGCCTCCCACCAGTTTGCTGCCCAGGAAGAATGTCGACTCTCAAAGTCGAGCACTCGCGACACCTCACATCGAGAGGACTCTCACGACAAAACTCACTTCCCCACGGTAAGAAGCAATAAAGAGGGTAGATAAGGAAGAGAGCAACGTACCTCATAAATGCTGGCCCCAACCACAGATTTCTCACCGGCAACCTGATGTGCAATTATGATGACCGGTCTTTGCCTCGGCACAACCAACAGCAGAATGTGGTTCCTCCTCGGCTTAATATGCCACATCAGCGATCTGTCATCATCCAGCATACGCCCTGAATGTCACCACATAGCTCCCTGGCGCGCCCACACTATCCTGGGCCGCCTAATGTTCAACGCCAATGCCTTATCACTGCCCCACACCACATGCGAAGCACCAATAGCTATTGCGAAGAACCAATGAAGAGCAATATTAACCAGCTCTGATACCAAATTGCAAGGAAAATAAGCAATAGTGAGATGACAAATCCAGATTACACCATCGCATTAAAAGCCAGATAGTCACACTGTGTCCAGAGAGCAGCATTGCGCCAATAATACACCAATGGAGGTTCGTAGTACTGAAAACCAATGTCATGGAGAGCTTTCTCTCTCCTTCAGCAACACAAGAGTCCAGTCCCTTCACACTCCTACCTGGCGCTCAGCGCCCAGCCTACTCCTACACAGCTATGATCAGCCTAATAATAGACAATGCAACTGTTGACATCAGCGGCAACCTGAAGTACTTGAAGATGTCGCCCATATGCTGACCATCGCCAATACCAGGTAAGTGCCCTCACATCATCATCATCATCATCCTTCGCCCTTCCCTGACTTAACACCCACACCTGTCCTCTCTTACACCCGAAGACCACCCCTGCGCCTCACTGTGTATCGAAGCCCAGCCCGCTATGGAGGCTGGCTGTGGCGCTGCCCTCAGCAGCGCCCTGCTTCCACACACGACCGCACGTGCGCAGCCTCTTGCTCCAATGTCGGCAGCCAGCCCGCGAGCAATTGCTCCAGCAGCACTGCCTCCAGCCAGCAAGTGACCGAATGACGCTGCCAGCCCTGAGCTCTTTCCTTTATGGAAAGAACTGGCCTGCTCGCGCAGCCTGGCCGCACTGGCCTGGGCCCAGCAGCTTCCGGAAGGCCCCAGGAGGCTGCCTGTGTACAGCAGCTACTGGGCTGCTGGGCCTCGTTCGGTTGGGCGCCCAACTGTCTCTGTATGAGGCTGCAAATCACGCCCAGGGCCTGCATTCTTTGGAAAGGCCGGAAGGCCATGGAAATGTCTTTGTTGCTCGGCCTGAGTTTCACTCGACCAGTTGGCGCGTCGCAACTGCCTGGACCCCAAATAAGAAAAAAATGACAGTCGACGGCCTCTTGCGATATGTCAGGCCCGCCTTCACTTAGGGCGGGCAATGCTGCAAACAGGGCCCCATAGGCCTACCGAGGACCCTGATCCTCGCACGAGTTACATATCCTAAATAAGTTCATAATTTCTGAAAATCCGAAAGTCTTCCTTTTTTTTTTTTTTTTTTTTTTTTTTTTTTTTTTTTGCAAACAGGGCCTTAAGGTCCTGGCTCCTTCTATTCTGGGGAGCGTCAGTCCGGTTCCTATTCCACCGGCAAGTCAAAATATACATTACATCAATACACACTCACACGCTTCCTTCTGTCTGGCCGAAGGACCCCTGAACATCATTGATTGCTCCACCGCGGTGGAGGATTGACTGTCAGCTTGCCCTGTTCCTCTCTTCCCTCTCAGACCTGGATTCCAGATCTGCCAGATAGCGCCATTGACCTTAGAAAGAGCTCATCCGTTGTCTTTGCCGACCTGTTTCCTCCCCACACACCTCTCTGCCCCTGGATGATCAACTGTCAAAACTTAAACCCTAAACCCTCAGCCTGCGTTCCTGTCCTCCGATCATCAAACTTAGAACCTGGCAGAACTTCATTTGCTTCCGGACCTTTGTGATAAAAAAAAATTATTTGCAACCACCGTTCATGGTCCAGCATTATCCTCTTCTCCAACTTGTTCTCCTTTCTCCCACGTTCCCTCTTTACCTGTACCCCCTGGGCCTCTTGCGGGTTGTATTCATTCCCTTGCGGCCTAAGATGTGACTATGCCCTCTGACGTTGCCTGTTGTTGAGGCCCCTTTCTTTTTTCCTAAACCCTGTTCTCACTTTGTGGTAATACTTGACATCTCTCCTTGCCTTCTACCTCCTTTCCTAGGCCTGTCACAGTCCCTGGCTGCACTTCAACGGAAGTGATGATGTTCGTTGGTCATTTTCTCTTTAAGATTCTGACAAGGGGGAGCCTTGTCCCTGCATTGTTCTCTGCTGCCCCTCTCTTCTTCCTGCACTTGAGTTGTGCCAGTCCTTCCATCGAATGTTGTCGTCCCTCAATTCAGCCACTTTGTCATCAGCCAACCAGACTTTACTGAAACTCTGTCTGGCCTTATTTCGTTGTTCCTCATCTTCGGACCATGACTGTTTGATCCTCCGCCATCTGCATAGAATTTCTGCCTGAATCATTGTCTTCGTCTCTGCCCAGACCAATTCGCGCGAGTTGGATATTTCTTCGATCGTTCTGCTGCATCTCTCCTTCCATATGACCCAAAGGGTCACCTTCCTGATCAGCCCGTACCAGACTTTTTTCGCTTTCCGGGGTTGTTGGGGGATGTTAATAAGAAGAAGGATTTGGATGGGTTTTCCAGGGAAAGGGGAAGGGAACAGGGAGTTCCAGAGGATCGAAGCTCTTGCCCAATAGTCCGTCGCCTCCCTACAGTGCACTAAGCAGTGTATTATGTCTTCTGCTACATTCTCTGTACAAACCTTACATAGATCAGAGCTGTCTGGGTTTGAACCTTTCCGCCTAACATGCAACCATTGATTAACTGGCAAAGCTGCATATGGTATTAGCCACTGGAGGCTTCTGATTTTGACAGGTCTGATTGCTTTGTAGATTTTCCACGGACTTTGCGTGATGCTGTCGGCTTCCTGTCCTAACAGTCTTTGCCACCGGGCTTTGATAACCGGATCTGGGTCTTTTGTTTTCAACATTAGTTTATAACCTAATTTGACCGTGTAGTCCTGTATGGGGGTGCGTTTGTTAATATTTGTCTTCTTATCTGGTTTCCATGCCCACTCCCTTGGGTCAAACTTCAAGTTTCGCAGCACCGTGTCGAATCTGTAGATGCTTTTCGACCACATTCCTAAAACTCTTACTTTACTGAGCAGAAAGCAGTCCATGACAACAGTTTCGACGTTGGTGTTTATGATCGACGACATTCCGTCTCTGGAGTGTACAACCGGAAAAGAGGTGAACACTGCTTGTGTAGTAGCACCTTGTTGTGAATGTGAGAACTGACAGGCTCTTGATGGAGGGTTTTCCTGCACCTTGACCCCCCAGTCTCCACTTCTCCAGTCCCCTTCTAGTGCCAGTATGTCTTTCCATTCTTGAGGGATCAGATTAGTGATGTATTGCAGGTTCGGGCCTCTTCTGTGGCATCCCTTCAGACATACACATAAGTCCTGTTTCGATACCCATTCCTTCTTTTCTTCGTTCCATAAGTGGTTGATCGTCCAGACGCCATTCTTTACCCACGACAGCCATTTGTGGTCTAAGAACAAGGGTTCATCACTTTCGGATCTCAGCCATTCATTGCCAAAAAGAGGCTGTCTTAGTACGCCGTCTTTAGATTTCGGTCTGTTGGTCTTTTTCGGCATTATTTCCCTCCAAATCCGGATGATAGCCATCCAGTACAAAGTTTGTCGGTTTACTACGTTCTGTTTTATTTCTCTCCTGGATCTTCTTCTCACGTTCTTCAAAGACCATTCCTTGTTTATTACCCAGAATAATCCCGTCATGTTGTTGGGCGATGGTACCGGGGCTAGTTCCCTAATGTTGTCCAGAGCCAGCTTGTTCCACGCCGTACCTGGCTTCATCAGCAACCGGACTATCCATTTGACTTGAAGGGTTCTCGTCTCACACTTCGGGTCAATGATGCCTAAACCCCCTTGTATGGGCTTTCGTGAGATGTACTGTCATGCTATTTTAGGGATACAACTTTCCTTTTTCGGATTGCCCGTCCAAAGGTATGTTCTTGCCACCCGATTTAGTTCCTTAAGTGAATCGTCCGGAATTGTCCACACTGACGCAATGTACCACATCATGGAAAACACTGACGTGTTGATAGCTAAAACCCGACCGAAAAGTCAGGTAAAAGTATCTCCCCATCTTACCAGCTTGATTAGCTGCTTTGACATCATATTATGTGCCATCTGAGGTGCCAGCCCGTCCCGAGTCAAGAGAATGCCTAGATAGTGGGTAGGGGTTTCCGGTGTGTCCCAGGTCATGTCAGCCTCCGGTCCTTGTAAGTTAGGGATTTGTTCGTCCGACAGCTACCAACCTATGGTCGTCATCCAGTTAATTTTCATTTCTGATGCCAATCTGAAGGCTTCCATTGCCCTGGACAGTGCTTTAAAGGACAAGTCTGATGCTCTAATCAGTACTGTCATGTCATCCGCGAACAAAATTACTGTCGGAAAGCTGAAATGGTGCGACGTTCCTACATTGACTTCTGGGAGTCTGTGGATGGACGGGTCCTTCCGTAGGAATGAGGCAATGGTTTCCATCACGAATAGGAAGATTGAGGGAGCGAGCGGGTCCCCTTGGCTTACTGATCGTGAGATTGGGTAGTTGTCAGACAAGAAGCCATTAATCTGCACACAACCAGAAGCATCGTTATACAGGGTCTGGACCCATTTCCTAAAGATTGGACCCAACCCCATGCGTTCCATGCTTGCGTCCATAAAGGCCCAGTTGACTTGATCGTATGCTTTCTCAAAATCGAAAAAGAGTATGGCTGTGTTTATTCTTCTTTGCCTAACTTTGTTGGCTGCTTCATTTAGAGTGAGCATGTTGTCAAGTATGTAGCGCCCCGGGATAAACCCTATCTGGTCTATATGAAAGCATTTGTCCGTTATCCTCAAATTCTAGCAGCCAGGGTCTTTGCCAGAATTTTATACGGAAGGGTTAGTAAGGAAATAGGTCTATGATTCCTAATGTCCTCCTTGTCGCCCTTCTTATACAGTAACGTGACCACACTGCTACTTATTATGCTGCCTAGGCCCCCCTTTTCGAAACTATCCCTGTAGAAACTCAAAAGGTCCCCCCCTAAGTTTGGCCAAAACTTCTCCCAGAATTCCTTTGTCAGCCCATCTATGCCTGGTGTCTTGTCATTTTTCATACTCGTGAGGGCTTGCCGAAGCTCGTCCAATGATAGGGGTTTGTCCAATTCTTCTGCTTGTTCTTTCGATATTGCCTGTTCCAAATACTGTAGCATTCTGTGTCTTGCTTCCAGAGTGCTGCTCGGAGTAGGTACTTGGGATTGGTCTGATATAATTCTTGGTAAAAATATTTTGCCACAACTAAAATTTCTTCACTAGTCTCCACTGTTGCCGTCGGGTTGTAGAGGGTTCAAGTTTCTCTATTGTGGCCGCTCTTGTATTCGCCTTAATTCGGGCGAAGAAGTGTTTTGACATCAATTCGTTGAGCTCATATTCACACATTCTGACTCTTATTTGCAGACCCTTTAACTCCCACCATTTCCACATTTTTAGCTCTTCTCTTGCTTTCTCAAATATGCCTGTATAAAGAGCTGAAGACGGGTCATCCCTCAGGTTGTGTTCTGCTACCTTTAGTGCCTCATCCAGGCTCCGCTTTCTCTGTTTCCTAATAGAGGCCAACTTCCTTGACATGCTCGCCACTTCTTTCGCTAGAAGGGAATAACCACTCCCTCCTGTCCATGGTAGGTAAAAGACTCATGCATCTTTCCTTCCAAAAATTTTGTGTCTCTTCTTGAAAAGTTTGGCTCAACAAGAGGGAGTTGTTCAATTTATGAAAACCTGCGCCTTTTCTTACTCGTTGTTCAAAGCATATAGTGATCTCTATGGGCTTGTGATCCAGTCCTGAATAGGGTGCTAGAGGCAGGATCTCCGCTTGCTTCACCGCCCCCATCATTGTCCCTGACACTAGGAAGTAGCCTAAACTTGAGAAGGCAGTGTGATCGACATGGTTCTTTTTTACCAGAGTGAAGGATCTCGTTGTGGGGTGCATAGTTCTGAAAGGGTCAACCAATCCATGATCGATCATCAGTCTCTGGACTGGTGATGCCTCGTTTACGTTGTAAGGCTGTGTGGAGCGGGATATTCGGTTTGTTTCTGGATCGAGGGTAGCATTCCAATCCCCCGCTAATATGCATGGTATCAGGGGAGGGAGGTCACTACTCAATCTTGCCAAAAAAAACGCTCTTTCCTTTGAGTTATTCGGTGCATATACACAAACCAGATGAAATTCTTCCTCATTCCATTTGAGATGCATGAAACACCATCTTTCCTCTTGAAGATCTGCCCCCTTATTAACCACTCTTCCTGTCGTGTAAAAGCGGGACGATTTTGGGATCAAGATCGATGTTCCTTTCGTATTAGAGTTGATGTCTGCCGCCCATATTTCATCTTTTACACCTCCCATTTTCCTTGCCATAAATTTCCTGATCCTGTCATGTTCCGAGGAGAAGGATAGATGAGTTTCTTGAAGCATTATGATATATGCCTTTAATTTGTTGTTCAGTGTTAGTCCTGAAAGAATATCGTTCCATTTTTCCTCTGTATCCATCACGTTTCCCAGCCCATTGATATTCCAGCATCTGATCACAATCCCTTGATCCTTCCAATCCTCCAAAACCCCCCTAACATTCGCCCGTCTCCTGAACTCCTCCGACTAGGCTGCACTTCATGACCTGGCCTAATGGTGATCTTGTTAAGTTCGTCCTAAGACGGTGCATCGCCCCCCGTGTCTTCTCCCATGGGGTCGTCCCCGGAACCTCCTTCCTCTGTCGTCAGCCCTTTGGCTTCCTCCATCCCTGATCCCATTTCCCCTGTACTAGGAGAACCCTCGTTCTCAAGGTTGGACTTATCCAACCCGGACCCTTGCTCATCCTCCTCATTTTCACCATCAGCTTGCCAACCTTGTGACTCCTCGTCTGATTCATCACTCCTATAGAACTTGTCCCAGTCTGCTGGATAAGCTACAGCGTCCAAATCTCCATCCCCCTCCAGCATACCTGAAGTAACCAGCTGCGCAATCGACACTGCTGCCAACTCTGCAGACAGGCAAGGACCTGCCAGTGCGCTGTATGGTACCGCTATTATCGTCGGCCACGGTCTCCATCTCATCCCTATTTTCAGACTTGCCGTCGTCGACAACTTAACAATCAGAGGTGAAAAAGCTTGGGGAAGGTGTCTCGCTTGTTCTGTCCTGTGTGATACTGGGTCTTCTTGTTCTGTTTGAGACTGTGTCTTGTTGAGCCATCTCGTGAGATACCGTATCATATACTCCTAGAGGAAAGTCTGTCGTAAGCTTTTCCCTGAGGATGTCTGCCACGTTTTGGCCTTCCTCAAAACACGGAATCTGAAATGAGACATTTGTTGCCACCTGCCATTCATTTACTTTATCCATATATCTTGCTACAATCAAAGTCCTGATGTTCATTAGTGTCAATCGGGAAGAACGGGCCGTTTCCACTACCATGGGTGCCTGGTTCTTGGCGATGTGAGAGATCGTAGTGAATTCGGGTGCATATTCTTCATTCTGTTTCTTCAACTTGTCAGTCTGGGCCATAACTGCTACCGCTTCTTGTTCCAGAAGTGTTCGTCCCGAGTCATCTTGAAACTCCGCTGGCATTGTGTCTGGTACCTTCTTTTTGTGATTCTTCCCAGACTTCCACTTCTTCGGTTGAGATCTTGGAATTCATCCTTGGATTCTGGAACAGTTCTGTCCTTGTCTTTCACCCCCTGTTCCCTTGCTCTCTTCTTTTCTGCATATCGAAACGTAGTGTATTTTGATAACTCCTCGGCTTTGGCTTTCTTGAGAGCATCAAATTGGTTGCTGGAGGGTCCCCATGCCCCCAACAGTCCTTTTTTGCCACTTGTCTGCAATTTCTCCGTGTGTTTCAGGCAAGCCACTCTAACATCAAAGGCATGCTCCCTTTCCCTTTTTACCTTGTCCACATAATCCTCGAGCCATTGCAGCAATTGCCCAAATTCGCCTTCGCTGTCATTCTTTGAGCTCCCCTTTTCTGAGTTGCTTCCTTTCGTCCCTTGTTCCGATTCAGTTCCCCTCTCCTCTGATGCCTTGTCCTCTCCCTCTTTCCCCGCGGGGGCGTTGATCGAGGTTTTACTACCCCCAGTTTCTGTCGCCCTTCTCTTCTTCAGCCCCCCCTCCTGGTTTTCTTTATCCCCTCCGTTCTCCAAGGAACGTTTGTTGTCTGTTTGCCCCCCTTTCTTTCTACAGAGCGCTGTTTGTTCCATGTTTTGCAGCAAGATTCTAACCGTGGCTGGTTCTTTGTTAAACTCCTACACCGCCTGTTCTCTGACTGTGTCCAGGTCCCATAGCAAATCTTCTCTGTCGTTTTCTTCCCTGATCACCCGTGAGTCGATCAGGGGATTGGTCCTAATCTTTGATGGGTTACCTGTCATTTTCCCGGTGACCTTTTTCTGCCATCTGCTGTCAGCTGGGGGGAAAATGTTTGGTTTCTTAACAGTCGGTTCCTGGTTGGCATAGTGCCAAACCCCATCAGGTTCTTCCAGGTTATCATAAAAAACCCAGCCATTGTAGTTACTATCCGCGCCGTGTGTGTCCTCCACTTCGACCATCATGTTAGGGAGTAGTTTGCGTTCCTTTGTTTGTTTGGGAAATTTTGGACAGTTTGAATCTGTTCCCATGTGTCCCCGTTCCCTGCACCGAAAGCAGATTGGGGCGGTCTTGGTTGATACCTTGATCTCGACCACTCTGTTTTTTAGAGTGGAGAGGCGATTTTTTTTTTTTTTTTTTGCCTGATTGTTTTTTTTATGTTTGTATTATGACCCTGCGTAGTTTGTTCGCAAAAGTTTCGATAACATTGCTTTTAGCAACGCGGCGAAAAACCCCGAATTTTTGGCATTCCATTAACCGCTAGTGCTGTTTTCGATCTGCAGCTTCCAAGCATGAGGAAAGACAGGCGGGTTGTCTGTCTTGACTTCCAGCACTGCCGTCATAGAGCCACAGTGCGGAGCCAGGAAGTCGGGGGTTGGTAGAATCCATTTGAGGATTCTGTTCGCTGGGTATTGTCTTTCTAGTCTGTCCACCAGTAGCCCATGAAAACCCGGTTGAATGTTGTCGAACTGAACCCAGAAGTTGTCTTTCAACAGAGTTTGTTTGTAGGAGACAGTAAAGACCGGATTTTGCTTTTGCGCAGTCACTTTTTTCCATTCGGTGATCATGCAGACCGAACCGTTGCAATTCCTGGACTGCAACTCGGCCGCGGTCTTTGCATGCTCCTCGTGGATGAATAGTGCCATGATGTTATTTCTTCCCAAGTTTTGTAGTGTAAAGGTTTCTCCTGACTGTTTTAGCTTCAGTTCTTTCTTGATGGTTTCTATGCCCCATTTGCGTTTTTCTGCTGGTTGAAGCTCTGCCCCATTCCGTGCAAAATTGAAGACTACCCCATGTCGCTCATGCAAATCGTCTAGTTCAGCCACCTTCTCTTCTGAGTATTTCCACACAATGATTTCTTCTTCTTTGCCCTCTGTTTTCTGCATCTCCATGGTTTGTATCCCTTGAACCTTCGTCTTATCTATCAGGAATTTCAGCGCCTCGTTATCGATTACACTGATGCATCTCCCCCCCGTATTTTGGTTCGTTGTGCTTGCGTTTTGGGTTGGGGAAGCCATTTCCTTCCACTACGGGGAAGTCATTCCGTACCTCTTCTGTGTCTGCTATCACCTCAGTGTTCCCTGGTTTGTGTTATACGATCAGATGGTGTTCAAGGATAATTAGTCTGAAAGAACCGGAGGGGAAAGCAGGTAGAATGGGGAGAGGGGTGAGAGTGATTCTGAATCGGGCTGAGGTCGAGAATGAGGCGGGATGGAAAGAGAGTGGGGTCGGGGCGAGATCTAAACGGGTTCGGAATGGTATTGGCGAGACGGGCAGCAAAAGGGATCAAAGTGGGAACCGGTCACGATCGGGGTGGGATCGAGATAGACTATCTTGGACGAGGGGTGAGGGAGATTCTGAGTTCGGATGGATCGGAGTTAAAGATGGGATGGATAGGATTGTGGGATCCGATCATGAACGAGATGGGGTCACAATACGCTATCGGTGAAAACAGGTTGTGATTGAGATAAGAAAATGTGGACTCTGGGTGGGATCGGGTCGGGATCTGGGCGGAGCCGGGTTGGGATCGGGTCAGGATTGGATTGAGATGTGGTCGGGAACACGAACGGGTTAGGCCGAAATAGATTGAGGGGGAGATGGAAGTGATTCTGTATTGAAATGGGCCGGGGGTGAGTAGTGGGATCGGGTCGGGGTCGCGGCGGGAGTAGGTTGGGATCGGGATGGGAGCGCTATGGATTGAGGGTGAGATCGGGTCAAGATTTGGGCGGGATCTGGGTGGGATCGGGACAGGATCGAGATGGGATCAAAGTGGGATCTGGATGGGGTCGGGTTGAGGTCAGGGTGAGGTCGGGTTAAGGTTAGGGTGAGGTCGGGTTGAGGTCAGGGTGAGGTCGGGCTGGGATCGAGATGGGCGTGGAGGGCGTGGAAAAGAAGGGAGCTTCCAAAAAAGGATCCGGTTTGGGAAGGGGACTGATGCTAGTGTGGGTTTCGAGCAGCGATCGAGTCGGAGGTGTGATCGGAGTGGTTTAGATGTGGGATCGGATCGTGATCGTTTTGATAAGGTAACGTGAGCCGCTCGAGATGGGCTCGTTATGGACTTGGGGAGAGGTTGGATCGGGATTGGGCGGGATCGGGAAGGGGTCGGGGCCGAGATCACTATGGGATCCGACTGGGCCCCAGCTGGGATCGGTTGAGTTCGGAGTGAGGACCGGTTAGGATCGAGGCGGTTGTGAGAGAATCCGAGTCTCGATCAAAACCGGTTTGGGGTGGGGATCAGCGCCGGCGTGGGGTTCGAGAGGATATCGGGTAAGATCAGAGAGGTTTGGATGAGGGATCGGGTCGGGGTCAAGACACGAATATGAAGTGAGGAAGATGAGAATAGGCTGGGCTCAAGGTGGGACCGTTAAAGGGTCAGGTTGAGATCGAATCGATGTTTTGGGTTGAGACCGGGACGGGATCACCGAGTAGGATCCGGATGGGATCGGGATGATGTCGGGGTGAGGTCGAGTTGGGATCACGGCGAATGTGAAACAGAGTTGAGCCTCGATCAAAGATCTGGTTTGTGGTGGGGACAGGTGTCGGATTGGGGTTTGAGCGCAGATCCGGGACGGGATTGATTCGGGAGCAAGGTGAGGTCATGGCGGGATCAACTCATGAAAGGGGTGAAATCGGGATGAGTTCTCTGCGGGAACGAAACGATTGGGAGTTTAGTGAGTTGGGGTTGGGGTGGGAAACGATCTCCATCAAGGGATGGGGGATTGGGAAAGTCTTAATTTCTATATCTTCTTACAACTTCGTTTCGAAATTCTCAGGTTCTACTCGGTGAAGTCTGAAATTTCAAACTCCTATAATTAATAATTCCCTATAATGCAAGGAAAATGAGCAATAGCGAACTTCAGAAATCAAACAGCATCATACACATGAGACCAGATAGTCGTGACCTCAAACCAATAGCAGAATTGCATCATGAGTTCCACCAAATAAGAACACAGCAAAAGCTCATAATTGACAATGCTGGAATAGTCTCATTATCAATGAAGAACCAATGTCGATATCCTATCTGGCGCTCAGCGCCCAGACTACAAATGGCAGATCCTATCTAGCCTGTCTACAATGCCGCTAATGACGTCAACAGCTCCCCGAAGTACGAGCAGATCTCAGCCAATGCCGTACGCTTCAAGCACCAGGTGTGTCTCTCGTATCACTCACAACCTCGTTCCCCAACTCACAGATGCCACATGCACCCAAGGACCACCATACGTCCCATCCAGCGTCAGTAACAGACTGTTCGGGCTCACTCCCGTTGTGCTGTGCACAACGTTGTTGTACAGGCTGGCGATGAGAGCAAGTTTCTCATCCCAGTCTGCCTGATTTGGCTTGATGCAGTGCCTTAGCAGGTGTTGTACAGCGCGGTTCAACTGTTCTGCTTGCCCATTCACCTAGGGGTGGTTCCCTAATGTCATCTGCAGCTGCGACTTTCCACAGTTCACTAGTGAATCGCACATCACGGTCACTGACTATAGATTTTGGAGTCCAAAATCTCTGACCCAATTCTCTTTGAACAACTTAATTACGTTCTTTGTTTTAGCTGTTGCAAGCATTGTGACTAAGCTAGCGTACTTACTAAATTTATCCACAATGACGTAGACATAGCGCATTCCACTCTTGCTGGTGACTAACATATCCATGAAGTCCATAGACAGGCTTTCGCCAGGCCTTTCCGGAATCGGAAAGGGCTTTAGAAGCCCAAGAGGAGCCTGTGTACGTGGCTTGCCCATCTGACAGACCTGACAAGTTTCCACGTACAGCTTGGTGTCTCTCATCATTGTGGGTCACCATAACCGCTGCAGCAGATTGGCTGCTGTCTTTTTGTAGCCAAAATGTCCGGTGGCAGACACTCGCCTAAAAATAAACTACGCAAAGACTCTCTATTCGGCACACATAGACGTTTATTCCCTTCCTTCTCAAGGAACAGCAGTCCAGTTGTAGCGGACCTCGGGTTGGCCTGTGAGACCAGCCCCTTGGCCTGTTCTCACAGGCCTGTGTTGTATTTGGGGTAGGCCAGTCTAGGCCGATACCTCTGTCGGTACCAGCTAGTCCAGTCCAGTCCCGTCAGCCCGCTGGGGTATACCCCAGCCATTGTCTGTTTTCACGCTCATTCTTCACTTGCACATTTTGCAGTTCGTGCGTTGGAGTCTTGCGTGGGGAGCTGCGTTGTGCCATCTCGCTCCCCCCCCCCTTCTTCCTCCATCTCCATTTGTGTCACTAGCAGAGCACCACACCTGGTGGGTCCGCTACATTGGTATCGGAGCGGGAACGGTCCCCGCCCCCACCCACCACACCACACAGCAGGGAAATACGGCAAAACCCGACAGTCGGGTTTTTGGCTGTTTTCCAGACGTTTTCAGGCGAAAAAGCGGGAAAAACAACGAAGAAAGGTGCTGCAGCAGGAGAGCTCCACGTGGCGAAAAAGGAAGCTGCATCGTCGCAAGTGCCAAGGCCAAGGCCGCCGCACGCACGCACGCGCCACGCTGCACCGCCCCACTCCGCTCCCAGATTTTATATTATTAAGATCCGGGATGCAACTGCTGCCACTGGGGTTTGAACCCTGGCACCTGCCAAGCCATGCGCGTGCGTAAGCAGTCTCATAGCACACTTGCCACAGTGTGTCCATGGGTCTGTAGCACGGCACACTCGTGTTGAAGA
Source organism: Chara braunii (assembly GCA_003427395.1). Taxonomy (NCBI): domain Eukaryota; kingdom Viridiplantae; phylum Streptophyta; class Charophyceae; order Charales; family Characeae; genus Chara; species Chara braunii. Next base: position 638,914 of record BFEA01000443.1, read on the forward strand.
GGTGCCGTGCTGGCTATTTACCCCCCCCCCCCCCCCTCGTGTTGAAGAGGTGCCGTGCTGGCTATTT
>BFEA01000443.1:665385-677234 GCA_003427395.1 Chara braunii
CAGTCGAGGGCCTCTTGCAAAAATCCAGGCCCGCCTTCACTTCGGGCGGGCACCTCCGCCTTCACTTAGGGCGGGTAAGGCTGCAGACAGGGCCCTGTAGGCCTACCGAGGACACTGATCCTCGCACATCAGAAACCTCGCAGCGCAAGTGGTTCTGGAGAGAGCTGCCGACGTTCATCCCTGAAGTTATGCAAACTCTGATACCAGGAGATTTCAACACGATTGTCAACCCTGGTCTGGACTCACCTAGGGGGGGACCACAAAAACCAGACGCACAAGCACTACAGCAAATGATGGCGGAACTCATGTTGGAGGATGCATTCAGAAGTCTATGGCCTCTTGAAAAAGGCTACACTTGGACGGGAACAGGGTCAGGTAAACATAGCCGCATTGATATGGCATGGACTGATGAAGAATTGACGAACAAACTGGTGCGAATGACATTAACTCCTGTTTCACTGTCAGATCACAAGATGCTGATAACAGAGATCATGCTGGAATCCCGGGTGGAGACCAAGGCACTCCCAGGGTCAGTACCTCAGTGGATGTTCATAGACCCGCTGCACTTGCGATTGGCTAGACAGCACTGGGAATACTCGAACAGGATTCGGCCACCAGGGACATCACCAATCATTCACTTACAACAGGGCATTGCGACCTTGGCGCGCATCATGCAGACAAGAGCGCGGGCCACCCGCAAGGCCCACCTGCAGACAGGAGAGGAATTTGAAAAGAGGTTGGAGGAATTGGGGACGTCACCACCAGAGGGAGAGGAGGAAGAATGGTGGGCACAATGGACTACATTGAAGACCCAATGGGAAGATTGGCAGAGGAGAGATGCACAACAATGGGGGCTCATGTCGAAGACAAAGTGGATACAGGCAGCGGAGAGAATGTCTGCTAAGTTCTTTGCTATTATCCAGAATCGGAAAGCAGCGGCGACCATGAATGCCTTAAAACACCCATTTTGCGAAGATCAACAGTTGGCGCAAACCACACCACGAATCATCCAATATGTGTAACAGTTTTACGCATGGTTGTACTCGGAGTCGGAAGCATGGACACAAGATCAGTTGAAGGAACATGCGCAAACCACAGTTTGGTCAAAGGTCAAAGCTTCTGTTACACCTCAACAAGCACAGTGTCTGGAGGAAGACATCACCATGGAGGAGATAGAACAAGCCCTGGCGGCCCTTCCAAAGAACAAGGCGCCTGGACCGGATGGTATGCCAACAAAATATTTACAGGCGGTCAAACCAGTCATATCAGACCTGCTTCAAGAAACGTTCAATGATCTTTTCCTGGGTCAACAACAACCATCACCAGGTTTTGCGGAAGCAGTAATCATTCTGATATATAAGAAAGGAGAGGCAACCGAGATAAGCAATTGGAGACCGATATCATTGTTGTCCACACCATACAAGTTGTATGCTAAGATCTTGGGGAACAAACTGGCTAAAGTTCTCCCGGCGATTATTCATTCCACACAGACTGGCTTCATAGCAAAAAGGCGGATACACACAAATGTGGTGATGATCCGAGAAGTTTTACAACATGCAAGCATTACTAATCCGCCTCTCTCAGTGATGCTGCTGGATTTTGAGAAGGCATATGACAGAGTTTGATGGCCTTTTTTGCTACAAGGAATGAAGGAGAGGGGTATGGGCCCTAAATTTACGAAGGCAGTCAGCGGGTTATTGACGACAGCAACAGCGCACCTTCAAATAAATGGTTTCCGTTTAAGCTTGCTGTCTATCACTCGTTTGGTCCGTCAAGGATGCCCACTCTCTCCATCACTATATGTACTGTATGTGGAACACCTTCATGATATGATAAGGGCAGATGACAGGATCCAGGGTTTTCCTCTCCCTCTACAACCACAGATCAAGTCAAACAGCTTCGCAGACGACACAGCGGCAGTAACAACAAGCTCCGTTGAAAGCGTGACAGCATTGAAAGAGCAAGTCCACAACTTTGAATTTTATGCGGGGGCACAGGTGAACTGGGGGAAATCCACTGTGCTAGTCCCACAAGGGGTGGATCACGAGTTGTTTGAAGGCATGCACATTACACCAGCGGAAGAGTACACAAAGTATCTGGGGATCACGATTCCTGCAGCAATGACAACGAGGGAGCAGTTGGAAGGGCTCATGGCGGAAGCATTGATGTGAATGAATCGATGGGCCAAGACAGCTAAACTCGGGGTTTTTGGCAAAGCAATTGTAGCCAACAACGCTGTATCATCCACGCTGTGGTATGTGGCATCAGTATCGGCGCCAACAAAGAAGGCTTGGAGATACTACAAGATGGCCATCAGGAAATATCTCTGGAAGAATGATCCTTTTGCTCCTCATCTTATCTGTCGTGTCCGCTGGGAGAAACTCGTGCAGCCCAGAACAGTTGGAGGTCTAGGGCTACTAGATCCCCGTATTCAAGCCACAGCATTGCAAATGCGGACAGTGATGTGGCTACTTTTGGAGGAAGACGAGGCACCGTGGAAGATCTTGATTGTTACCTCCATGGCACAGGCCCTGAAGATGGACCCAGCAGACGTGGAAGTGGCTCTACTGCATCCACAATTGCAAACTGGACTAACAAGAGATGCACTGTGGTCCACAACTCTGGAGAAGTGGAAGAAAACAGCACTACGACAGATAGCACCAAGGACGGTAACCCAGATCCTTGGCCAATCCTTGTTTGGGAATAGACTCATATGCACAAATGAACAGCCTTTCCCTTGGCAAGGGAAACAGGGAGCTTTCGGCCGTCAATGGTCGAGGAGCGGTGTATACAGAATAGCGGACATTTGGGATATAACAAGAGGATGTTGTGCAGACGAAAAGCCACTTGAGGAACGACTGAGACACCAGCCGGATAGAAGTAATAGATTGCAACAGCTGAGGGAGGCCATACCTGAAGAATGGGTGCAGCGAATCCAAAGGAATGAAAGATTGCAGAATGGATGGGTGGTGATCAACACGGAAAACACCCTTCCGACTAAAAGGAAGAATGAAACAGGATTGGTACTGGGGGGAAGCATGGGAGATCAAGGACTCACAATATGCAGTGGGGGAGCCAATGAAGATAAACACGTCGAGGGATGGAGTTGTACACAAGGATAATATAAGATCAGTGGTCATCCTCAAAGATAAGCTGCAGAAGCATGACGAAGTATTTCGACCTTTCAAGCCTCACCGTCACCCTCTGCAACTTCCCTGGGATCCCTCTGGATGGGAATGGCAAGCAACCAATTCACAGATGAAAAGCTGCAGTCCACATCAGGTTACCACAAAGGTCATATACCGATCCCTCAACACTTTCACCAACATGGATGAAGAGATGAAAGAAAGGTGGAACAAGAGAGGCTGTTTCTGCAGCATGAAACAACGAAGTGGACATACTCTACATGGACGAAGACAAACAAGCTGTTCACTTTACTACCACATCAGGGCCAAGCTGGGGATTTATGGCTCAATCTACAGCTGGCTATCCCCACTTTTCAATGGATGGCCAAGCACAGCAAAGCAACGGACACGCACTGCAAGATCTGCGGAGAAGAGGAGGAGACAATCCCGCACATGTGGTTGGACTGCACACCCCAACAGGCATTTTGGGAATGGTGGGGTCAGGCGGGGAGGAACATTCCAATCCATCCTCGGCAAAAGGGACATCGAACATCTGTTCTGGTGGCCCAACTTCTGGCTGGTACAACCGACCACATTCAAGAAGCATATGCGGGGGAAGTAGTAAGAGCAGCGTTTTGGAGGGCCTTATGGGCAATGAGGGCAAGGCACCTCACGGAAGTAATCAAGGGCAATGTCCTCACTTTGAGAGCATGGGCGATACACAACATTCAACTTGCTATTCTGGCTGATGCAGATCGAAGAACGAAGGGGGGATGGAAATTTTTTCAGTCGGCCTGGAGATCTTATACAGACATTATCCTGGTTGGTGAAAGGCCAGGAGACTGGAAACAGCAAGGCATCTTTGAAAAGATGGGTCAAAATCAGGAATGGTCACAAGAATCACAGCAAACAGATCAATTAGAAGGAAGTCCAAAAGAAACCTCAGAGGAAGATTCAGAGGATAGGAAGAACGTTTTGTGGGACAAACAACAAGTAACAGGTAGGAAGGATATGATAGTTAGGGGGATAATGGGATTTATATTGGGGTCTATTTATGATGCGCAATTAGGTATGTGTTGAGAAAGAGGAAGTAAGAGAGGGACTAAGAGAGAGAGAGAGAGGGACAGAGAAAAAAGAGAGAAAGGGTCAAAGGCTGACCATGGATCTAGGTGACAAGAGGGGACGGTGAACAGGGACTGATAAGGATGTCAGGGACAACTGAGCGTGAGGAATCTTGGACAGAATTCGGATGGAAAATATAGCAACAGTCAACTAGGGGGAAGAGTACGAGAGGGGTTGAGAGAAGTAACGAAAGATTCCAATAGGGAGAGAAAGATCGATGGGCAAATAGAAGGGATAGGAACTACAAGGACGGAAGGAAGAGGATCAATATAGTATTACTAGAAAGGAGTGAGATGAAAAGGTTATTAGTAGGCATAGCTTCAGCTGAATTTATGGTAAGTAGGAATTAACTTCCACGAAGGGAGCGAGGGATGCAAGTCTGGACTAGCGGGATCAACCCTCCTTTGGGTAGAAGTGGTGACTGGGTGCAACAGGCCTCCCGACCACTTCCATTCAGAGGAGAGTGAGCCCTGATTTCTCCACATTTGCTGCCTGACGCAGGCAGCCCAGGTGCTTGCCTGGGATGATACCTTCAAAACCCCCCATTCTTTTCACTCTGTCTGTTTCATGCTTCTCAACTTTGCTGTATCTGCTTGCCGGTGATAAGCAACCGGACTGTTGCCCCCCATAATAGATGGGGCGTGTGTGTGTGTATGGAAAAAAAAAAAAAAAAAAAAAAAAAAGGTGCCAAGAGCATTGCAGAGGCCGAAAGGCATCACCACGAACTCATACAGACCGTACCTGGTGTGAAATGCGGTTTTGTGTTGATCCTCGGGCCGGATTGCAATCTGATGGTACTCGGACTTCAGATCTATCTTACTAAAGTATCGGCACCCTTGCACTCTATCTAGCAAGTCATTGATGCGCGGTAGGGGCTCTCGGTTCTTGACAGTGATGACATTGAGGCCCCTATAGTCAATGCACATCCTCAAGTCCCCCCTTCTTCGGCACAAATAAGACTGGAGATCCGTAAGGGGAGACACTCGGTTGGATCCAACCCTTCTCTACGAGTTCCTTGAGTTGCCGGTGAAGGTCATCAAGCTCGCCTGGAGACATCCAATACATCTTACCCTTTGGGATGCTAGACCCTGGGATAATCTCTATTGTGTGGACGACCTCCCTCTCAGCAACCCCTTTCGACTCTTCAAATAGATCAGGGTATCTAGCAACTACTCCCTCTACCTCCGGTGACATTTTCACCGGCTCACCTGCTGCAGAGATATAAACTAGATACATACCCTTCTCCGGATTTTGCTTATAATAGTTATAGAACGTGGCCGCACACATGCATCCGTAGGACTCAATCAAACTACTAGCTTTGAACTTACGTAATTTGGCGGTCCCCCCACCTGACAAAGTGTGTTTGACCACTTTTCGGTCCCAGTCAAACTGGGGCCGTGCAACCGAGAGATAGTACCGACCTATCAAGATATCCATAGGGAGATCATCACTGACTAGGAACGAGACGCGATGGCTCAGTTCCCCTCCCGCGTACGGGAAACAACACTCAACGTCGTGAAGGTAGTCGTGGACTACCATGTGCTGTTTGTTGGCACATGTCAACTCCACAGGTTGACTCAGGCGCTGCACTTGCCGCTGTAAGCGCAGCCTCTCAACGCACGCACAACTAATGAAGTTCCTAGTCGAGCAAGTGTCATAATAGGCCCCGACGCCGATGACTACCTCTCCGACGAACATCTCACTCCTCGGGGGTTTTGCCAATGTCGTCCAAGAAGCTAGCAGGTCTGATTTGGACCACTCCTCCTCTAGCTCCTCTTAGGACTCAAACACATTCTTCGAGCAGAGGCTCGATGGGTCTAAATGTGTTTGCGGGACGACGATGGAGTTAGTAGCTTGGGCCATCTCTCGAGTTGGTGAGGGTGTGTCCACCACCTCGACCCTAGCAGGAACAACTACTATTCCTACTGGCCCGACGTGGCAAGGTAAGTTTACACTTGACGTAGACTGACACTGACCTCAACCATGTGTCGAGGTCTTCGCCCCTCTTATCCCCTCTGAAGGGTTTAGGAGCAGCGATGGTCGTCCGTGGAACCCACTGACTTTGTCCCAGCACCTGTCCCACTCCAAGTTGTGGACCTTGGGGACCAGGCTGCTACACTATCTGCTGTTGGGGTTGTGTACCCTGCGGCGGTTCAGGCTGCGAGACAGCAGGCTGCCCTCTTACGACAACTTGCAACGGAGGTTGGGAGAACTTTGTCTGTATAGGAACCTATACACTAGGACCTGCTGAGAACTCTCCTGCTAACGATATACCTAGCGAAACGGCTTGGACCGATGTTGGGGAGACATATGGGGATACCCCAGTCACCGGTGGGACATAAGGAGGAGGTTGTACAACGGGCTATGCACCGGGCCCGGACAGCGATGGTGCTGCCTGCGCTCGCCCGACCAGCAAGGCCAGACTCTGCTGGATGTCCTGAAGGAGAGCCTTGTGGTGGTCCTGCATCTCTACAACACCTAGCAGGGATGTCCGCAACGTCCTCACATCTGCATCCATATGCATTAGGTCCATTCCCTCCAACTCACTGACGCCCGCTTGTCTCCGCTGCATCCTGACTCTTCTTCTAATCATTCTTTCCTTCACTGCCTTTATCTCTCCTAAAGCCTTCTGTAGTTGTGCCTCCTGCAATGCTGCCTGGTGTATGGCGATCTCATCGGAAGTCAACACTATTGGCTGGCTTGCCATGACGCAAGTGGACTGACTCAGGGTCTGCACGACCGTTGACCCTACGACCCCTGAACTGTTGGCCTGGGAACTCTACCGCGCAGGCCAAGTGGGCTATCGGGCGTCTAGCCGATTGCAAGATCCGGTCGTCCTCACTAGTGGTATCCCTATCGCTCATATGCTACAGAACTATACACGCTCTGCACTAGGTCACTCTTTGATGCCTACCGCAGCGTAGTGCACATACCAATTTAAAATAATTAAATAATTAATTGGTGGCTAAGTCAGAGGCTACACATTTGGGTCCAACAGGTAAGTTCAGGTTCCTACAAACGAAGCTACTTTGACTTTGACTAGTTCGCAAACAGAAAACAACAGTTCTAGCTATGTTGTCTGTCAGATGTTAATGGTTGTACATCTAACTTATTAAAATAAAAATAGAATCATTTGTTGGGTTTGTTTGCATAATGGAATCTTGCCCAAACTTATCACCTGGAATTTACCCTTCCCTCAGTTCTTCTCGAATGTCTCTTGTCGTCAACGTCCCTGAGCAATCCAGAACAGCGTGTGTGTCTAAAGGTGTGCACACGGCCCACCCCTGTGCCCCGAGTCCTGCTGAGCTGGCCAGCCCTGCACAGTCTTTATCCTCGCGTGCAGCGAGCCTTACACCGACCGATTGGCTGATCAAGAGGCGTTTTTATGGACGGCCCCCGAAGTCCTCAGGAATTATTTAACGTCGCAAACAGGACGACGATCACAGCCAATGGAAGGTCCCCGCCGATACTTATTTATAGACGTCCGGTCTCGTCTTTCCCTTAGGGCTGACCTGCCCCTCAGAACCCCTCTATAGCGCAGCGAGCAGACAAAGGACGAAGTAGCAAAGCATGCATGCTCTACTCCCGATGGGTTGGCATGGTGACCGTGTGCTTCGTCCAGGGCGCTTCAGATAGCACCGCCGTCTCCTTCCAGATGCTCCACGTGAAAGCTGACGACTCTCAAGGTTGAGCACACACGACTCCTCAAAATAGCTGCCCTCAACCACAGATATTCTCACCAGATGACCCGATGTTGATTGTGATGACCAACCGCTACTTCGGCACAACCAGCATTGCACCACCGTTCCACTTCAGCATCAATCACACATCGGATAGTTTTCAAACCACTGCGAACACCCAATATTCACCACTTAGTAGCCTTCCTGGCGATACCCCTCACCTCCTGATTCGCCTCACTTGTCTCCACCCTCCTCACTACACACCTCCCATGGCCGCTCGTCCAGCAGACCACGTGCATGTACCGCAAAGGCAGAAGACAAGCGCCAGATGAGCGCACCGTACCACAGCTCCGATACCAAATTGCAAGGAAAATGAGCGATAGCGAAGTTCAGAAATCAAACAGCATCATACACATGAGAGCAGATAGTCGTGACCTCGAACCAATAGCAGAATTGCATCACGAGTTCCACCAAATAAGAACACAGCAAAAGCTCATAATTGACAATGCTGGAATAGTCTCATCATCATCGACTAAGAACCAATGTCAATATCCTATCTGGCGCTCGACGTCCAGACTACAAATGGCAGATCCTATCTAGCCTATCTACAATGCCGCTGATGACGTCAACAGCTCCCCAAAGTACGAGCAGATCTCGGCCAATGCCATACGCTTCAAGCACCAGGTGTGTCTCTCGTATCACTCACAACCTCGTTCCCCAACTCACAGATGCCACATGCACCCAAGGACCACCATGCACCCCATCCAGCATACAGCAGCGCAGCTCGGCTATGGCTGCCTGCACCTTCCCGCTCGCCCATGAGCATGTCAGCGCTGGCCAGCGTTAGCGCAGCATGCAGCCAGTGCCCAAATGCTGAATGCGTGGGCAGGCACTTTCCTAAATGGAAGTGGCCTGCCTGCTTGCGTGCAGCTTGGCTGTGCTGGGCCCCTGCCCAGAAGCTTCCGGTAGGCCCAGAGAGGCTAAGCTCCAGTCCAAACAAATCAGGCCCTGGGCCTGTGGTGGTTGCCCGTATCCAACTGCCCGCGGCCTGTGTTCGGTCCATGTTGCGAATCTGGCCCAGGGCCTGCCTCAGTTACATTGGAAAGAAGCAGCCTGGGCCTGGGCACTCTCAACCAACTGGCGCTGCACAACTGCGTGAATTTCCCCAGTTGCGTGGTGCCCCCACGGTCGAGCCTATGTTCTCTTAGGGCGGCCGACTGTGCTGAAAATAGGGCCCAGTAGGGCGTATCGAGGCCTTGTGCCTCGCAATAATTTTACTTTTGAATTTTTAAGTTCCAAGTTTGGGTCCTCATTTTAATTCGAAACTTGATCTCATCAGCTTGTGGGAGTCTAAAAATTAGGTCACAATCGAGTCCCAGTCTGTGATGCTGTAAGGTTTGGGCTCATAGGTGCTGATTGGAATTACCTCCTTCAAGGTTGGAGCCCCTCCCTGCGAGGGTCATACAAGGTGGGAGGTGTGATCTTTGAGAGGGTACGGTCGGCATTGTGGGTTTGTTCTTTTCTGGCCACACGGATTTTTGGGTCGGATCAGCGATGTCAGATGGGGAGAGAGGACAAGGGGTGCAAATTTTAGCAAGGTGAGCGGTTTGGAAGGCTCTTCCACTTGGATGGTGTGGGACAGGAAGGTAGGGGGAGCTTCGGCTCTGCGGGGGCATACTCTAGGGGGTATTGTGTGCAGCTAAGGGAGCAGAAGTGTATTAGGGGGTTGTTCTGAACTGGGGCTGGGAGGTGAGGTGGCACCTTCCTGAGGGGGCAGTGGAAGGACAGGGTTGTTTTGGGGGGAGGAGTAATCCATTTGGTGTTTATGTGCTTTTGACATGCAGCAGACATGCAACAGAGAGGTGAATAGGCGCACAAATTTCCATGGGGAGAGAGGGTGTTTGTTCCCTCCCTTCCTCGCTCCCTTCTTCTCTCCCTTCCTCTCTCCCTTCCTCTCTCCCTTCCTCTCTCCCTTCCTCTCTTCTGCCTTTCGGGGATAGGTTTCTTACGCTACGTGCAGCTGAATGTTCTGATTTTCTGAGTCTCTAATTTGGAAACTTTCACATGTTGGGCGCCGGTGCTAGTGGGCTGCATCGGTTGTGATGGTTGGAGATAACACGCCCTGGGGTGAAAGAGGCTAGCCTGTAGGGTGGAAATAAGGTAAGCAGCAGCGGAGATGGTGGCTCTGTCGTGGTAAGTCTTCCTGGAGCAAGGTCGAGAGTGAGTTTGTTGGATGGGTGTAACCAGTGCCTGCTTAGAGATGGTGGAACCCAGGCTGATGTCTGCAGGGTTGGTTAGCTCTGAGGCCCTGGTTTGCCGATGCCAGAACACGCCGGCCGGAGTCGGGGCGTTGCCCTGTAACCTGCATGGCAGGAGTGTGAGGCCTTGTAGAGAGATCTGGGGCTTTGCTGAGGGAGGAAGGCAAACCAGTGGTGAACTGGGGGGGGCTGCCTTGACAACCTTCATCTCACGAACTATGTGGTGGAGGAGGTCTGCTTGTCACGAGAAGAAGAGGAATGGAGGTACGCTATTAATGGCCGTGGGACCCTGTGAGCCTATCTTTCTACTGCTCTTCATCTTGCGAACTATGTGGTGGAGGAGGTCTGCTCGTCGTCAGAAGAAGAAGAAGATCAGAGAGAGTTTGCAGGGATACGTGACGGTTGGTTGGGCAATGAGTATAGGTGGCGAGAACAAGTCAGCTATGATTAATGTTGGCTAGGATGACATTGCCTCTGAGATGAAATGCCCTGGTACAAGAAAGGCTAGGAGTTTGTTCTAGGATAAGGAGGTCAGATTTACTGATATAGCATAGTCTTCCAAGAATGATTACATACCAAAAAAGGATTCAAGATTCAAGGTAGCAGGTACTCATGGTCTTTTCTAAATTTTCCTGAATACTCTTGATCGATTCTTAACCGAAGCCAGGTAATGGCCCTGGTATCTCACATGTTTTGTAAATGTTCAGATGGGACGCTGGACCCGGTTTCCAGCACGTGCTGCTCCCCACGAATAGATTGGAGCACTTGTCCCCCCCCCCCCCAAAAAAAAAAAAGAAAAAAAAAAGGAATGGCTCAAAAGTGATGTTGTGGTTTCGTGGCCTGAAGCTCCTCCATCTAGTGATTGTGTGCATGATCTCCTCTGATACTTGGTGGTGGGTGTCTGGGTTCCTTCCTTGTGGCCGCTGCGTGGTCTTTTACAGGTTGAGTACCTTCTGCATGTGCAAGATGTTCTAGCTGCAGAGAAATCTGAGCTTCTAGAACTGGCGACATCACTTAAGAAGCGTGCAGAAAAATTGCGATGTAAAGCGGTGTGGCTCTATGACGAATTGAATGCCAAGCGTAGGCATTTGAAGCAGGCCAAGAAGGTTTGGATTATTGAACTACGCTTACAAGCATCACCCAAGTGCATGACTTTTCATGGTGCCTTATTCTTTTAGCCCCTGGTATAGAACTTGAATTCCTCCAGGGTCATGCTAACCTTGCCTGATCCCTATCTGTTTTCACCACCTATAGTTGGAGTTAAGGTCACGTTCTAACTTCGCCTGATCCCATCTGTTTGATTGCCTACATTTCGAGTGTGTTCTGTCCTTTTCCTCCTCCTCCCCCTCATACGTTCTTCCCCCTCTCCTGAAACAGTTTTCACCTTTGGAAGTAGCCGATGCAGATCCCAGGGGTCGATCCCTTGACCTCAGCTTACCTGTGTACAGTATCTGCACAGTTCCCTGGAGTTGAACCCGTGACCTGCACGATAGCCAGTGGTAAGTAGGTCGCCGTAGGTTGTAGGCTGTAGGAGATTCGAACTGTAGACCTGTAAGGTAGGAGTCCAGGTAGAGTCCAGAGGCCTAGCTGTACTCCTTCTAGAAGGTCGGCAAGTGGTCAAGTGGTGAGTCTAAGGTAGGCCCACGTTTTCAGACGAAGACAAG
>BFEA01000443.1:706662-719279 GCA_003427395.1 Chara braunii
GAGAGAGAGAGAGAGAGAGAGAGAGAGAGAGAGAGAGAGAGAGAGAGAGGGTGAGTGATACAAGATTGGGTTACTACGTACCTGCTGCGTTGAAGATACCGCTACGGCGAGAGAGAGAGAGAGAGAGGGAGAGAAAGAGAGAGAGAGAGATGAGCGATACAAGATTGGTTGTTACGTACCTGCGAAGTTGTTCCACAGTCCACGAAGGAGAAGACAGCGGCCATAGCCGCGAAGCTTGCATCACGGAGTGACGAAGTAAGGAGGGAGAAGGATAGAGGGGGAGAGACCGGGGAAGGAGAAGGAGCGGCCATAGCCAAGAGGTGAAGAGGAGGCCGATCAAAAAAAGAAAAAGAGAAAGAGAAGAAGAAGACAGCGGACTGAAAGGAGGCGAGGAAGGTGAAGAAGAAGAAGAGGGTTGGCGGAAGAAGGGTCGGCAGCCATAGCTGACCGGAGGGTTGACCAGAGGCATTGACCGGCGTTGACCGGAGTTGGTCGGAGTTGACCGGGGGTTGACTGCAGCATTGACCGGTGTTGACCAAGACCGTTGACCAAGCTGGAGTTGGTAATATCTCGCCAAGCCTTCAGTCTACCCCTCACCCTATGGATGTGCGCACACCCCCCGATACTTGCTGAGTCAAGTCAGTCAGTCTATTCTTTCTGCATTGAGTCTCTTCTGTCCTAGGTGATAGCACTCTGTGGATGAAGGATAGGGCTTGGATGACGAAACCCTAGTCTGACCTTGTAGGGCTAAGACTGTGGCTGATCCAACTTTCCAGGGGGGCATAACCCTCCCAAGGACCGGTGCTGACCGGCTGGAAACGGTTGGTAGGACTCCGTGGGCCTGAACGACAATTAGGGTTGACACACCAGGCTGTCTTTAAGTGTTGAGTGCCTGTTTGAACCACTCCCCTACCGGGGGATACGAACCCTCCCAAGGACCGGTACAGACCGGCGGGCTGCTCGGTGTGGCAATGTAAGCCGGAAAGGCTGAGTTGTGGGCTGAAAGCACAAGCAGAACCAAGCTGATCACGCCGTCCTGTCTGCGACGTTAAAGAATTCTTGCGGAGTTACAGGGGATCTCCTTAAATGCCTCCAGATCAGCCACTGGTTCAATAGTGACAGCCATAGTTAGGTCTAGGCTAAAGACCATAGTTGACAGGGTCCTTGTCAGGATTCTTTGAGTTCTTAGATTGAGTCTATAGGTTTGTCAGTCAGGGGTCAGAGTCTACGTGGTGAGGTCTGGAACCACTAACCCGGTTGTACACTTGTCACCATGGTTGAGACCCGTAGTGGGTTAGACATGAGCCCCTATAGCAAGGAGCAGCAAGAGAAAATGGCCGCCTGAGTGAAAGAAAATAGGGAAAGAAAAGAGCGTGAAAAGCAGACGAAGTTGAAGGTGATTGCGGAGGAACAGGCGACGAAGATGAAAGAGATAGAGGAGGAGATGGAGAGAAAGAAGAAGGATGTTGAAGAAGAAGTGGCAGTAGAAGAAGAGAAAGAGAGGATGAGAATTGAGAGTAGAGAAGGAAGTAGTGGCACGAAGCGAGACACAGACGCAGAGATGGAGAAGAAAATAATTGAGTGGGTTGCCAACTTATCGTTGGGTGAAGATGAGGAGGCACAAATGTATGTGCCGCCGGAAGAGAAAGAGGCGTTTGCCAAGGCCCTTGGACTGATTAAGGACCGAGGAGGAGAAAAGGCTGGAATGGAAGCTGAGGCTGAAAAGGGAGCAGAAGAAGAGAAGGGAGGAAGCCAACCGGTTGACCGCAGAGGTGGAGAAGGTACGGGCGTGTAGACAGGAAGTCCAGGCGCATACAGATATGTCTGCCAAGATGGATAAGATGCTAGGATATTTAGGCCTGGCTAGAGGAACGGCGCGCCAATCAGGGTCAAGATATTACCCTGAAGGCCATGCGGCCAGGGTTTAGATAGTTCGCGCGCGAGATCGTCACCCACATCGGGGGCGAAGTCAGGCAACTGAGGGAGAATGTACGGAAGTATTGCGAGGGCGCCATTAAGGGTGCCAAGGCTATAGTTGTTGTAGAGGGCGAGGGCAGATCCCGTAAAGAGTCTGTCAAACTCAAGTTCCCAGATGCGTACGGGGGAAAGAAAGAGGAGAACTTTGACAACTGGGAGGCCAGTGTCAACAGTTACATTTATTTGCAGCATATCTTAACAGAGGAACAAGTCCTCGTGGCCTTCCAGGCCCTCAAGGATGAAGCAGCTAGTTTCACCAGGTCTCTTGTGCGCGCAGCCGGTTGTGAAAACAACCTGGTTGCATACTCAAAAGTCACCCCCTTCCTCAATTCCTTAAGCTCCTGAAGGAGCGATTTGCTGACCCAACGAGAGGCGTTCGCGCCTCTGACAAACTGCAAACGATCCACTCACGGCAGTGGAGGAGTGCAAGGGCACTCAAGGGTACCATGGACGACTTGGTAGCCATCCCGGACCACGGGGTTACTGAACCCCAACTGGTCCAGCTGTTTTATCGTGCCATGCCAGAGCCCCTGAGGGGGCACTTTTTTGACAAGTCTCATCAGGCCGGGATCACATATGATGTGTTGAGTAGGGAGGTGGTCCTGTATGAGTCAAAGTCTATGCCAATCACCACTTTCTGGCATAAGGACTTAGAGAAGGGGAAGAAGTGGAAGGATCGTACCATCTCAGGCCAAGTCAAGGCCAAGGATCACTTGATCCTGACGCTAGAGGAAGGTGGTACAGACGAGGTCCCGTATGATCAGATTGAGTGGGGCCTAGGGGAGGAGGACAGTAGTGTAGGGCAGGGGAGGTCTTATGCTGTTGTCGCGGCTGGAGGGAAGCTGCAAGGTAGAGGAGGAGGCCAGGGCCAAAGGGGCCAGGCCATGGGAGGCCGAGGACCGGGCGCGCAGGGGGTTGGCGGCCAAGGAAACCGCCAAGTGGGAGGTAGGGGTCAAGGTCCCCCGTCAAATCGCMAGGGTAAYCGGTCCCCACARCGAAGAGGTGGAAGGGCACCTCAAGGAGGATGGCACCTAGGCTTGCCAAAGGGCAGGCCCTGGGAAGATCTGGGCTTGGACCAGCGGTTATGGCAGGAACGCGTGAACATGGGTCAGTCCGTATTTTGTGGTGACCCGGCTCACGTAATAAAATTTTGTCCTAAGTATAGACAGGCCCGTTGGGCTGCCCAACAGCCAAAAGGCAGCCGCCAGTAGGGGTTGCAATTGCCCCTACTTCAAGGCCATGTGGAGAAGTGAGCGCGCGCGAACAGGACACTCCCAACCCACATGAGCCCATGGCAGAGGTTGCAGGCCCGTGCCTAGCTAGCTGTCCAGAGACGGTTTGTGTTAGCGTCTCTTTAGGCACGTCCCTCACAGGTGTGGCAGAAGAGTTGAAGAAAAGGATGCCAGCGTGGGCCAAGATGAAGAAAGAAAGTAAAGGACAACTAATCTTGATAGACGTAGAGGTTTTCAAAAGTAGAGTTGGGGCCCTTATAGACTCAGGGGCCACCCATAGTTATATTAGTCGTAGGGCGCTGACGAAGCTGAGGTTAGGATTAAAATTCCAAAAGTTGGCAGACCCCATTGTCAGTGTCCTCGCAGACAACCGCACAATGCGCGTTGAGGACTACGTAGAGGGAGTCCAGGCGTACTTTCGCCTAGAGAAGGATGGGAAGGTGGAAAAAGTTCTCCATTCCCTGACTCTCCTCATACAGGATGACCTTCCTTTTGATGTAGTGTTAGGAATGGATTGGGGAGAGGCAGCAGGGGCCACACTTCATTTGAGAGAGCACGAGTGTAGGCTCCCTAGCCCGTCAGGCGAGGTTAAGACGGCCCGCCTGTTTCATGTGTCAGGTGTAGATAACACCTTGGCACATTGCTGTCTCAGTGCTCCCGCGTCCGCGCGGTTAGTGAAAAAGGAGCAATTAGAGGAGCAGGTATTTGTGGTGTATGTTAGACATATCACCGAGGGCAAGGAAGAGGTAAGTTCCACGGATCCATCCATAGCCAAGTTGCTGGAAGAGTTCAAAGACTTGACGGAGTCGCCAACAGGGGTAGTGTCGCGACCCATCCAACACAGGATAGAGATAGAACCTGGCAGTAGAACTCCTAAGGGTGCAGTTTACAGGATGTCCCCTAGAGAGTTAGAGGAG
Organism: Chara braunii; assembly: GCA_003427395.1. Taxonomy (NCBI): domain Eukaryota; kingdom Viridiplantae; phylum Streptophyta; class Charophyceae; order Charales; family Characeae; genus Chara; species Chara braunii. The sequence goes on from BFEA01000443.1 coordinate 710,789, forward strand.
CTGCGTAAGCAGTTAAACGAACTCCTCGAGAAAGGTTGGATCCGGCCCTGTTCGTCTTCTTTTGGAGCACCCGTTTTGTTTGTCCCCAATAAGGAAGGAGAGTTGAGAATGTGTATACTACTACAGGAAGTTCGTGAAGAACTTCTCCACTATCATCGCTCCCTTGCGCAGATTGCTAAAGAAAGATGCAATCTGGCAATGGGACAAGGACTGTACGTCTGCGCTCAAGAAGTTAAAGCGCGTGTTGATAGAATATCATGTCCTCAAAGTTGCAGATCCGTTTTTGCCATTTGTCGTCACCATGGACGCGAGTCAGTATGGGATAGGCGTCGTGTTGCAGCAAGACGACGGCAATGGCTATAGACCCGTAGAGTTCATGTCAGCAAGGATGCCCTGTGAGAAGGTCGCTACCTCCACGTACGAGAGAGAACTCTACGCTCTCAGGCAGGCTTTAKACCATTGGAAGCAYTACCTRCTTGGGAGGCACTTCAAAGTGTATTCGGACCATGAAACSCTTAGATGGTTAAAGACTCAGGCCAAGATGACACCTAAGTTGACTAGGTGRGCYGCAGAGATAGACCAATTCGACTTTGAGCTCAAGCCAGTGAAGGGCAAGTACAACGTAGTTGCGGATGCTCTGAGTAGGAGATYAKACTACTTTGGAGCCGTAGTACACTATCTGGATATAGGGAGAGACCTGCAGGAGAAAGTGAAGCAAGCGTATGCACAAGACCCTATCTATAGCGACCTCCTAAAGAGAATTAGGGAGGCCCCAGAGGATGAACCAGATTACCACACTACAGATGGGTTGTTGTTTGAGAAGACTAATGTGTTTGACCGCTTGTACGTTCCCAACAGCGAAGAGATCCGTAGTTTAATCTTAGGGGAATGCCACGATACGGAGGGGCATTTTGGTTAGCAAAAGACATTAGCCAATCTAATGCGCGCGTATACCTGGCCAGGAATGAAGAATGACTGCGTAGAGAATGTTCGCAGTTGTAAAGCATGCCAGTGTAACAAGACTACTACGCGCACACCTCTTGGTCTTCTCAGACCCTTGCCTATTCCGGATCAGTCGGGCGACTCAGTATCCATAGACTTCATGGACACCCAAGTCAAGAGCAGACATGGTAAGAGCCAAGTCATGGTCGTAGTTGACCGCTTTAGTAAATACGCAGTTTTTGTTCCTTTGCCTTCAGAGGCACGTACAGACTTAGTGATACGGAAGTTCTTTGACTTTTGGGTTAGTGAGAATGGAATCCCATTGTCAATAGTCAGCGATAGAGATAGTCGCTTTACCAGCCAGAACTAGCAAGAACTCATGAGAGTGTACGGATCCAAGTTGTTAATGTCATCTGGCCGTCATCCAGAGACCAACGGCCAGACAGAACAGATGAACAAGATACTACAGGAAGTTCTGCGCATGTACATTAGACCAGATCAGATCAACTGGGATGAGATGTTGCCTAAGGTAGCTAGTGCCTACAACAACAGCGTACATCTATCCACCTGCCGCACTCCCAATGAGCTGCACAAGTCCTTTAGGCTGCCCAGACCGTTCGAAGGACTGAACCGGGATCAGATTCACGGACTACCGCCCGATACCAGGGAATTTGTGGTACAACACGAGAAAGAATTAGCAACTGTTGTTGAGAATCTCAGAAAGGCCCAGCATAGAATGAATGAGCAAGCTAATAAGCACTGTCGACCGTCGCAGTTTTAGGTAGGTGACTTAGTCTAGGTCAAGGCAAAGGAGTTCGCGCCTGAAGAAAACATCTCGCAAAAGTTACTACCTGCATATAGAGGACCGTGGCCGGTTCTAGAAATCAAGGGCGGAGAGGATGGACCATCATACACTATACAGATCCCAGTACACCTCCACACATATCTTGTGTTCCATGCTTCAAAGTTGTTGCCATGTGTTACAAGCCAACAGTTCCCTTCCAGAAGATCCATGATCCCTCCGGATATGGATGGGAGCTATGACATAGAGGGCATTGTAGAGGAGGATGTGTTTAGAACAGGAGGTAGAGTTCGTCCTCAGAAACAGTACAAGGTCCGCTTTGCATATCAGGAACCGGAGGATGACCGCTGGTTTACAAGGTTAGAACTTCTAGAGACAGCTCCCCATATAGTCAGAGCCTACGAAAGAGAACAGAAAGGCAAAGGTCCTGCCTTGGACTGAATTATTCTCGGAGGACCTCGAATTTAGGACGGTGGGAGTGAAACGGTATTCACCGGTTAGCAGTAGCTGCTGCAGATCCCAGGGTTCGACCCCTAGACCCCAACCTTACCTGTGTACAGTACCTGTGTCGACCCGTAGAATTGCACCCGCGACCTGTGTATTTGTAATAGTTGATAGGTTGTCGCAGGGTCCATAGGTACCATGGGTTCGATCTGTAGACCTGTCGGATAGGAGTCTTAGTCAGGTCTAGACACCGTAGCTGTAGTGTTTTCGAAAGGTCAAGGTTGTAGCTGCTACAGTCCAGAAGGGTCAGACTCGTAGCTGCTACAGTTACGAAAGGCCAAGTCTACGGCCTTCCGGAAGGTCCCAGTAGCGGCCTTTCGTTAGTTGCCCACGTTTAAGCAGAGGCAAGTGGTCAAGTGGTGAGCCAAGTGGGCAAGTGGGGGAAGTCTACCCTGCTGAGTCAACAGTCCCAGTCCCCAGTCAGTCCAGCAAATACCGCACGGGACTGTGTGCACTTCGGGCAAGGGAAATGGGCCAGACCAACGACCTGCAGAAGTATAAATCAAGAGGCAGCACCCAGCCATTCATTCATTCCTGCGTGAGCCATGCGGAAGCGCTGCCACAACGACTTGTGCAAGGAGGTCTGCAGTGAGCCCGGAGGACGCAGTGGGCGAGAGAGGAGTTAGCATAGCGATAGGTTAGAGGCAGCCATAGCTGCCATAGCTGTAGTTAGTGGGAAGAGTGTGTGTGCATGTGTGAGTGTTCAGAGTGACGTGTGTGGGATATCCAGGGTGATCTAGTGTGTGAACAGTGACTTGTTTGGGCGCTAAGTCGCCATAGCCAGTTGAAAGAGAACTCGTATCTGGAAGCCATATCTCTAAGTTCTGAGTGGGCGCATGTCGCCAGTGTGCTGTGCTACTGTTTACATACATGAAAAGTGTGAATAAGACAAGTCTGATTGCAATTGCAGCATGGGAAGGGCGGGCAGCCACAGCAGAACAGCAACTACCTCTGCCCCACCCCTCTGAAATGGACACTTAGGGCAACCCCACGGTGGACAATGCCTCATCCGGTAGTCCACACGAGGCGTCCAGTTCGACCCCCTGGCCCCACGGGCCCAACAGGAGGGTTCCACTGCGACTTTTGCGGGAACCCTCGACACTGCACTAGTGCGGCAGCAAGGAGAGACCATGACGGCCTTCTTGGCCCGCCTGGGCACCTATATGCAGGAAGTCCAAGAGGAGCAGCAACGCGAGGCAGCAGCCGAAGCAGCACGCCTTAATGCCATTGTACACGCAGAAGAGCAACGACGCCGGCAGCAAGCTGACGCAGCTGCCAACCACAACAAAGCTCGAAGAGATGCCGCGTTTGTCCTCATGCAGCAGGAAGCCGCTCATACCGCCGCACTCCAAGCATGGCATGTTGATCCGGCGGAAACAACGGAACCAACTACGGAGGACCAGACTAAGTCAGCTCTCGCCAACATGATGCACCAAGTCATCCTCACTTGTAACTGGCAACAAGTGGAGCTGGCTCGGCAGGCACGTACCATTACTGAGTACGAGGAGACTCTCAAGAGCCTCCACGCCCGCCTTGACATGCTGGAGAAGGATGACGTGTAGCACAGGCACATGACATCGTTAAGCATCGAGCTATCGATCCGCGAGCTGGAAGGACGGCTGGATCACCTAGTCGCGCTTGTCGGCAATTTGAACAGTTTCCGACACCCGATGACCATCAGCCAGCAAATAGCCGCCCTACAAGCAGATTTGCGTCAACTGCAACAGCAACCAACTAGGACCTGCAACAACGTGATGCCGAAACAATTTAAGATGCCGAAGTTCAGCATCGACAAGTTTGATGACTACCACAAGGCGGACCCCATCAGTTGGTGGCAAGGGTTCACCAATGAGCTCTCCATCCACTTGGTCCCGCCCGAGTCGAAGATCTCAACACTTTACCTCTAGAGCATCGGTGCCAGCCAAGTGTGGCTCAACCACCTGGCTCAAACCAAGGGCGTCAAAGTCTCTAAGCTTCACACCAAGATCACTTGGGAGGCCATGACTGAGAAGTGGCGGAAACGCTTCATCGTCGCCCTAATGGCGGAGCTACGCAACTACTTGCACGCTGCAGTACCAGCTCCGTTGATGGAAGACGGAGTAGCGGTTGTTGACCTTCGCGAGTACATTGCGAAGATTGACCGCGTGTACGCCACGCAACGGTACGACGACGCCGACGCACCGTTACTCTACGTCCGCATTCAGATCGGGAAGGCGACCTGCAGCGCCTTGATTGATTGTGGAGCTACTCCCAACTACATCAACCAGGATTTCATGACCCGCGCCGGCCTTGGGCGGCGCGTTCGAAGGAAATCGCAGCCCACGCAAGTCACGTTGGCTGACGGTCGTACGCACAAGTCCATTGACCGGTGCATTGACTCCGTCCCCGTGTACTTCGCCCCGCTTGCACACGAGGCCGTGTCCTTTGACATATTGGACACAAAGTTCGACATGATTTTGGGCATGTCATGGCTGCGTAGCGAGGACCACCCGGTGAACCTCTACCTCCGCACCGTTCACGTTCGTGACCGGAACGGGGTACTTGTGCTATGTACGGTCCCCCCACCTCATCCTTCGATTTGTTGTCACGTGGTCTCCACGGCAAGCATTCGCAACTCCATCGCACGGAACGACGTGGAGGAAATGGGCATTTGTTTCTTGCATGCCCTCCCTCCTCCCGACGAGCCAGCGGCAGAACAGCCACCGGATCCACGCATTGTACAACTTCTTGACTCCTATGGCGACGTCTTTGAAGCCCCCACCGGAATCATACCGAATCGGCCAATTCGTCACGAGATCATCCTCGAAGACGGGGCCGTACCTCCACGCAGATATATTTACCGCATGAGCGAGGAGGAACTCGAAGTGCTTCGAACGCAACTCGATGACCTCATTGACAAGGGCTGGATTCGCCCTAGCTACTCGCCCTACGGTGCCCCTGTTCTCTTCGTCCGGAAGAAGAACAAGGAGCTACGCTTATGCATTGACTATCGCAAGGTTAATGCTCAAACCATTAAGAATGCCGGCCCGATTCCACGCATCGACGATTTTCTCGAACGCTTGGGCGGCGCCAAGTATTTCTCTAAGTTGGACCTCAAGGCCGGTTACCACCAGCTCGAGATCCATCAAGAGATAGGTACAAAACCGCATTCAAGACACGGTACAGGCACTTCGAGTGGGTCATAATGTCATTCGGCCTCACGAATGCCCCGACCACCTTCCAAGCAGCAATGACAACGTAGTTTCGTGACATGTTGGGCCGGTTCGTGCTCATCTATCTCGATGACATCTTGGTGTATAGCCGAACTTTGGACGAGCACATCATGCATCTACGTGCTGTTACAGGCTTCGTACGACCAAGTACAAGGCCAACCAAGCCAAGTGCGAATTCGCACAGCAAGAGCTCGATCCGTCCGCTTGCGAGCAAGATCAAGGCCATTCAGGATTGGTCGGAACCGGCCAACACCATGGAGGTTCGCTCTTTCATGGGATTGGTCGGGTACTACCAACGCTTCATCGGAGGATACACACGGATCGCCGCACCGTTGTCCAGATTGCAGTCTCCACAGGTGCCCTTCCAGTTCACCGACGAAGTCCGCAGTTCATTCCACAAATTGAAGACGACGTTGCTCCTCGCCCCCGTCTTGAGTATCTACGATCCTACCTTGCCGACGAGAGTGACTACGGACGCTTCCGGCTACGGGATGGGTGCAGTTTTGGAACAACACGATGGAGTAGATTGGCATCCGGTTGAGTACTTCAGCCAAAAGGTGCCTCCCATCAACTCGGTTGATGATGCGCGGAAGAAGGAGTTGCTCGCGTTCATCACGGTACTCAAGCGTTGGCGACACTTCCTCCTCGGGCGTCGTAGGTTCACTTGGGTGACGGATAATAATCCATTGACCTACTACACGACACAAGACACGGTGAGCAGCACGATTGCTCGGTGGATGTACTTCATCGATCAGTTCGACTTCACACCGAAACACATTCCGGGTCTCTCCAACCGAGCCGCGGATGCTCTCTCGCGAAGATCAGATCTTTGCGCAGTGACTCACCACGCGTTCAGTTTCAACGAAGCCCTTCATCAGCATTTTGTGTGAGCATACAAGTCCGATCCGGAATACGCTACGCTCTACAAGCAACTATCCTCGGATCACCCGCCGGCCAGCCACTATCCCGTCGTCGATGGCTACTTGCTGCTTCACTCACGCGGCAAGGACTTACTATGCGTCCCACATGACCGTCGCCTACGGACTCGCCTCCTTAGAGAGTACCATGACTCGAGACTCGCTGGCCACCTCGGCATCAACCGTACGATCACAAGACTTCGGCAACGATTCCGGTGGTCCGGCCTCATTACCGACGTCACTCGATATTGCAACTCTTGCGAAGTTTGCTGACGAAGTAAACCTCGCAATTGCAACCCCTACGGTGAGTTACACCCGTTGCCTATTCCACGGGAACCCGGCCTCTCCATTGCCATGGACGTCACTGGCCCGTTCCCCCGGGACCGCTTCGGGCACGACGGCATTCTCACGGTCGTTGACCGTTTGAGCAAGTACGCACGATTTCTTCCTTGCAAGTACTACGCCATGACTCCGGAACTTGCACGCCTCTTACACACCCGCTGGATTTGCGGCCACGGCATTCCGGAAGATATCGTCAGCGACCTCGACACTCGTTTCATGTCGGCATTTTGGACCTCTCTCATGAAAGAGTCCGGCATCGAGATGAAACCAAGTTCGGCTCGGCATCCTTAAACGGACGGGCAGACGGAGCGGGCACATCAAACCGCTCAAGTAATGCTTCGCACACAAATCCGTACGGATCAGAAGGATTGGGTGGACCGCTTCCCCAACATCGAATTCGCCTAGAACACTTCGGTGCACCCGGCTATCGGCGTGACTCCGTTCGAGTTACACCACGGTGGTCGGAAAGGCTGCATCTTCGATGATCTTCCTTTTCCAAGGACCGCCGACATTGACGCCGCTTGTTCGCCCGCCTCCGTTCGGAAGTATAGGGACTTGCTGGCTAAAGCCCGCGCCAACATGCAAAAGGCTCAAGTCCGCATGCAACAGCAAGCTAATAGGCGTCGCGTGCCATGCCCCATCCGCGGCGGCGACCTTGTTTGGGTCTCCACTGAAGAGTTTGCACTCGAGCAGGATGTATCCCGCAAGCTACTTCCAAAGTGGTTTGGACCATGGCCCGTCACATCAGCCGCGGGTGATGAGCCCGATGGCCCCTCATTTGTCATCGATATCCCACCGCATCTCACAGTGCACCCGGTTTTCCACGCCTCCAAGTTGGCCACATATACACCAGCCAAGAGCATCGACTTCCCGGGACAACGATCATCGGACCCTCCTTCCATGGATGGTCATCAGGAAGTCGACCGCGTCATCACGCATCGCAAGCACGACAACAAGCCTATGAAGTACAAAGTCACATTCAAGTGGTGCGACCCCGATGACACGCTATGGATTTCCCGGGCAGCTTTGCGAGCCTCCGCTCCTGACATCTATGCTCATTATGAGAAGAAACGGCTAGCGACGGAAGCTGCACAGCCTCCCACCCGGACTTCAGTCCCTCCCTCCACCAGACAGCTTCGCCCTCGCAGGTAAGCTCAATCTTTCAAGGAGGGGGGAGTGTGGCATACTCCGTACCACACGGGCCCAACAGAGCCCGACCTGGTAGACTAAGGGTCCGTAGGGGTAGGGCCTGTTTCAGGCCCTGTGTCGTTTCGGCCTCCAGCCTGAAAACGTCGGGCCATTTTCCCGGCCCTCACAAGATCGACCTACCCTGAAACTCAGGCACCAGACCGGGGTTTTAGCTTGGGCCAGTATGGCTTATTTTGTGGAGCATCAACCCCAGGGTCTGGCATGTTTTGGCATAGGCACGAGCAGCCTTTCGGACGGGCCAACACTATATAATGCTGACCCGCCCTTTAGGCTGCAGGTAGTTCCCAGACACTTCACGTGGAGAGAGCAGGAGGTAGTCTTCAGGACTCGGCAGCGACACTCTGGAGTAGTAGCGGTAGTAGTAGTCTTCAGCGCTGGGCACTAGTAGAGAGAGAGAGAGAGATGGTTGGCGGAGGCCAGGGAGACTCACCTGCGGCGCCATAGCTCCAGCTTCCTCTTCGATGTACCTGCAGCCAGGCGCCACCTTTACAGGCTAGTATTGGAGAGAGAGAAAGAGAGAGAGAGAGAGAGAGAGAGAGAGAGAGAGAGAGAGAGAGAGAGAG
>BFEA01000443.1:745049-762398 GCA_003427395.1 Chara braunii
ACACTCATAGAAGAATCGGAACTCTACCTACTAGTATATAGATGACAAACAAGAAATTAGAAGAATCGGAACTCTACCTACTAGTATGTAGATGATAAACAAGAGATTGAGTAGCCCAACTCTAAGAGGTAGAAGAGAAGAAGGAGGGGAGGAGGAAGAAGGAGATGGAGAGGGATATGGAGAGGGAGAAGATGGAGGGAGAGAATAAGGAAAAGAAGAAGGAGAAGAAGAAGAAAAAAAAAAAGGAGAAGGAAGAGGATTGAGTACATGAGGTAGGGAAGATGAAGAAGAGGAGGGAGAAGAGGAAGAAAAAGAAGGTGAAGAAGAAGGGGAAGAAGAAGAGGGAGAGGGGGAGGAAGAAGAAGAGGAAGAAGAAGAAGAAGGAGAAAAAGAAGAAGAAGACGACGAAGAAGAAGAAGAGGAGAGATTTTCTTCCTTCCACTCACCTTGCTAGTGTGTTGTAGATGGAGGCTTCAATCTTGATGAGGCCTTGCTCAATTCCTCCTTGGCTATGGCTTCCTCCTTCTCCAAGCCCTTCTTCCTTCTTCCTTACTCTTCCCCAAGCTATGGCAAGCTCCCTCAGTTATGACTATGGAGTCCTCTCCTCTAGGAGGGCTTAATGAGGCTCTTCTAGCCTCTCCTTGTCTCCTACACCCAAGGGGGATATGACGGATCACCTCCCAAGTGTCTCTCCCACCATCACTATCCTCTAGAGTCTTCCCCACTACCTCCTAGTCTCTTCTAAGCTCTCCCACTAGCATGGGTTCCTCCCTCCTCACTCCAAGTGCAAACGTGCTGCTGTGAGTTCACTTTGGCAGCATGGGCACTCCTCATGCAAATGTGAGAGTGGCGGACTGCATCCTCATCTTATGTAGGCTGAAACCAGCAGTCCGGCTGAGATCCAAGGCCAGCAATAATCCGAGCTACCCCCTAATAGTCCTTGCTTCAATTTTGAGCCCCTAAGTTCAGTTTTTCAATTTTTAGTGCATTTGGCTGTCTTTTGGGGCGAAATGCACTGTTTTGTCAATTTTTCTCTTTTGTTTCTTTCCATTTTGGGCTGCCACCTCATTTCGGAGCTCGCCGTTTTGAGCTGGCCCACAAAAAACGGCTAGTTTCTCTCTACCATGAGATCTGATCTCAGATCCATGGTCCAAAAGAAAACCGGCCACTTCCTTTTTGTATTTTCTCTCATTTTCAACTTTTTAATTCAGATTTTATTGAGATATGGCCCTAAGGGCCATATCACTGCAATTCGGATTGCCCTCCCTCATTCTAGGAGGGATGAGGTCACTGTTGGGACCTGTCAGTCCCTACTGTGCAGGTCCCAATAGGCCGGCACATTCTCCTCCACTCTTTTCTCCCTTTTTGTCTCATTCTCTCTCCTTTTTCTCTCATTTTTTTTTCTTTTTCTTTTATTTCTGTTTTGACAAGTGTCAAGCTGTTGTGCACCCTCTTTCTAGGCCCTAGGGCCACATTCAAGGCCAGGTTCATGACTGTTATATGGTCGTTACATCTCGGATTCCGATAATGGCACCCCCATGCTCCTAGGAGGCTCCATTTTGCTCCCGTTTGCCCAATTTTGAGCCCCTTTTGCTCCGGTTTTCTAAGGGCAGCCTTTTTCTCATGTTGGGCCTTTCAAGGTTCTATTTTCTTATGCCTTGCTAGTCCGAGATATCCCAGGTTTCTGGCCAGCCTTCTTAACATCCTTATTTTATTTTTCTTTCTCTCATGGCTCTCCCACTTGCTCCCACTAGTGTTTGCACTAGTGATGCTAATATTTTCCACCGTCTAGATCCTCGATCTCGACGGCGTCGCTTGCTTGCACAATTATTCCTTGTGGTTGCTCATGGTTCCCTTGGGACATCCCAAGTCCCCACCATTCTCCCCCATAGTAGTCTCATGTTCTTGTCCCGCCGGTGGTCCCGCCGGTGCATGTCCCGTTTTTTTATTCTTATTATTTTGACCCATTTGGTCCCCGACAACATTCCGGACGGCGTCCTATTTTTATTTTTTTGGGGCCCATTGCCCTTGGTGGTCCCATCATTTCTATATGTGTGTCGAGTTTTCTAGGCCGTGAGATCTCATCTCACGGTTGCCGTTTACCGTCTTTACTTGCCCCTTGCCGAAATTGCTCCTTTCTAGCCTTCCGGGTTTGCCGTAGCCCATTTCCCCTTGGCCTTGGCATCCCTATGCAATCCGTAATTTCTTGGACTGCAGTCATGGCTGTTTTCTACACCCACAACCCCACAACTTGCCCCATGTTAAAAGAAAATGAAACATTAAATTTTCTAGTGCATCCGAGCTCAATATTGGCTCCGGATGCACCTAGAACATGTGTTTTTTTTCTCCCCCATCCAGTCCGTTGTAACTCGGACTGCAATGGGGATCAATTCCTTAGCCCCTATACGCCACAAATAACCCTTACTCAAAAGAAAAAGAAACGACCAATCCCCAAGTGCATCCGGGCTTGATTTTGGCTTCAGATGCACCTAAAACATGTGTTTCTCCTCATGCATGTGTTTTGTTTTATTCCGTTGCAAGAGACCTTGATTTTCTTTGATTTTCTCTACAAAAATCAAAGAAAATCCAAGTCCTTTGTAACCGCCATATTCCATAATGAATCTGGTCACCGATGAATCTCCCCAAGTGACCATTTTTTACCGTTAAGACCTTTTTCTCTTTTTTTTTATTTTTTTTTATTTTCTTTTTTTTTTCTCCTCCTTTCTTGGACAGTAGGGACCTGCCAGTCCCTACCTATGGCAGTCCCTACTGATGAGCAACTCACTCACTCCCTCTTACTCTTTTTGTCTTATTCTCCCACATTTTCTTTTCTTTTCTCTCTTTTTTCTAGCATGCCAAGTGTCAAGTGGCCGTTAAGGCTCTTTTCTGGCTTCTTCCTCTTAGTTTTGGCCCTCCCTATGCCCAAGGTGCAGTCCGTTATTTCTTGGACTGCAATAATGGCCTTCCCATGCCCATGGGAGCCTCCTTTTACTCCTACATTTCTCCCACAATAGTCCCTCCTACTTCGATTTTCTCCCGGAGGGCTATTTTTCACATGGGGTCTCATTTTACTCTATTTTCTTGAGGGAGGCTGATCCGAGATTTTTTGGATTGCTCCCATGCCTCCCACTTCAATTTTCTTTACATTTCCTTTTCCTTTTGGCCTTCCCGTTTGTCACCACTAGTACTTGCACTAGTGGTGCTAATATTCTTGACCGTCAAGATGTCGATCTTGACGGTGCACCTTGCATTTATTATTTTTCCCTCATGCGGTGCCGCCGTTTCTTCTTGGGACTTTCACATGTCCCCGCCACTTGTCCCGTCGGTGGTCCCCGACACTTAGTCCCGTCGGTGGTCCCCGACACTTAGTCCCACCAGTGGTCCCCGACACTTAGTCTCGTCGGCGTTCCCCGACACATTTTGCCCTGGACGCCATTATTTGTACTTAGTCCCACGTGGCCCCGGGTGCCTTTCCCCGAGGTGTCCCATGCCCCTTGGGCGTCTTGTCGCCCCATAGCAACCCCTCCCCTTAGTCTTTCCTCGCGCCTTGTGCGTAGCGATCTGTTTGGTCGTGGGTCTCCGCTCCGAGACTCCCATAGGTGGCCCCCATGTTGGCCCCTCATTTCCTGGCTTCCCGCGGCTTCTGGCCGTCCATCCCTCGACTTCCTCATTCCTTTATTGTTGTCGCGCTGCAATTGCTAGTTCAAAAGGCCCTTTGGCCTTAGTCTTATTGCATTCCGATGACCCTCTCGGCCTCCTACTATGTTATATGTGCCCCTGTTCTTGCGCTCGCTTGCTTGTCGCCGCTAGTTCTTTCCTCCTGTGGTTTTTCTCCTCGGGGCATCACTCCCTTCTGCGGCTTAATCCTTTGTCTTTTCTCTCTCCTGCTTCCTCACTCTAGATTTCTCTGTTGTGCACAAATTGTCCGTATTCAATCTCTCGAGTGATGGGAAGTTATTTGGGACCCACTAGTCCCGACATATTCCCCCCACTCATTCGCAATGTCCTCATTGCGCACCAATCTTCTGTTAGTGGTTTTTTTAGGGACAGACGGGAGAGGAGGGTGAGGTGTTATGGGTGGTTAGTTTGCCAGGGTCCGTTTTGTTCTTTTCTCATTCCTTTCTCAATGTCTTCCTTAGCTTCGGCCCCTTGGGGTGGAGGAGGGTATGGGGGAGTCGAAGGTTCTACAACTTAGACCAGGTTGCTCATTTCCATCATAGCTCTGCCTCTTTATCTTTCCCTCAATCGAGACGCGAACTGCTTCTTCAGTCAACTCTGTATGTATACTCAGCAGGGCAGCCCATAATTCTTTCACCTTCAGTAACAAGAAGCAGACGAGGCTCTCCTTGCTTCATGCAGTTAACTACTGGTATGCTTGCTTTATTCCCAGGGTGACAATTTGTTGTCATAGCACAATTGGTTTTCTCATTTTATGCCTTGGCTTTGTTGATAACAAATTGTAGGCAAGTTTTTGGATGCGACTCAATGTCAGGCATTTGCTTCGGAAGGGAGATGTTTGTCTAGTACAACCGCCGCCTTTGCTGTGGTGATACCCACTTCGAATCGGTGAGCCCAGGCACAACTCCCCTTAAGTGTTTCTCAAATCTGTTTTCCCATTTCATTGAGGAAGCATTCTTGAGCAGAAACCATTTTGGTCTCGCCTCATTCATTACTCTTATAAAAAAATAATCTACTTTTCGGGCCGTGCAATCCATGTTTTCCCTTTACCGTTCCCCGACGCTCAGGCCTTGCCAAATCCACATGCATCTCCCCCGGGTCCTTTCGCTCGACTTTCCTCAGGTTCTGTCAATTTTGCATTAATATCACTCTTTGTCCTTTCTTCTTTCTTGCTTATTTTTAACTTTTTTATATATGCCGCCCAGTTCATCCCCTGTGCAGCTCTCTTTCAAACACCTTGTCAGACCTTTTTCTCAGACTCATGCAACCCAAATGCTCATCTGTTTTCCAGCCTACCAATCTTTCTCTCAGATCCATACATAGTCCATCATACGAGTCTTTTTCATTTCCAGACATCTTGCTCGGCACATTTTCAAGCTTATGCTCAATCAATCACACAAGTCGCTTGCCAGGCTTTTTCTCAAGCTCATGCAACATCAATTTCTCACCCGTTTCTCTTCTGGACATCTTGCCAGGTCTTTTCTCAAGCCTGCGCAAAGTCAATTACTCATCCATTCTTCTCTTCTGGACATCTTGCCAGACCTTTTCTCAAGCTCATGCAACTTTCATTACTCATTTATTCTTTTCTTCTGGACATCTTGCCAGACTTTTTCTCAAGCCTGCGCAAAATCGATTACTCATCCATTCTTTTCTTCTGGACATCTTGCCAGACATTTTCTCAAGCCTGCGCAAAGTCAATTACTCATTCATTCTTTTCTTCTGGACATCTTGCCAGGCCTTTTCTCAAGCCTGCGCAAAGTCAATTACTCATTCATTCTTACGCTCATGGTACCCTTCTCTTTTGCACGTTTTTTCTTTGGTAGATGACACACCTTCCCCCCACTCAAAATGCGATGTCCCCATCGCACGACTAGTTCTCACTCGGAGGTACGCAACCTTTGACCCACCAACGAGTAGGCGGATGCCGGCCCATCAGCCCTAAAAAGAAAGGGTGATCAGTCCTCCCCCTGCTGATAACTCACCTCATCCCCTTACTCCATCCGACCTTTTGCTGCTTACGAGACGGGCGTCATTACTGAGGTACCTCCTCATATCTAGAAGGCAGGTCCAGTCCAAGCCTCCCAGGACCCCATTTTGCCGTAAGGGCTTCCTTGCGAATTGTTCCTCCCAAGTGGTGTTTTCTTGAATCCGGTCTCTTCCTTTCAAGAGAGTTGGGGCTCTCAATTAGTCCACGAGTGCAGTTACGAAAACCTCGCAATTAGTCCCGAAGTGGTTGTAATGCTCCGGCGGGGCGGTGCCAATGCCCCGTGGTGGTTGTGGCTTCCACCCGGTACCACGCCCAATTCTTCCCTCTGGACAGTGCTGCTCAACTCAACGCGAGCCGCCGTGGTCCTTTCCAAGTGTCTGTGCCGCCCCTCAACGGCATGGCGTGTGGTTGGGGAGAATAAATGAGACTTAGGAGAAGAATGACTCTCTCGCCCATTTGGCTCCATGCCCTTGAGGTTTAGGTTCTCAACATGAGGCGCAGTTTGAACTCCCCGACTAGAGCTCTTTGTCGGAGTTAGTTCCGGACGACTCGCACCAATCAAAGAGAAAGATGCCTTGGTCCTTCAACCCTCATCCTTCTTTATGAGGAACAGGTCGCGCTGAGACTTTCCCTTTAAAAGGGCAGAGGTCATGGGGTCGCAGTGCGAGTACCGGTATCCCCCTCTTGCTGAGACCCGAGACTAGAAAAAAAAGAAAGCTCATTCAATGTTATTTCCATATTTCTTCCAATATGCCTAGGGTCCCCCGACTATGCAATGCAATATAAAATTCTCAAACACTCAATCCAACGCTATTTCCAAGGCCGATACTCATGGCTGGCCCGTCAACCTCTTATCAATAGGGCCACCCCTTGTGGCCGCTCTGGCGGTCGCTTTCTCAATAGCCATCTTTTCAAGGGTCGATCCGTCGGCCCACCTTCAATCCTCAACTTTCACATTCCCCAATATTCATTCCTTATGACCGTCCCAACGGTTCATGCCCTTCTTGACTTAAGGCTCAGCCTTCTTTATCCTGCCCTTCTCATTCTCTTTCATCCATCCTCTTGGCTATTTCAATGACCGACCCACCGGCCTTTTCCATCTCTTCCGTCCATCCCATTGGCTATTTCAATGACCGACCCACCGGCCTTTTCCATCTCTTATTGCTCATTCCAGCACATTCTCAATCAACCTTTCTCAATCCAATATGCAGGGGACCCCAATGCCTATTTCAAAAGGAATGACCCTTGTCAGGGGCCATTCCCGAACAACCTGGTTAGGGTCGTTCTTATCCATTCTCAAGTCGAACAGCCTGGTTATGGCCGTTCTTTTCCATTCTCTAGTCGAACAGCCTGGTTAGGGTAATTCCTTTTCACTCTCAAGTCGAACAGCCTGGTTAGGGTCATCCCTCTCCATTCTCAATGTTAGTGCCCGAGGAGGTGGGCCTCGAGGTTACGGATCCCATTTCTGTCTTGGAGGTTAGAAGGTGGCCATCTCATCTCAATTTTGTTTTGCGTGTTGTTCCCTTTTTTCCATTTCTCTCAGTAATGTACTATCCATGAGTACATCCGACTTAGCGTTTAGTACTCGAGTTGGGGCTCGCGACCCCAAGCAGCACTAGCCCACCCGGCCGTTCATCCATAACAAAAGACAGGGGCGCCCCTTCCATTTTCACTCTTCCTGATCACTCAGGTTTTGACTATTCTCAGACTCATTCATGACTCAGTTGGATTAGGCTCCTAGGGAAGGAGTGTTCTTCACGCCCCTTAACCCATATGATCCCTAACTTCTCTTAACCAACATTCAATGCCTTCGCTCGTCAATCCGTACTCAAAATTTCTTTCCTCAAAAAACACAATCCTCATTCCATCCAAATTTCACAATACACCCTTCCCAACTGGTCTCATCCCATGCCCCATGTCCTTGTCTTGTGTACCCACTTTCGAAGGTAGCTCATCCAAAAGTAGCCTCAATATGCTATCTTCTAATCTTATCACGACACAGTCTAAGTTGGCCCTTCCATCACTCATCCTTTGTAAACTTACTCATACTATACACATTCTGCTCCAATGTTTTGCAATTGAGAAATAAAACCAGGATTCTTGCCCAACACTCAATCAACATCTAATGCCTATTGTTGTCTTGTGCCTCATCTTGCTCGTTTCCTGGTCCACCCAGTTTCTCAGCCGGCTGTCTAACCCCCAGGCCGAAGGTCTCGATTTCTCTCTTCTTTCTTGCAATTTCCTATAATTCAGTTTCACTGAAGCAGTCCAACGGCGTAGCTTCCACCCCCGCCTTTGCGAGTTCCCGGGTCTTGATAATCCATTCGTGCCTGATCACATTGGTCCATTGCTCAAATCAATGACCGGGTGTTGGCCCAAACTCGTCCTCCCATCTGAAAGCCCTGTCGCCCGGCTGGTGCGTCGGAGACCGCCCTTCTTCCCTAGGCCTTGAGATCTCATCCCTCTCATCCTCGCTGTTGATTTCTATAGCTTCTTGTACATCCTCCTCCTCGTCCTCCTCGTCTTCTGTCTGTATGGGGCTATACCCACCTGCTAGGTTCTTCGGATCGTAGGTAAAATGAATCTTTGTCCCCTGTTTCCTTGAAGTGCCCCTTGTGACTAACCCACCCATCCGTTCAGTGTATCAGCCCATCTGCCGTCACTCGCAGCTTTCCCTACTTCCAAGTCTTTTCGTTGTTCCCACCATCCCTTTCCGCTTTTATGCCGAGGTCGGCCCGATGCTGGCCTCCCTCTCCGGTGGGTTCCCAACAAAGCTTGTTTACTTCCTCCTTCTCCATTGCTGAAAATTCCAGGTTGTTTAATGTCGCTATAAGGCGTCTCATTCCTCCATGCGAAGTCCAGTTAATCCTTTCTCCGTTAGGACCCAGGATATGTCCCTCGAGGGTCCTAGAACACCGCCTTCTTATGATGTCATGGTTAAGCGTCGGGCACTGTCTAACGAAGTGCCCCATCGTAGTACAATATCGACATGACTAGCCTGCCGTTCGGGTCTTGGAGCGAGAGTTTCTTGGGGTGCCAACGCGGGTCGGGGTACTTGGGCTTGCACCACCATAAGGGTGTCACCTACCCTTTCTCTTCGGACGTTAACTCCTTCGTTTGGCCAAGGCGAGTCCATTAGTCCTCCTTTCGCTTCGCCTTTAGTTGTCACCCGGCTCTCAGATTCTTCGTTGTTCCTCCGACGACTCTCTGTTCTAATACTCCTTTCCTGGTCGAGCCATGCTGTCAGTTTCTTCCTTAGGTTCCCTAGTTTACTATAATCATCGTTCGTCAAGGATTGTTTCTCTGATTGTTGGCCCGTTCCATGGTCCGCTCTTGGCTCCCTCCCTTCCTTTGTAGTCTCTTCCTCAGAGGGTCGAACTCCTTGTTCTACCCTCTCATCTCCGCCTGTTCCCCATCCACGGGGTTTCCTAATCATGTGCTCTCGTTGCATCCCCCCTTGCCGTTGCTCCTTGTGTAGCTCATTGTCGTCCATAGTTTCGACGTCGTTTATCATTTCCTCAATCACACTTGTCTTGTAATTTGCTACCATCTGCTCCATTTTCTTAAGTCTTCATAGGGTATCCGCCACCTTTCTTTTCTTCATCAAACGACCCTCCGAAATTTGTGACTCTTCCATATTACCAACTATGACGGACCTTATTCCTTGAGATTCTGTGGGTCTTTTCTCGCTATGGATCCCTTTCCCCAAAATCCCCCTCGCGTCGTCTTTGACCCCCTTGTTGTTGAACCTTCGACCGATATTTATCCTGTCGTCTTGAGCCCTTGGATTCCAACCATCCATGTTGCATGTTTGACCACGTTGGCCTCTTCGTCCCATACCGTTCCTTGTGACACCTATAACGTATCAGACCTGCACGCCATACAATCGAAAGAAGGAAAGACTTACTTTAGACCCTACCTCTCCTAGTTCTCCTATTGCTATTAGTTCTGGAAATGTTCCTATCTTCAAATCAGCTTAATCATTTTCTCGTCGGGGTTGTCCTTTCACTTCCTCTCGCACCTTAGAGTCCTTCCTACCCTGTATGTTTCCCCGCCCTCTACCTGTCTTACTGCTCTGATGGTTTCTCCTACCAGTGTCACAAGCCGGAAGGACTAGCAGATCCTCATGTTCCTCCATCTTTGGGTTCGCGTGTTTTGCGCAGCTCCGGTTTCTACCGGTTGATACCTTCCTTCGACCTCGTTGGGGGTCCTCTGTCATGCCTTGACCCCCTTAAAATTCCTGTATCCCTTCTGGTCCTTCGGAGCCCGCCGAGACGCCATTCTGGTGGTTCCAACTACAAATGCACCCGCGAGACACTCCCCATTACTTCCTTGTTAGCCACACAACTGGTAATTGTTGCAACGTCTCTCCTTATGAGTGTGATTTTCGCACCTCCGTCTACTAGAGCGTCCGTGTGATGCGTTCCTATCTGCACTTTTAACTTCCCTACGATAGCGCACGAAAACTAAGTTTCATCCCTAGTGGAGCCCTCATGACTTTCTCGCCTTCGCGGTCCGACAAGCTCAAGTGGATATCCGCAAAAGCTTTTTCTAGATCCTCAAAATCTCCAGGACTCCTTTGAAGATTAGCAACTTCTCGCGGAGCTTCTTCCTGAGGAGATCCCTTTCCTGTTTCCCTTGGCATCATCCGAATTTATCGATTCTCTGTCCTTCTGTCCCTCCTCACTTTGTACGGCGCCGCCTCCTACGCCTGACCCTCCCTCGCTCCTATGATTATCTGTCTCATCTTACGTCGCCATTTCGCCTAGTTCTGCATAAACCAGAGGATCCCCTAGGACACAGGCAGTGCAAGGCATTTTTAGCTCCATAGGTTCTGGTTTCTTTGACTTAGCTTATTCCAAGAGTAGCCCGCCCCCATTTCCGTTCTCTGATTGCTTCCCTAAGAAGGAGCCGCGGTCGGCCCTGCTGCCTTATCGAGCTAAGGGACATAACTTAGTTCCCTTTACGACAGGCTCGTTTAGAGCGCCCTTATTCCGTCGGTCGGTGCGCAGGGGTCCGGGTTGGGCAACCCGCTAGGGAAAAGTTTTCCTGCGCAGTGTTCTGGCGGTTATTGATCATCTGGATCCGAGGTCCCCCTTTCCTATTTCTGTCGATGAGCCTTCGAATGTAGCGGACTGTACTTGATTTGCCCTATTGGCTCGCCTGCGGGTGCTAGTTCCGTTCTCGCCCTCGTGGCCCTTCTGGTTCGGTAGGCTCCTCGAATAGTTGAGCCACCCCCGTTAGATAATTCTCCCCTATCTCGATTTCCCTTTGGATTATGCGTTCGCACCCTGTCCAGTCTAGCCGGGGCGCACAAAACATCAGGATGTGGATGCCTTCTAGTAATTCGTGGTCCCTGTTTCCCCTGAACGGCCCATGCTCCACAGCGACATCGTAGAACATCCCAATGGTAGGGGGGGGAAAGTGGCTTGCCCACATTATTGCCGAGTCTGCCAGCTCCCGCGCCCTTGCGAGGCTCCTGAAGACGAGATCTATCATAAAACGGGGGACCCGGCACCTCAGCGGTGTGGTTGGTTCCCTGAACTCCCTCCAACCTCCCATCTCCACCCAGGTTAGCAAGCCCACGTTCCTTCTTCCCCTGACCGAATGTCCTATCCGGGTCAACGTCCCGGCGGCCCTTTGAAAGACCGGTGCCAGCTTGTGACCTTGTGCTATCTCTACCACCAACGACTGCCAGCCGATCTCAGGCAGATACATGGTCTCG
Source organism: Chara braunii (assembly GCA_003427395.1). Classification (NCBI taxonomy): domain Eukaryota; kingdom Viridiplantae; phylum Streptophyta; class Charophyceae; order Charales; family Characeae; genus Chara; species Chara braunii. The sequence continues at coordinate 756,440 of BFEA01000443.1, forward strand.
GTAACCTCCAGATTGGAGAACAGATCGTCTTGGGGTCCTCGGTTGAGTCTCGTTCCTGTCCACCGACATTCTACCAACATGAAGGCGGCGTCCCTTCCCAAAGTCACGGCCCGCCATTCTACGTCGAACCCCCGATAAGTAGAACTCGACAGGACGGATACTTCCCATCGTCCACCGTTGTTCCAGGGCGGTCCGGGGTACTGGGGCTGGCGTTCCATTCGCACACGCGGCTGGCGTTCCACTCGCTCACGTCTTGCTGCCATTGTTACCTGGGTGATTTCCTGCATAGTCCACATAGAAAGGGTTACACCCAATCTTTCAGAATCCGCGCACCTACTGTCTCCCTTGCCCTTTGTGTTTTGATTTCTCTTTTCTAGTCCCAACTATCCCTCTATACCCCTGGGAGCAGTAGCCTCCTCTTGCTGTTCGTACAATCGGTAGAGATCATCTATGTAGGCCGCGCCCCGACCTACCTCTCGCCGGATGACTCTCCACATCGTCCCATCACTTATTTGTGGAACTTCTGGCCTAGCATTTACTGCTGCTCTTAGAATACAAAACACCTCGTGCCCTTGTTCGTCCCCAAAAGGCCCCATCTCTAGAAAGGCCCGATAATATTATCGACACATTAATGCTTCGTCAAAATTTAGCCTAGTTACGGCAGTCACCGCCTGCTCCACTCGTTTTATGCCTCCCACTTGTCTTAGCAGGAAGGGTGGTAGACTCATCGGTACGACCTCATTTGGTAGAAAACTCAAACCCCTCCCGCCAGGTTATTTGCCATGCCCCTTCGAACATTCGCACGGGGTCATCCCCGGAAGCCAAAGCAATCCCAAAGGTCCGCCATCCCTCTTCCGACACGTGTAAGCATCCCGTCGTGTGTACACGCCCTGGGCGATTCAAGTCCACGCCCCCGAACTCCCCTCTCACCCGCCATTCCAGCTTCACTACTAGGTACACCATATCTTCCACCAACTCTACCCCCACCCAGTCCATTACCGGATTGCCTACCGTATTTCTTGCCGGCAGGCTTATTTCGACCCTGCCCTCTGATATTCTTGGTGGCAGGATCCCACGAGGTCTATCCGCCCAGAACGTCATTTGTCGGGCCATCTCGCAATGTCTTATTTCCTGCTTTCTTAGTCCGATTGTTGCACCCACGTGTTTTAGTCTTTCAACCCTCCCTACTTATCGTACACTGGTTCTTGCCGCTATCCCCAACTCATACACGTTCAATTCTACCCGACCCTCATTTTCCAGTTGCTGTCACTTCCCCCTTGTTTCGATCCTTATGCACCATACGGCCTAATGTACACACTCCCTTTCTTACATTACACCTTACTTCACAAGCACCCTCCATGCTCAGGCCTTTTCGCTGTGTTCGATCCCTTGGCCTCATTCAGTCGAACCACAGTACCTCAAATAGTTTAAAAACGTCGTCTACGTAGGAGGGTGCAGCCACCGCCTCCCGACTAACTATGGCGTCCCAAGACTCCGCCTCTACCTCTAGGCGGTCATACCTGCCTATTCTTAGGACGATGATGACTTCCTCGGCTTTATCTCCGTTGAAGGGCCCATATTTCAATGAGAGCCTATAGAACTCCTCAGTCAACCAGGCACACTCTATATGCACCTTTCTCATAGAGTCGGCTACTTCTAAAATGTGCTCAAACCCCCCAAACCACTCGGCTATGAATTCCGGTACCCAACCCGTTATCCGTAGACTTGGAGGTTTGAGTTCCTTCCATCCTCCCATCACAACTCTGCTACTAACTTCGTCTCACCCTTCGTTGGCGAACAGCTTGCCTTCCTTTCGGGTTCGGGCCTCTGCATCCCCTAGAAGCCACATCGGGTCCTGTCCCATTGCTAACATGGTGCAAAACAAGTGTCATCCGTCCTCGGAAAGGACAATCGTTCCAATTGACTCTACCTTGCCTTCTGCTGTATCATCCCCACCTTCCTCTTCCCTTATCGGGTTTCAAATCCGCTCTATCCATACATATGACAAGTCTCGGGAAACCTCAAACCCAATCCAGTCGCACGTGGTCCCTCTCCATCCGTTCCCTGTTGGTATAGGCATTTCTATTCCTCCTCTGAGTCGCCGTGGTTCCCAGCCTTTGAAGGGGTATTCCATCATCCTTTCTTCTCTAGTCATCTTTCCCTTTCCTGCACAATACCAGGCCACCCGTCCTCCCTAAGTTAAGTCATCCTACCCCTCTTAGAAGTCTCAGAGTCCTCTATCTCTTCATCTTCATCTTCGTCACTGAGGTCGTCCTCCTCGTAGTACATCAACCCCCTTACCCCATCTAGGAACGTTTCCCCTACTGCCACAGTCTTGTAGACTATCCCCCAATGCACAGGGCTAGGAACAAAGATATTGTCTATGCTAAGGCAATTTAGTATCTCGGCCAGCTCTTCCGCCAAGTTTCCCTCGAACGGCCCCATCTCTACTGATAACCGAAAAAAATCCTGCCTAGCGCATTGGTATAGCCCGAGGTTTGTCGTGGACTGGCATATTCGCACTAGCCTGCTCCGGGTTCCGAAAATCGCATCCACTAGGAATGGGGGCAGCATACATCGCATGGTTCTTACGGGTCGCCTCATGCTTCCTCTATCCCCAAGTTCCACCCGTATGTCTACCCTTTCCATTTCTATTTCCCTTCGTTGGTGCAGCCCACACAACCTCTGTTTTTGCTTTCCTAAACAACTCGTCCGGCATATTCTCGAGTGCCAACTCTATGATCATAACTTTCTCCCCATCTTGCTACAAGTAGACCCACCCCCGGGCTTCCACTGTCCCTCGGAATTCCAAAACCATTAAACTTGGTGACAACCTCGTCAAGTTGACATTAGTCCATATTGTTTCTATCCAAAGGAAAGCATCCTCTCCTTCCAGCATTACCATTTGATACGTTGGTTCAAGGTCCGTCCACATTCCATTTTTCGGGAGGACGACCAATACCCCATCCTTTACATCTACTAGCATTTTCGGGCCGCTGGTATAGATCGGGGAAGGCAACCATCGCGCCCCCTTGTTTTCAGCACCCGACCCCTGTTTTCATAAAAAGGCACCAACCGATCCTTCTGGTCAAGTCAACCCTTGTCCTAGATGAGAATTATTTCAGACCCCTCATCAAGGTCTCCCTATTTTACCTCCCTATTCCTAAGTACCTCCTTCCCATAATTCCCTCGGTCGGCCATCCATTTGCCCACATTCTTTCTCTTGGTTCCATTCCAATTGACCGCTATACTCCTTCCTTCCGATCATCTCCCACTCGTGCGGACTAAGATGGGAGGGGGAACAGACTTAGAAGAGTGTCCGTCCAACAATCCAAGCTCAATCAATTTTTACAGAGGGGGACCGCATAAAAGAAAATCAGGCAACCTCACATACGGGCCGGTCATCTCCTCACCGGCCATCCCAATATGGTCTCTGCGCTGGTACTATCGGTAGGGTTTTATCCCATACCTCAAGCACAGCTCAACCGTCGCGAGCGCAGTACCCAGGTCTCAGCAAGGCTTTCGCCCTTTCCTCCTTACCCAGAATACCCCATCCCTTCTTGCCGCTTTGCACATCCATACCGGCACCGAGGGTTACCTCGAGTGCCTAAATATAGGGACAAAGTCAGTCGTCCGGACATTCACTTCCATTGGTCCGACAAGAATCAGCCTTTCCCAAAACCATGCTACGAGAAGCTACTGATCACCTCCCAAGCTCCGTCTTTGTCCCCATGCAGCGGTGCTCCCTCCGCCAGTTCACAGGCTAGGCCCCGCCTGAGGAACGTTTCACACCCCGCCCGACAGATCAATCGAGCCGAAGCCCGTCACCGCGCGGACGAGGATGCTAATAAGCACTCGACGTGACAAACTCCCGCTAGACAGCTCGGTAGCTTGACCCCCGTATACGAACAAACGGCAGCCTGCAAAGAGAACGATGTTTGGCAACCCGCACTGGCCGGTGCAGACCAACCCTTTCCTTCTGAAAGGCAGGACGCTCGAATCCCATCATGCAAACACAAGTCCCAAGCGGGACACATATAGTACAAGTGCCATTCCCTTGGTGCACCTAGCGCTTCCTACCCATAACTCACAGATTTTCTCTCAGGACAATGAGTGTCACTCCCTTGACTTTCATACATAGTGGTTGGTTCCTTCTCGTGAGAATCTACAAGGGTGAGCTAGTTTTCCTTGGAGTCTAGCAACTCCCTTCATTTCCCTTTTCTTCACTTGTCTGTCCTTTCATAGGGTAGGATTGTTCCTTCTTGATAACCCGTTGTCTTCATATTGGTACCTTCAAGCATTTCAAAAAAAAGGTGCAAAGTGCATGAGCCCACTGGGCTCAAAGAAGGAGGTAGAAGGGCACCCGTCCGGTCGGATCACTCTGCCGTGGGATTTTCATCGGAACCTGGCCTAGGTCAAGCACCAACCGCCTGCCAGGTAACCGGAGCCCTTCTTTCATACGAAGAGGACGGGTCGACCAGCGACTTGTCCAAGGCTTCCCCGGACTAGCGAACACCAGCACCGGACGAAGGAGGGCTAGAACCATTCCACAAGGAAATGGCTGATCAAGTGCATAGCATGCATGTTATACCTCCAAGTCTGGCCATGCCATGCACCCAGCCACCCTCAAATCTGATTTCTCACAAGGGAAAGAGCAAACACAAGTCCATTTTCCTTATCTTGGGTTGTGTACACGTCAATGCGTCGGGCGCCCCCATCGGAATCGCAAGGGTCAATTTAACCCTTGCCCGTCACCTCCACCATTTTTTGTAGGGCCAAGCCCCGGTAGACTTTCGAGCCTTAGTCGACCCCACTGCGGATCCCAGTTGGCTCGGCCCGCCCACACTCATGCTCAGGGCGCGGGCCATTCGTCCCAAGGTCACCCCCACCTAGTGCTTTGAGATGGATGGGGGTGGGCCATTGCGCGAGAGAGCTTTGACATTGGGGATGTAGCTCAGCCCTCACGCCTGGTGGTAGTCTCGCTGGTCGTTCCGCAACGCTGATTTTTTTTTATTCCTTATTGTGTTCTCAAGCAACTGCTCCTTCCAATACGCAGGCAGTTTAGGGGTTCTTTGAGCCTTTCTCTTCTTTTGTGCGTAGGCTAAGCGTCATCCTTAGGCCACGCACCATTTCCCTAAGCATTTTGGCTATATGGCGTCATCGGGGTGCGGCGGGGCCGTCCTTTCCCTCGACTCTATGCATCCGTCGGATCTCTCAATTTGCTTCCCACCTTATTGAAGTAGGCCCCTTAGTCTTTTCGGGGTCCTCATATGCATGCACACACAACATCACTTTTTCCTTGGCATGACAACACTCCCATTTGCACCCTTAGTCTTCAAACGCACAAGTCATATCCATGGGGTAGTTCTATGTCAAGGGTCCCATAGCCCCTACGCCCTCTTCCCTTTCCCTCTTGATACCCGGTTTCACTTGTCCCTATCCCGCTCAAGGCATCTTTATCCATCACTTACCTGCACAATCCCACACAAACAAGAAGATTCATACAATCCCCCATCGGGGATCAACACATAGCCCTTCCCACATGCCTATTCTTTCAAGTCCTTTGGCTGCTCATTGTTCCCTCTTGTTGTTCAATCAGCCCATTCTCTTCTCATAGTCATGCAATCAGGAAGATGGTTGAGTCAAACTGACCTCAGTTTCAACTTATGCGTTCTTCCGGATTCCGCCTCTCCCACTTCCTTTTTTGTACGTCCTCTCTCTTGCCTTCTTGGTGGCACAAGGGACCGGCTACCCCGCCCTTGTCCTCTTTCTCCACCAAGTGAGGTCTGATTTCGTTCTCCGCTTGTGCCCTGGCAATGTTTTCCAAGTGAGGGGGGAGAAGGGTTAGTCATATGCTAAGTGAAGGGAAGGGAGAGAGGGGGCCAGATGATGATGCGAGAGAGAGAGAGAGGGGAAGAATAGAGAGAGAAAAGGCAAGGGGGGGGAAAGGAGAGAGGGG
>BFEA01000443.1:762483-782295 GCA_003427395.1 Chara braunii
AGAGAGAGAGAGAGAGAGAGAGAGAGAGAGAGAGAGAGAGAGAGAGAGAACGCAAGAGTCTTCTAGTCCTAATCAAGTCATCAACCCGTGATAGCAGAAGTGAACTAGTGGAACACATGCATATGAGAGAAAGGTTGACCAGTAAGAACCGGATCGTAAACACATGTTTGAAATCGACAAAAGGAAGAAGTGAACTAGTGGAACACATGCATGTAAGGAGAGGTTGACCAAGTAAGAACCGGAACATCAACACATGCTTGAACTTTGACAAAAGGAAGACGTGAACTAGTGGAACACATGCACACGACGAAAAGATTGACTAAGTAAGAACCGAAACATCAACATATGATTGAACTCGACAAATGGAAGAAGTGACTAATAAAACATATGCACATGAAGGAAAGATTGACTAAATAAGAACCGGAACATCAACTGATGCTTGAACTTGACAAAAGGAAGAAGTGAACTAATGGAACACATGCATATGAAGGAGAGATTGACTAAGTAAGAACCGAAACATCAACACATGCTTGATCTTGACAAAAAGGAAGAAGTGAACTAGTGGAACACATGCATACGAAGGAGAGGTTGGCCAAGTAAGATCCGGAACATCAACACATGCTCGAACTTTCACAAAAGGAAGAAGTGAACTAGTGGAAGACACGCACATGAAGGAAAGGCTGACTGAGTAAGAACCAAAACATCAACACTTGCTTGAACTTGGCAAAAGGAAGAAGTGAACTAGTGGAGCACACGCACATGAAGGAAAAATTGACTAAGTAAGAACCGGAGCATCAACACATGATTGAACTTGACAAACGAAAGAAGTGAACTTACGGAGCACATGCACATGAAGGAAAGATTGACTAAGTAAGAACCGGAACATCAACACATGCTTGAACTTGACAAAAGGAAGAAGTGAACTAGTGTTACATATGCACAAGAAGGAAAGATTGACTAAGTAAAAACCGAAGCATCATCATATGATTGAACTTGACAAACGGAAGAAGTGAACTAATGGAACACATGCACATGAAGGAAAGGTTGACTAAGTAAGAACCGAAACATCAACATATGTTTGAACTCGACAAAAGGAAGAAGTGAACTTGTGGAACACATGTACATGAAGGAAAGATTGACTAAGTAAGAACCGGAACATCAACACATGCTTGAACTTGACAACAGTAAGAAGTGAACTAGTGTTACACATGCACATGAAGGAAAGATTGACGAAGGAAGAACCGGAGTATCAACACATGATTGAACTTGACAAACGGAAGAAGTGAACTAATGGAGCACATGCACATGAAGGAAAGATTGACTAAGTAAGAACCGGAAGATCAACACATGCTTGAACTTGACAAACGGAAGAAGTGAACTAATGGAACACATGCACATGAAGGAAAGGTTGTTTAAGTAAGAACCGGAACATCAACATATGTTTGAACTTGACAAAAGGAAGAAGTGAATTTTTGGAACACATGCACATGAAGGAAAGATTGACTAAGTAAGAAACGGAACATGAACATATGATTGAACTTGACAAACGGAAGAAGTGAACTAATGAAACTCATGCACATGAAGGAAAAGTTGACTAAGTAAGAACCGGAACATCAACATATGTCTGAACTCGACAAAAGGAAGAAGCGAACTTGTGGAACACATGCACATGAAGGAAAAATTGATTGAGTAAGAACCGGAATATCAACACATGCTTGAACTTGACAAACGGAAGAAGTGAACTAACGGAGCACATGCACATGAAGGAAAGATTGACCAAGTAAGAACTGAAACATGAACACATACTTGAACTTGACAAAAGGAATAAGTGAACTAGTGTTACACATGCCCATGAAAGAAAGATTAACTAAGTTTAACCTTGAACAACAACACATGTTTGAACTCGACAAAAGGAAGAAGTGAACTTGTGGAACACATGGACAGGAAGGAAAGATTGACTAAGTAAGAACCGGAACATCAACACATGCTTGAACTTGACAAAACGAAGGAGTGAACTAGTGGAACACATGCATATGAAGGAGAGGTTGGCTAAGTAAGAACTGGAACATCAACACATGCTTGACCTTGACAAAAGGAAGAAGTGAACTAGTGGAACATACGCACATGAAGGAAAGATTGACTAAGTAAGAACCGAAAAATCAACACATAATCGAACTTGACAAAAGGAAGAAGTGAACTAATGGAACATATAAACATGAAGGTGAGGTTGACCAAGTAAGAACCGGTATGTTTCCATGTGAGAGTTGAGTCATGTGTGTGAGTGAGACTTGCTCAAACACATGCACATGGCTTATGATTGCAACCAAGCTTGAAACGGAATGTCATCATGTGAAAGTTAAGCCATGTATGTGAGTGAGACTTGCTCAAACACATGCACATGGCTCATGATTGCAACCAAACTTAAAACACAATGTCATCCTCTACCATGTGAATGGAAAGTCCAAGTTTGGCAAGTTCAAAATATATGTTTTGAACATGATATCATTCATAGGAGAATCGAAACTCTGCCTACTATCATGTAGATGACAAACAAGAGATTGAGTAACCCACATCACAAGTAACGAACTTGACAACACTCTTAGTAGAATCGGAACTCTACCTACTAGTATGTAGATGACAAACAAGAGATTGAGTAGCCCACATCACAAGTAATGAACTTGACAACANTGACAAACAAGAGATTGAGTAGCCCACATCACAAGTAATGAACTTGACAACACTCATAGAAGAATCGAAATTTTACCTACTAGTATATAGATGACAAATAAGAGATTGAGTAGCCCACATCACAAGTTATGAACTTGACAACACTCATAGAAGAATCGGAACTCTACCTACTAGTATGTAGATGATAAACAAGAGATTGAGTAGCCCAACTGTAAGAGGTAGAAGAGAAGAAGAACGGGAGGAGGAAGAAGGAGGAGATGGAGATGGATATGAAGAGGGAGAAAATGAACGGAGAGAAAAAGGAAAAGAAGAAGGAGAAGAGGAAGAAGAAGAAGGGGAAGGAAGAGGATGGAGTAGATGAGGTAGGGAAGATGAAGAAGAGGAGGGAGAAGAGGAAGAAAAAGAAGGTGAAGAAGAAGGGGAAGAAGAAAAGGGAGAGGGGGAGGAAGAAGAAGAAGAAGAAGAAGAAGAAGGAGAAAAAGAAGAAGAAGACAAAGAAGAAGAAGAAGAGGAGAGATCTTCTTCCTTCCACTCACCTTGCTAGTGTCTTGTAGATGGAGGCTTCAATCTTGATGAGGCCTTGCTCAATTCCTCCTTGGCTATGGCTTCCTCCTTCTCCAAGCCCTTCTTCCTTCTTCCTTACTCTTCCCCAAGCTATGGCAAGCTCCCTCAGTTATGGCTATGGAGTCCTCTCCTCTAGGAGGGCTTAATGAGGCTCTTCTAGCCTCTCCTTCTCTCCTACACCCAGGGGGGATATGGCAGATCACCTCCCAAGTGTCTCTCCCACCATCACTATCCTCTAGAGTCTTCCCCACTACCTCCTAGTCTCCTCTAAGCGCTCCCACTAGCATGGGTTCCTCCCTCCTCACTCCAAGTGCAAAGGTGCATATGTGAGCTCACTTGGGCAGCATGGCCACTCCTCATGCAAATGTGAGAGTGGCGGACTGCATCCTCAGCTTATGTAGGCTGAAACCAGCAGTCCGGCCAGCCCATGAGCCTTAAGGTGAACAGAGGTACCCCCAAGGCAAAATTCCCTCACTAGGCCCTCCTGGAGGTATCTGAGCCTCATTTTGGCCAAGTACATGCAGTCCAAGTCGTTGGTTCAAACTCGGACTGCCTCTTGGTCTACTTCGGCCCCTTTTTCATTGCTCAAACGCTGCCCCCTAGGGTCCTAATGCCCAAGGGGCAACAATACTTGAAAGAAAAAGGCCCACAAAGGCCTTTTTCTCGATTTTTTCAAGTTTCGGTCTCTTTTGACTAGGCCGGAGCATCTTTCCATATGACGACACATTTTCAGCCTTGGATCTGGCTGAGATCCAAGGCCAGCAATAATCCAAGCTACCCCCTAATAGCCCTTGCTTCAATTTTGAGCCCCTAAGTTCAGTTTTTCAATTTTTAGTGCATCTGGCTCTCTTTTTGAGCCAAATGCACTGTTTTGTCATTTTTCCTCTTTCTTTTCTTTCCATTTTAAGCTGCCACCTCATTTCGGAGCTAGCCGTTTTGAGCTGGCCCACAAAAAACAGCTAGTTCCTCTCTACCATGAGATCTGATCTCAGATCCATGGTCCAAAAGAAAACCGGTCACTTCCTTTTTGCATTTTCTCTCATTTTCAACTTTTCAATTGAGATTTTATTGAGATATGGCCCTTAGGGCCATATCTTTGCAATCCGGATTGCCCTCCCTCATTTTAGGAGGGATGAGGTCACTGTTGGGACGTGCCAGTCCCTAGTGTGCAGACCCCAATAGGCCGGCACATTCTCCTCCACTCTTTTCTCCCTCTTTGTCCCATTCTCCCTCTTTTTTCTCTCATTTTTCTTTCTTTTTCTTTTATTTCTGTTTTGACAAGTGTCAAACTGCTGTGCACCCTCTTTCTAGGCCCTAGGGCCTCATTCAAGGCCAGGTTCATGGCTGTTACATGGCCGTTACATCTCGGATTCCAATAATGGCACCCCCATGCTCCTAAGAGGCTCCATTTTGCTCCCGTTTGCCCAATTCTGAGCCCCTTTTGCTCCAATTTTCTAAGGGCAGCCTTTTTCTCATGTTGGGCCTTCAAAGCTCTATTTTCTTATGCCTTGTTAGTTCGAGATATCCCGGGTTGCTGGCCAGCCTTCCCAACACCCTTATTTCATTTTTCTTTCGCTCATGACTCTCCCACTTGCTCCCACTAGTGCTTGCACTAGTGGTGCTAATATTTTCCACTGTCTAGATCCTCGATCTCGACGGCGCCGCTTGCTTGCACAATTATTCCTTGTGGTTGCTCATGGTTCCCTTGGGACATCCCAAGTCCCCGCCATTCTCCCCCATACTAGTCTCATGTTCTTGTCCCGCCGGTGGTCCCGCCGGTGCATGTCCCGTTTTTTTATTCTTATTATTTTGACCTATTTGGTCCCCGAGAACATTCCGGACGGCGTCCTATTTTTATTGTTTTGGGGCCCATAACCCTTGGTGATCCCATCATTTTTATATGTGTGGCGATTTTTCTAGGCCGTGAGATCTCATCTCACGGTTGCCGTTTACCGTCTTTACTTGCCCCTTGCCGAAATTGCTCCTTTCTAACCTTCCGGGCTTGCCCTAGCCCATTTCCCCTTGGCCTTGGCATCCCTATGCAGTCCGTAATTTCTCAAACTGCAGTCATGACTGTTTTCTACACCCACAGCCCCACAACTTGCCCCATGTTAAAAGAAAATGAAGCGTTAAATTTTCTAGTGCATCCGGGCTCAATATTGGCTCCGGATGCACCTAGAACATGTGTTTTTTTTCTCCCCCATCCAGTCCGTTGTAACTCGGACTGCAATGGGGATCAATTCCTTAGCCCCTATACGCCACAACTAACCCTTACTCAAAAGAAAAAGAAATGACCAATCCCCAAGTGCATCCGGGCTTGATTTTGGCTTCGGATGCACCTAAAACATGTGTTTCTCCTCATGCATGTGTTTTGTTTTATTCCGTTGCAAGAGGCCTTGATTTTCTTTGATTTTCTCTACAAAAATCAAAGAAAATCCAAGTCCTTTGTAACCGCCATATTCCAAAATGAATCTGGTCACGGATGAATCTCCCCAAATTACCGTTTTTTATCGTTAAGGCCTTTTTCTCTTTTCTTTTCTTTTCTTTTCTTTTCTTTTTTTTTTCTCCTCCTTCCTTGGACAGTAGGGACCTGCCAGTCCCTACCTATAGCAGTCCCTACTGACGGCCAACTCACTCACTCCCTCTCACTTTTTTTGTCTTATTCTCCCACTTGTTTTTTTTCTTTTCTCTCTTTTTTCTAGCATATCAAGTGTCTAGTGGCCGTTAAGGCCTTTTTCTAGCCTCTTCCTCTTAGTTTTGGCCCTCCCTATGCCCAAGGTGCAATCCGTTATTTCTCGGACTGCAATAATGGCCTTCCCATGCCTATGGGAGCTTCCTTTTACTCCTACATTTCTACCACAATAGTCCCTCCTACTCCGATTTTCTCCCGGAGGGCTATTTTTCACATGGGGTCTCATTTGACTCTATTTTCTTGAGGGAGGCTGATCCGAGATTTTTCGAATTGCTCCCATTCCTCCCACTTCAGTTTTCTTTACTTTTCCTTTTCCATTTGGCCTTCCCGTTTGTCACCACTAGTACTTGCACTAGTGGTGCTAATATTCTTGGCTGTCAAGATGTTGATCTTGACGGTGCACCTTGCATTTATTATTTTCCCCTCATGCGGTGCCACCGTTTCTTCTTGGGACTTTCACATGTCCCCGCCACTTGTCCCGTCGGTGGTCCCCGACACTTAGTTTCATCGGTGGTCCCCAACACTTAGTCCCGCCGGTGGTCCCCGACACTTAGTCCCGTCGGCGGTCCCTAACACATTTTGCCCTGGACGCCATTATTTGTACTTAGTCCCACGTGGCCCCGGGTGCCTTTCCCCGAGGTATCCCATGCCCCTTGGGCGTCTTGTCACCCCATAGCAACCCCTCTCCTTAGTCTTTCCTCGCGCCTTGTGCGTGCCGAACTCTTTGGTCGTGGGTCTCCGCTCCGAGGCGCCCATAGGTGGCCCCCACGTTGGCCCCTCATTTCCTGGCTTCCCACGGCTTCTGGCCGCCTATCCCTCGAGTTCCTCATTCCCTTATTGTTGTCGCGCTGCAATTACTAGTTCAAAGGGCCCTTTGGCCTTAGTCTTATTGCATTCCGATGGCCCTCTCGGTTTCTTGCTATGTTCTATATGCCCCTGTTCTTGCGCTCGCGTGCTTGTCGCCGCTAGTTCTTTCCTCCTGTGGTTTTCTCCTCGGGGCATCACTCCCTTCTGCGGCCTGATCCTTTGTCTTTTCTCTTTCCTGCTTCCTCACTCCAGATTTCTCTGTTGTGCATAAATTGTCCGTATTCAATCTCTCGAGTTCTGGAAAGTTATTCATGACCCACTCGTCCCGACACCGGATAATTAGGATGAGGAAATGAATGATTTGGATGATGATCCACTTGCTGATATGAATGCACTTCCGTATGTACCCGTGGCAACACCGTATACAGCGGTTGAAAACATCGTGGCTATTGTCGCGAATGCTGACAATGTTCAGGCATTCGGCATTGGTGGTCGAGAACCGTTCAAGTATTGTGGTGCTAAGTTGTGGAATCATGAAAAAAAATGGACAAAAATATGCTGCAGAAAAGGTACGAGACGTTGTCCTCTGTGGGAATGGCCTCGAGAAGGGTCGCCGGAGCATGAGATTCTTTCTATTTGGACGTCTCAGACTCCCGACGGGCGATTCGTTTGAAACAATGCGAGGATAATCAATAATAGTTTATCTCTCGCATCCTCGCGATTAAAGCAACCGAGCGATGCGTTCAAGGATTACAGGGTCAATCTCGGGCTTAGAGTCTGATCTATCATCATGTCGGTGCATTGGCTGTGGGGGAAGGGGAACGTCCTCAGTTTGCGCAACCTTACTTGCACGATCCTCAACATTTGGATGATGCGATTGATCAAAGAGTGGATTTTCTTAATTTGTTTGCACACACGTCAGATGCCGAACTTCACAGAATGAGACGACTATTAAAAAGGTTTCACGAGTTGTTACAACAGTGTAACAACTACGTGAGGGACTTCATGACCATTGTCGACCTTCCACCGGGAGTGTTGAATGGAAGAAAGTTGGTCATAAATCTGGATGCCATGCCCACGGAGGAACATGCGATGCGTTATAACTGTCCATCGGGGCTACAGGGGGTTTGCGTTCTCATGGCGGATGACCTTCTTCCTCGTGAGCTCGAGATTCGTTTACGTGCCCCTCTTCCGGGTGAGCGGCTATCAGTTATTGTTCCAGAGTGTTTCCGAGCGCACGACTATTTGAGGTTTGTTTTACTCTTCCCGGAAGGAATTGATAGTTGGTCTGTCCGACTTGCCTTGGAAGCTGGATGGTCATCGGGACTTAGTGCGAAGAAGTACTATGCGTTTCACCTACACGAACGTGAGGGTGAAAGACCTTGCCTCCTTTATGCGACACGTCTTTTCCACGAGTTTTGTTGCATGGCTTACGCTAAGGTTGAATCTCTTCGCTTAAAATGAGTGAGATTCCACCGAAAGATATCATGACAGCATGACAATCGTGAGGCGGTTTGAAAAACCCGATTTTTTTATCACTATGACGTGTAACACAAACTGGCCAGAGATTCAACAAACCCTGTTGCCGGGTCAATGCGCAACCGACAGGCTGGATCTTCTTGCCCGAGTGTTGAAAGGTTATCTCACCCAACTCATTGACGAGATTCAGAAAAAACGGATCTTTGGGAGAATCGATGGAATGTTGTATGTAGTTGAGTTCCAAAAGAAAGGTCTGCTGCATGCACACATATTGGTTATCTTGCATCCGGATGATAAAATCCGCGATGCAGATGCTGTTGACAACGTGGTGTGTGCGGAGATTCCGCCTGAAGGGGAATTGAGAGAAAGGGTTGTCAAATTCATGTTGCACGGCATTTGCGGTGAGGAGAAAAACGATGCTTCGTATACCGATAATGGAAAGTGCACGAAAGGGTTTCCGAAAGAATTCATTTCCACGACAACCTTCAAAGATGAACAAACTAACCCTTCGTATAGGAGAAGAAAACCAAGTGACGGTGGCTTTACCGTCGTTCAAAATCATGTTGTTTATGATAATCGTCGAGTGGTCCCGTACAACCCGTACTTGCTGATGAGGTTTAACTGCCACATCAATGTCGAATGTTGTGCTAACATCAAGGCGTGCAAGTATGTGTATAAGTACGTGTATAAAGGGGGTAATCGTGTCATGGTTTGCGAACAAGATAATAATGCACATGCTCTCAGATTCTGCCTCCGATCGTTTTGCAATGTTTAGTGCTCTTTGATCTTGATCGTATCTTGCATGAGTCTGACAAAAACATCCGCCTCTTCAGTCTTTATTATCCGACCCCTGATGGAGAAACGATTGCCGACAACATAAACAGGCATTACGAGATCAGGACTGTGTCCTCGATTATAAATGACGAATTGTCTTATGATCCGATTCAAATGCGAACTAAATTTAAGTATAATTTTCGACGTCTTTGGCCGCGCCAACGAGTGCTGGTGCAAAGAGTTATTCGGGCCGTGGAAGAGAAACAACCGCTTTATGCTTTGGTAGATGCGTCGGCGAGAACATGAATTTTTTTTTGCATAGAAACAATTTTGGCGGGGATCTGGTCGCGTAATGGTAATGGACTCGCTGTGGCGTCCAGTGGGATAACGTCGACTCTTTTGACCGGTGGTCGAACATTTCACTCGCGATTTCGAGCACCTTTGAAACCTGATAACACGCGTCCCTTCAATATTTCAAAACAGAGTGATCTTGCCGAACTTATCCACCGTGCCGACTTGATCGTTTGGGTTGAAGCTCCAATGAGCAACAAGTTCCACTTGGAAGCTCTTGACATTATGCTTCGAGATGTCTGTAACAGTAACCTCCCGTTTGGAGGAAAGGTTTTGCTTCTTTCTGGGGACTTTCGATAGGTTTTGCCGGTTGTGAAACATGGGTCTCGAGCACAGCAAATTGATGTTTTTTTCAAAATGTCTCCTTTGCGGAAATTTTTTGAGGTCCATTGCCTGACTGAGAATATGCGAATCTTAAGCTTAGGGGATGATGCAATGGCGCGAATGTATGGCGTGTTTTTGATGCGTATTGGGAATGGTGATCATATTCGTTTTGTTTCTAACGAACCTGCCATGGTCAAACTACCGCATGAGATTTGCACTGATAAACCTATCCGTGATTTGATTTCCTGGACGTTTGAGGATGTCTGTGAACACGTTGGGGATGCTGACTATTTTTAAGCTCGATTGATTCTCTGCGGTGCTAATGACGATGCGGGGTGTGTTAACGACATGCTTCTCAACGATTTCCCCGGCTAGGTGCGTGAAGGTTATAGTGTTGATTACCCTGGTTCTGATGATCACGGACTTGGCATCGAGCGCGAGTTCTTAAATTCTCTCGATGAGTCTGGCCTTCCGCCTCACAAACTGCGCTTGAAAATTGGTGCGCCTGTGATATTGTTGCGCAATTTGTCGCCTAAACAAGGACTTTGTGATGACACAAGGTTGATTCTTAAAAAGATTGTTGATGATGATTTGTTGGAAGTGACCATAATGCGCACCGGTAAAACGACACTGATCCCCAAAATCGATTTGACAAGTGATGGTGAAACCATGGGGTTTAAATGGAATAGGAGGCAGTTCCCCAATCGTCTTGCGTTCGCTGCGACCATAAATAAGTCGCAAGGACAAACTGTCTCTCGTGTCGGCGCTTGGTTGCACAAACCTGTTTTTGCGCATGGCCAATTGTACGTTGTTTTGTCGCGCGTTGGTCATCCCAACAGCATTAGTGTTGCATTGCCTGACAAGAATTTCATCACAAAGAATATTGTTTATCACGAACTTTTGGAATGACTTTTTTTCTTTTGTCGTCTGTATCTCTTTCGACCGTCGATTTTAATCGCTCCGAATTTTTTTATTTTTTATTTTTTTAATTTATTTATTTATTTATTTATTTTATTTTTTATTTTTTTTTCAGGCGGTTCTCAGTTGTGCCACAAGTATGACACTCGTGCTAATAGCAAAAGGCTGAAAGTGACAGGCACCAACACTGCTACTGGTGCTAATGACAATGTTATATCCAATAGTTGGGTGCCGTGTTCGGAACCCTCGAAAATAAGCCGAAACGATGAAATGTCTGTCAACCTTCAAACTGGACCACGTTTCGAGGGTGCTGGTCCTGGACTTGAAGATGAGCATGTGGCTCCTCAAGGGAACACGCTCGAGGATGCTGAAAATATGCTTGTGGAAGAGGGCCGTCATGACTCTCGTGCGAAAGGTGATAGTTGTCAGGGGGATTGGCCGGGTGACGTTGCTAAATGTGTGTTAAGTGATGATAAAGAAGAGACCTCCACTGATAGTTCCGATGACCGTGTTGAATCTACATTCAAAAGAAGGACTAGTCGACGTGTGAAAAAAAATATTTTGACTTCGCCCGACGCCCTTGAGCCCACCCTTCGTGATCATTGGGTGGCTAACAAAGTTGTTAGTCATGAAGCTGCGACTCAGGTTCTGAGAGCACTTCGCACGAACCCTACTGATGTGCTTTTCGGCGATGATCGTGATCCGTGTTTGAAGTCCCAACGTGGTGAAGGTGAAGGAATTGCTTGTGCCTCGTCCCAAACACGAAATTGTGCGACAGTTGTTGAGGTGCCCGATGATAGCAATCCCCCACCGCCAGTTACATGTGTTCCTCATCCGCGCGCTTACCTGTCTCTTATACACATCTAGATGTGTATAAGAGACAGGATGATAGCAATCCCCCACCGCCAGTTACATGTGTTCCTCATCCGCGCGCTTACCTCTCTCAATGGTTTGATGATGCAAAGAAGGTTGGTTTGCGAAAGGTCTTGAATGAGATATTTTTCGAAATGTTTGTGAAGATTGCGACGGTCGTGAAGGATGAACGGATATGGAAAAAAATCCTTGATTGACAGAGAACTAAACTCACTAATATGCGCTTGGAACGAGGATCCTCTCTGCCCTTCAATCCGTTGAATATTTCGGATGTGGAGTCCAGCTGGATGTTCCAATCCCTTCTGCACGATGAGTACATTGCGCTTTCCAATGAGGAGATTGTAAGAATGACATGTGATTTGGCCTATTGCCCAACGGATGGGACTATTCCGGAGCCCTTCTTCAGATATGCTCGCATACAAAGTCTTATCAAAAGAATTCCTGTCAGTGTTGCTTCTTCCGCTCCTCCTTCGGCCACTATCCGTCCACTGTCATTACCGACACCGTCTCTTGCGAATTGTCAACGTCTTGCAGATTATGCTTCACTGTCCAATGTGGGAACACCCATCGTCACTGCTTCTACAGTTGTTTCTGCTTCGCCTGCCGCTATGTTTACTCCACCTCCTGCTCCTTGCTTGTCCTCGCTCCTGTCTCACCAGCTGCACAACTGCATGTCCGTATAGGAGGTTTGCCAGAAGTCACTCCTTCTACTTTTGATATTGTCGTCTATGAGTCTCTTGCATCCGTTTGTCCCAAAAAAGTGCATGCGCATCTCTCCTATCTTGATAGCTCTCACAAGTTGCAAGATATTGCGCAAGCGGCTGAGGAGTTGCATACGGATATGAACACGTGGAGGTCTGTTGATGCTGCCATCCATCTTGACTACTATCGGCAGCGACAAAGTCGATTTCAAACTTTTGAGGATTATCGTCGGAAAGTGCTGCAACAGAATTCTGTTCGTGACATGTTGCGAGAGTTTCGTTCCACTGATGGGAGTTTATTGCTCTTACATAAGAGAGAGAGAGAGAGGGACAAACAGAGGGACAACAAAAGTAGATAGATAAATAGATAGAGAGATAGATATATAGATACATAGATAGATAGATAGATAGATAGATAGATAGAGATAGATAGATAGATAGATAGATAGATAGATAGATAGATAGATAGATAGATAGGTAGAGAGATAGATAGATAGAGAGAGAGAGAGAGAAAGAGCAAATAAATATTATGTTGTTTTCTTTTAATAAAATGGAGATGGATTGTACTTCGTGCTTATTGTGTCTTCATCATTTTGCACGATCTTCTTGACTTAAATGATGTTTTTCTTTCTTTGTTCTTTGCATTCTTCTTTTCTTTCTCCTCTGTCTCTCTCTATCTGTGTCTCTCTATCTCTCTCCCTCCTCTCTCCCTCTCTCTCTCTCTCTTTCTCTCTCCCTTTTTGTTTCTATCTATGTGTGTTCCGTTTCTTGAATTTGTTAACAATGCTGCAATTTAGCAGTTGGTTTGGACTTTTTTTTTTTTTTTTTTTTTTTTTTTTTTTTTTTTTTTTTTTTTTTTTTTTTGCGGGCATTGCCCGCACCGCCCGCACCGCAGGTGCTTAGCTAGTAGCTCCTTAGAGAAGATGGATCATCTGAACCTTCAGGAATGCACCAGCGGCTCTTTAGAGAAATAGGAACATCTCGAACAACAAGTAACCACTGTTGAAGAGTGGGGAAAGGGTCTGGTCACAATGAAGAATGATTAAGAAACTTTTTCAAATATGCAACTGTGCCAGCCCTTGCTGTCCAACAACAACTCTCTTGAGGGGCTGGAACAGCTGGAGGAGCAAGTATCTATTCTTGAAGGAATGCGGGAAAAAGGGAAATTGGTGCAGAATTCACAGTCACAGTTTGTAAAAGAAGAAGTGGGAACAACTGTTCTTAATGGGCTAACGGTATCACAGACAGGGCTGGTTGCTACTACTGCTATGCATGAAAAGCATGGTCAATCAGATAGACTTTATATCATCTCTTCAGGGGTAGTTTTGCAGCCAACTGGTAGAAATCTTGTGCCAGCAGAGTCTGGTAGTTTACTCTTCTAGGATTCCACACAAATTTTGGATGAAAATTTGGCAGTGGAAACCACCAAATGTGTCCAGACTTGGGAGGATTCCACACAGACATTGGAAGAAAATTTGGCAGTGGGAACTATCAAATGTGTTCAGACTTGGGAGAGGGGCAAGGGGGTGGTGTTAAGTGAAGAGGACAGTCCCCCCAAGCCACGTAGTCCTCACTGTGAAAGCCCTATGCGAATAGCTAAAGAGATAGTGTATGAAATTACCGGGGAAAAAAAGTTTTTGATTTTGGTAGGTCAATCAGCAAGCAAGCCAGTTCAAATCCAAAGGAAAGAAGGAACTCTGTTGGAGGAGAAGCAGGGGAAGGAAGAGGGGGAAGAAGAGGAGAATCAGGAACTTGAGAAATTAGAGTTGTCCATCACTAGTAAGAGACAAAAACTCAAGTATAGATTGGTTAAAGGGCAAGGGGATCTGCCGCCATAAAAAACAGGTGTGGTCATTTTGCCAGTTAGATACAAAGGAGGGAGTTGGCAAGTAGGACTGTCAAAACTATTGGGAGCAGTATACGGGGAGGTAACAGTGCAGGGAACAAAGCCTCAGTTTCTGTCTCTAGCATCCATTACTGGCGGAATGGCAGGGGAATCGTGGATAAAGTTGGAAATAATGAAGTTTATTAAGGAAAATGTCCCCCAGGTGTAGTAGCCATCCTCTCACTATCCACTGAGGAACAAAGGATAGCAGAGAGAAATGCATACATTAGGTACGAAGGAGCTAAACAAGAAGAATTGAGATGGTTTGGGAAGGAAGCGCTTAAAGAGGTTCAGATTCTCAAGATCAAGGCAAGCCCGTTCTGGTCTGAAGAAGATGTGGGGATCCTGCTAGCAAGGGTGCTCAAACATGGTATTATGAAAAAGGGAGGGATACTGGACTCAGGACAATGGAAGATCCTATAAAAGGTTCTTCACAGCCTTCCTTGTAGTGTCCATCTGATCGCTAAACATTAATGGTAATGGATGGAATTAAGATTATTGATGGTTTGTACAACAAAGATAGAAATGGAAATTATTTAGGAGACAGGCTGACTTAGACCTCAGGTCTCTTAATGTTAATGGGTTGGCCGCAGCTAAATTAAGCAAAAGACAAGCGATCTATGACCAATTAAAGGGTATTGATGATAAAGAGTGGTCAGATGTAATATGCATTCAGGAAACTCATTTGATGGACTCGAATATGTATAATTATATTCATAAACAGATATGGTCTTACCAAGCCCATAGAGCTCATGCTATTACGCCAGGAAGTTCTGGGGTGGCTATATGGGTTCCCCCCCAATCCAGAGCAGAGATTGTTTACTCAGCGACAGACCTGGAGCAAGGAAGGTGGGTTTATGTATTAGCAATGTTAGAACTGGAGATTGTTGGGATTCTCTGTGTGTATGGGCCAAATGAGATAAGGGAACGACAAGCTTTCTTTGGTAATATTATTCCACGACTACCAGTAGGAGTCCCCTTAATTATAGCAGGGGATTTTAATACAGCCCCTGATAGTCATTTAGATAGGTGGCGTCTCCCTTCTCCGTGTCCATTATATATGTCGTAGGATGAAAGGATAATTGCAGACCTATGTCAATCTCTCAACCTTTTCGACTCCTATAGGAGACTAAACCCAATAACCAAAACTTTTTCTTGCTTCAGGAAGAGTGCTGCTAACGACAATTCCAAATCTCGAATAGATCTGATCCTGGTGGCTGAAGAGATGCAGGGTGCACTACAACTGGCTGAGATCTTCCCAAAAAGTTCATTCCCTGGTCTAGATCATGCAATGTGTGTCGCAATCTTATCATTGAGAAAAAAACTTGACCAAGGAAGGGGTTTCTATCATCTCAACACTTCTCATATCAGGATGGATTTTTTTCTAGACTATCTTCGGGATGTTTGGAAATTTTGGAAAGACCAAAAGGCACGTCTCAGAGATGACATTAAATGGTTCAATAACGGTCTTGTTTTTTTAGGCCGTAAATGCAATGAATATTCTACATTAATAACAAAACAAAAGCATTCGAAGGAGTCTAATCTGCACACAAAAATTCGAGAATTACAGACAAAGGAAAGGGATTCAGATGAGCCAGAAGTCTTGGAACCAATAGCTGAGGAGCTACAGAGCCTAGAATCTCAGCTTCTAACTCATATGGAATACAAATGGCAAGGGCTAAGAATCAGGGGCAAACTTAAAGTCAAGAATATGGAAGGATCGATAAATGTTAGGTTTTTTTGCCATGGCCAGGGCCCAGGGCTAGAACAGGGAGAACGATTCTTGAGGCATTATCAGAACCGGACGACCCAAGTAAAATGGTCACATCGACCGCGGCTTGCTCGAAAATAGCAAGGGATTTTTTTAAATATTTTTTCACTTCCTAAAATAATTATATTCCTAGAGAGCAACGATTAACAGAAATGAAAGAATTCCTTACGCCATTAGATAGATCCATAAAGGAGGAACAAAGGATATTAATGAAAAATTATGTGGAGAAGGATGAAATTTGGAAGGCTCTCTTACTAATGGAAGAAGATAAGTCCCCGGACATAGATGGACTACCAAAGGAATTCTGGGAATCAGCATGAGATTTCATATCTGAGGATCTTATGGATTATTACGAGGCGGTATGGGATTCGGGAGATTTAGGTGAATTTGTAGGTGAAGGAGTACTTACTTTTTTGTAAAAAAAATGGGACAAGACAAATATAAGGAACTATCGGCCTATTACCCTTCTCACCGTGGTATATAAGCTTCTAGCTAAGGCATTAGCAGATCGAGTGTCTTCAATAATCCCAGAAATCATTCATCCATCCCAAATAGGATTTATAACAGGCAGAAATATTCAAGATAATATTCTTCTGGTAAATGAGCTTCTTAAAATTTCTCGCCAATCTAAGCACAACGCGACCTTTATTTTTATTAACTTTGAAACAACATATGATCATATGGATTGACTTTTTCTAGACAAGTGTTTAGAGAAAATGAATTTTGGTCCAAATTTCAGAAGATGGGTGAGAATTCTGCATCAGAATGCTATTACAAGGGTTATGATTAATAATAATGTGACCCCCCCCATTCCGTTAGAAAGATCTGTACGTCAAGGGGACCCACTGGCTCCCTACCTCTTTGTCATTATAATGGAGGCCTTGGCGGGTAATCTAAGACAACATAAAGATATTCGTCGTATACAAGTCACTAGTATTCCGAAAGAGGTGATTCCTATTTGCTCTCTTTTTGTCGTCTTTGAGACATGAAAATCAATTGGGGGAATAAAACTACGGGCTGATGGATTCACCACCAAGGAGGGAGGCCCCCAAATGTTCATAGGATTAAGTGGTTGTCTCTGGATACCCCAATAAGAGTATTGGGAATTTCACTATCTGCTGAAGGTAAACCAAAGAATCATAATGAATGGGTTTCTCAACCCATCCAGGCGAAAATGAAAGTAAAACATACTTCGATTTTTGGACGATCATTGATCATCAATAATGTCATCCTTGCATCCATTTGGTATAAGTCAGGGATATGGGCTCTGGACAAAGATTCTCTCAAATCTTTCCAGCGACTGTTGACTGCTTTCTTATGGAGGGGTAACCATGAGTATAACAGAGTCATTAGTAGGCTAGCTTGGCAATCCATCATTCAACCGAAGACGAGGGGAGGTCTGGGGATTCTAGATCCTCTGACCCAAGCCAAGACTCTTTCAATTCAATGGCTTCAACGATTGTTATTTAGCCCTCAGACTCCATGGGTACCCTTAGCCCTGAAGCAAATCAAGAGACTAGCACCCCCGACGGCTGAAGGAATTGATCCGCTAATATGGTTGGAAAACCTCTCATGGACCATCCCCAGGTACAGTTCCAAGCTAGGAACAAAATCAACAATCTCAAATAGGGAAGTTGTAAGACAAGATTTGAAAAATGAACCATTTTGGGTCTCGTTGTTAAAAACGTGGAGACAACTTCCTCTTACGGATAAACTACCACCAGAAAGGTGGGAGGAAGTTTGTTAATAGCGTGAGGATAAAGGACATATGGGACAAGAACACCAAAGATTGGATAACCACATCTAAACTAAGAGGACATCTAAGGTACTGTCATCATTCGATGGAGTCCCTGGAAAAGATAATTGAACTCATCCCTCTCGATTGGATTCGTATTCTTAGGAGTGGACCCAGATTTATGACCAATGATTGGGTAGCACTCAAAGCCCATCCAGGGGAAATAGGCATGATTCTAGAACGTAACCAAAATAAAGGTCTTCGTCTTCAAATTTTTTCGTTATTAGCATCTAATGTTGCAGTTCCAAAGGGCCAAGGAGAAACTAGATGGGCTCAAGCTCACCAGATTTTCAGAATAAGAGTAGTCAGGAATAAGGATTCTTGGATAGCCTTCAAACCAAATTGTCCCATTTTGGAACTCTCCTTTGATCTAGCTAATTGCGTATGGGGTTCGACATCAAGGAAAGGAAGACATAATAGATCATTCAAGAGGAAGCTTCATTCCCTTAAAAGTGAAATCAGCCTATAGGATGCTACGACCTAGGATCAATTTAAAAAACAGGATACTCACAAGATGGATGAAACACCTGAATATAAGTAAGGAGGAGCTAAAGTCAGTCCGATGGTTTAAAACAGTCAAGGACAAACCAACAAAGATAGCTTCCCTCCAATGGTAAATAAAACATAGTTGTCTCCCTACCAATGACTGACTTATTAACAGATCATCCTTAGAACAGAAAGGATTAGCAGTAAGATGGTGGAAACTTTGTAAATCTCTTTTCCCAAGCAGAATTTCTCCAGAAACCATAGAGCATATTTTTATGCAGTGTCTGGGTTCAATCTTGCTTTGGAGGTGGTGGGATCGTATATGGTCACTACTAGTCTCACAAGTTAAATGGCTATGGGGATGGAAAACCATTCTCCTAGAGACTTGGAGCCCGGATTCAAATCTGGTGGGAAACAATGAAGAATTTGTAGACAATCTGTTTCGAAAAGGGAGAAAAGCGGTAATGTGGGCTATTTGGATGAAAAGGTGCACTTATGAATGGGGAGGGGCAAGGTTAGATGGTCCAGACTTCACAGAAACTATCAAGCAACAAATTCAAACAGATATTTTGATGAAGAGGGATCAAATAAAAGAAAAAGTGAAGGTTCTTTCAGATATAACAGGAATTCAGAATCACTTTCGAAAATTTACAAGCAAATGGCTGGGCAGAAACCAGGGAAGGAGAATAGGAAAGGTTTGTTGGAATGGGGCAAGGGATGATGAGGATGCTGGATTCAAAAGGGACTATAAAGTGATTTTCGATGATTGGATTAATATTGAGGCTACAGTACCCATGCGACCATTATCAGACTTCCCAGATCCATTCCCCCCCCATGTGTCTGCTCTTGTTCCTAGTTCATGGTATGGCTTATAGGATGTATGATATGCTGGGGGGGGTTGGGAATGAGTTGCTTCTTAATTTTTCTTGTAGAAAGATACGGCAAATCAATATATCACATGTTCATATTAGTACAAGGACTAAGCTGATCAATATGGCGCCACTCATATGAGGGTGAAGAGGTACAAGGGACGCTGGGCCCGTTTCCAAGCATTTTCAATCTCAATTATACATCATTTTATGTCAAGGGACGCTGGACCCGTTTTCCAGCAGGTGCAGCTCCCCACCAATAGATTGAAGCCCCTAGTGGAGCTGGTAGGAGTGTATGCTTTTATCATCACTCCTATCAGTGACCATGAGGAGGTGTTTTTCTATAAAAAAAAAAAAAAAAAAAGGGATGACACTACTTCATCTGTTCTAAAGCCCTCGGATCTTAGAGCAAAGCTTCTTGGGCTTCATAATGCAGTTAACAACCTGAACAGTTTTACAACTGCAATTCCACGCAGTTGGACACAACTGCTGCATGCTGACAGGGAGTACAGAAGGTACCTGGCTGAGGGACGCTGACAATCCTTCTTTTTTTTTTTTTTTTGAAAAGAAACCCAATGCCCAAGGATCAAATTAACGAATTGAATACAACGCAAACACACGCCTCTTCGCATTAGGGCTGGAAGAGCCTCGGCCACTGCTCCCATAGAGACAGCTTCCCTATGCATCATGGTTACTGCACGAGGGAAGGGCATTGATTGCTTCCTCGCCAACGAAGGATTTACCCCGCTGCATGCCAGAATCGAACTCTGCCCTACCATAGTTTCCCTTTGGCGATAATACCCTACAAAGGAAAAAAAAAAAAAAAAAAAAAGGG
>BFEA01000443.1:806740-823567 GCA_003427395.1 Chara braunii
CCAATATTACAACCTATAACCGAGGCATAATTCAATACATTCATTTATCCGTTGGGAAATAGGAGAGAATTCAAATCTCCATACATTCATTTGGTCATACATTTCGATCTTTACAGTGGACATAGGCAGAAAACCCGAATCCATGCATAGTATAGACAAGCAATCACAACAATTTGCTGCAAAAGGAATCGAAAAAATTCAAAACACTTCGCGCGATTATTGTAAAAACTAATTTATCCCAAGATCTGACTCCCCCGGGGGGAACGGCGCCATCCAGTATAATATCCGATCCGGTTATCAACCATAGTGGCTGATGGTCACTCGGATAGATAGTATGCGTGGAGGCGGTCCAGTAAGCATCTATTGGAAAAAATAGTCGTCAATATGAGAGAGAACCAAGGCGTGAGATACATGCATCCTTATTCGGAATACATGCGGGAGTCGTAATCAAACGGAGAACACAAGTATTGTACCCTGAAAAGTCAATTACTTCCCGAAAAAAACATGATCTCTCTTGTAGCCAATCAAGCTAACGCGTCACCTCTCCACCCATCCCCTCCATTCAACGCAAAAAATAACAACGCGAAGATCCGTACGATTAGGAACAAGCCCGCTGCATACCCAAAGGCGGTTCCACGTAGTATGGGAGATCCGCCTCGACAGCTAAAGCAGGGAGGGTAGTGACGATCCCTGAAGCGCTTTTCTGCCGTTAGCCACCAGTTCACGACTTCATCAGAGGGAACACCTCCTTCTAAACATCATACATGTTTCGGGAGTCAGAGTGGCGATGGCGGCAACAATGCTTGCAGGTGGTGCAAAAAAGCAATGAATGAAAGAAAGGCTAACAAAGCAACAAAAGCAAGCAAAACATACGCCGAGACCTCAATAGCTATTCCCACCCTATCATCCGTCGTTTCTCTGTTCAGCGCCATCGTACCGAACTCTAGCAGCCTACAAGCAGCCCAGCGCAGAAGCTCAAATGGAAAGAAAACCCACATTATTACATGCTCGGACTGCAAGCGTGCTAATTGCGAGACCAGCGTGCGAATAGAAATCGTGAGGGTTTGCGCGGCGCATGCGTGGCATATCATGCCCATCAGATAATCCGTGAATGCTTTGAGAGATGAGGGCGTAGGTCTCTATACCATGTCCTCCTCGTCATCGATCATCCGATCCAACAGCTCCTAGTCCACCTGGTAGTTCATGGCGAAGGTCCCCACAGGGCAGCAATGTTCCGCTATTGGCAAGTACACCTTCCACCTGAGCACTTGAAAACTTGGAAATCTTGTCGTCGTTCGGCTCGCAACCAGAATTACGGTCGAACGGAAGGCAAGAGCGCTGAGTAGCTGATGGGATTCTTAGGGCTATCCCTGTAGTACAAATATTGTCCCGCCATCGTCACTTTCCGAAGGATGCTGCCCACGGGCGGCGCATCTGCCGACGAAGTCGTGAAGCGGGAGAATGTCTCAAAAAAATTCAAAGGATTCAAAACAATAAAAAAAACACACACGAAACGAAAAGAAGGAAAAAAAAAAAAACGAACAATGTTCCGATATTCGAGAAGATACGAAAATAGAGCACACGTTCGTGAACCGGCACCCCCCAGTTGGGTGAGGCGTCACCAACGATCTGTCAGTGGTCGGAAGAACGTGTGCGGGTGTTGTAAGGCATCGAAAAAATAGGGGAACAAAGAATCGAAAAAAATCATGAAAACAATCAAAGGAGGAAAAAAAGGGGAAAAAAAAGAAAAAAAGAAAAAAAGTATAGGACGAAACAGACAAAAGAAAAAAGAAACGAGAGAACAAAAAACGAAGAAAAATGAAAAAACGGGGAGAGAAAAAAAGAAGAAGAAGAAAAAACGAAAAAAGGAACCACGAAAAAAAGGGGAAGGGAAAAACGAAAGGTGGGTAAAAATAGATCGGAAATATTATTTCCAGATCGTATCCTGTGTGCAAGACAGCGGGGTCATATCGAGGTTAGCCCCGTTATGCGCATGAGTTGTGCGCATATTTGAACCAGGGTTATTGTGTACCCCCCTTTTGTGCAATCCCTGTCCGGTGCGTGTTGTTTAGCCGTACAAAACCTGTGAAGGGGGCTTACCTTTTCCGTGAGATGCGGGGCTATCATTCTGACCTACCTGTCTCTTCTGCTACCCATCCACACAGCTTCTCTTATGCCAGGCTTTCTCCCTTCCTCTCCTGGCGACTCCTGCCCTTTTCTTCTCAGTCGCTTCGTGTCTTGCCGCTCTGTTATTCATGCATGTATGTGTGTGTGTGTGTGTGTGTGTGTGCGTGTGTGTGTGCCCCGCCCCTGTCCCACCGGTAAGTGGGCTTCGGGCCAGAAGGCCGGATGCTAGGAGGCATCGGGCCTTCCGGCCCTCAGCCCCCCGGTCCCTCACACACACTCGCAGACACCACAGAACACAGATCAGTACATGCCAAATCTGGTAATCAGATGGGCTTTCATCATATCAACAATCATTCGCCCGGGCTGGTATCTCTGCCTATTGTGAAACACTCTATCAACGACCTTCCAACACTCCCTCCTACTAAATCCATTGGAGACCATGGTTTGGATAAGGTCATGGATCTCAAGGGCGGCTTCCTGCTCGTTTGAGCAGATGATGAGAATCATGACGGTTTGCGTGGCCGGGATCTGCAAAGACTGTGCGATAAAACGATTGGATTTGAACCTCATGAATCTCACTGGGGAGAATGAGAGACCCCTCTTCTTGTCATGTTTTGATGTAGAGTACGTGTCGTTCTGTGTGGAGGTGATTGTTAGTGAGAGGTTGAGGAAATTGGCTGCCCTCCCATGCCCATTGATTATGACCTCGGTCGTTTCCTTGACCTCGATGAACTCATAGGGGTAGATTCGTCGATTCGGGTTCTGACCGTGGATTCGGTTTTCGAAAATCCCGGCAATGATCGTGTTGTTTAACGAACACAGATCATCGATGTACCTGTAGGTTTCTTCGAAACATTTAACCGTCACCCAATCCTTCATCTCGACTAGGTAAGAGATTAGTTCATATTTGTATTTAAACAAATACACATCACAAAAGATAGGGGAACATGGCAAACCCATCGGAATCCCGAGGATCTGCCTCCAGACTTTGTCTCCCATCTGCACAATACTGTTGGAGATGAGCCAATCACAGGTGTCGATGATCCCTTGCTTGTCAAAGTACAGCCTGTCCCTGTCCCTGTCCTGATCGCCATCCACCCAATAAGGGTGAGGTGTGTCATTGGCCGCAATCCTGATCGCGATCACGTCCCTGGTCGTTCTGGCCCTCCTCCATTCCATGGCACACTTGACGAAGAACTTGATCGCCTCCAACAATCCGTCGCTCGAACCGTTCGTCGGTATCGTCTCGAAACATCTGGTGATATCCCCCGTGAAGACAGAGTACACGTACCGCAGGATGTTGGCCACGAATTCCCCTATCGAGGAGATCGGCCACCAGAAGTTGGGTCTGATTCCGTGTGTCATACAAATCTCCTCGCTCTTGCTCGCGCAGAGGGCTTGCACATCCACCGTGACGAGCTTCAACATGCTATCGCATACGCCTGCGACAGGGGGGAGTACCAATCCCGCAGTGTTTGTGATCCACCTGAACGTCTGCTTGTGTGCTTTGTAAACCGTCATGAGGTGCGGGAGCGGTAATAACTCGTGTCCGACATGAGTGATGGCTGCGGCCTCTTGCAGCAATCTCGTCGCTACTTGCGTTGGCTCTTCTGGAAGTAGTGTGAAATCAGGCTCGGAGAGTCGATGCAACGCCAGCTTCCTGATGAAGTTAATGCAGACGAACGTGGGGGTGTGCGCCGCCTTGTCCGTTGGGCAGATAAGATATCTGCTGGTCAGCCATCTGAGTTCGCTTCTCACTGCCATGCTGTTAATAGGTTCACCCGTGATGTGCATGTTCTTTGTGCGATAGTTCTTGATGCATCGTCTCGCGTTCTTCAGGACAATACCCTTCACGCGCCTTCCCTCCTCCATGGATAGCTCCTCGTCGCACCTGCGCGTGGTGAGTATCTTCTCGAGTGTCAGCTCGACCTCGTCGATCGTGAACTCCTCATCAAGTGCTCTTAGCGGGATATGATTGAGACCCGCATTGAGCATAAGTTGCAGCTGCCCATTGTTTGTTACCCCCGTATCGTTGGTGATGACGTGCATGGTGCGTTCCTCGGGGAGCAACCTGATGGAAGCAGCGCTGAGGAACTCCGCATGCCTGCCCGCCCCGCATTGGCAATACTCCGAAATATACTCCGCCTCCCACTCATTCAACTTAAATTTCCTGAATACCTTCGCCGACTTGCAGATCTTGGCCCCCAGGGGTTCATCGTACCGCCACCCGATGATTACGTCTTCCTGCCAGTCTGCCGATCTATCTCCCTTCACCTGCCTGAGTGCCTCCAAAACCATCCTTCTCAGTGGGACTGGCTCCATAACTCTGCTGGTGTATCGGATGTGCACGAACTGGTCCCGCTCCTTCCCCTCCCTTCTCCACACGGATCTTCCTGATGGAAGCACGATCATGCTGCCTCCTTCGCTTGGATCGAAGTTCTCATCCTGCGTATGGCACGTAAGATCATTGATGGGGTGATTCAACGTTAGAGAGGTTCAATTCCAATATAGCGAGAATCAAGGCAATAGACTGGCAATTCTCCCTTTCGGTGGGTGTTGCACATGTTCCCCATTACCATTTGTATAACTATGTATATATACATACATATTTACACGTATAAAAACTTCAGCATTAGTATATCAAAAAATAATTTCAGGAAGGATATGAAATAGCAAAAGAAGAAAAAAAGAAATAAAATAATAAAAAAAATAAAAAAATAAAAAAACTAAGAAGGGACGAAAAAACTTCTCACCGATCTATGTAGAACGAGTGATCGGAAACTCACTTCGTCGGAAAGGGAATTAGGTAGGCGACGAAGTCCTCAGATAGCGGATGGTGCGAGCGTATTAGGGCGCACTAATACCGCCCTTCTTCCCCTTCCTTCCCCCGCTGGTGGATCCGTTCTTTCGTGTTCCGGCATTCTTCGCAGAGTCTGCCGTGAAGATCGTGGAACCGGTCTGCGAGGCCAGAAGTCGAGAACTGCTTCTGCCCCTTTCTTGCTGCCCATCCATCGCCATATTGTGCAAGCCTCTCCCTCCGAGCTGCTCTTCTGGTGCAAAATTGTCCCGTCCGTGATCCTGTGCACCTGATCTATCTGTCGCCCCTACTTGGCGTGGTGGTTCCCTGGGAGGGACCATCTCTTGCACAACGCCCGCCCTTTCCCTGGGTTCGTAGGGCAGTACTCGTTGGCGGGGGGAAACGACCTACATTGTCATTTGTACGCACCCTCGTACGAGTACGGACTCGTACTCTTGTACTCGTACGCTACTCGTACGCTAGGGCCCCGTGCGAGTTTTTTTTTTTTTTTTAAATCCGGTATTGTTTTTATTTTTTTTCTCAAATTATAATACGAATCTGAAGATGATTCTCAGCCAAATGTTGCTTGTTTTGTGTTGTTGCATCACATAGTTTTTTTTCGGATTTTTTTGATGACTTTTTTTTTTTTTTTTTTTTTTTGCTTTTTCGTACGGGGGCGTACAAGACATACAGGTTCCCGTACAGCTTCCCGTACAGATCCCGTACATAAATAACCTGTACGTTTTGTACGGGAAGCCCCCGTACGTGTACTCTATGCAACGTAGGAGACGACTATGGGTAAGTTGTTGCGCTGTTTCTTCCGCGCGTTCCCCTGCTCATTCCGGACACCTCTGGTTCTAACCCTCGGGTTGCCGGTTATCCTCGTGGGTAACAAGACCCTGTCGATGGTTAGCGAGGTATTGTATCTCCATTTGTCTTGCAGATAACCGATTCAGAGGTGAGGGAGGGATCCTTTTCTAGGGCGGTGATTACATCGGTCATGATTTCTCGTATGAACATGAAGGTAAGACAAACTTTCACCGCGGGTTTCCACGAGACGCGTAGAAAGTGGATGAAAGTGGAGGTTCTCACTTTCACCGAGGCGATGTTGGGAAAAAGGATATCAGGATGTGCGAGCAG
The DNA here is from genome assembly GCA_003427395.1 of Chara braunii. Taxonomy (NCBI): domain Eukaryota; kingdom Viridiplantae; phylum Streptophyta; class Charophyceae; order Charales; family Characeae; genus Chara; species Chara braunii. The sequence continues at coordinate 812,805 of BFEA01000443.1, forward strand.
GTACCAGATCGCATGGTCCATCCAGATCGACCCTGCCCCACAGTCCTTCTTCCTCTCATTGGCGCACCTGCACCTGAGATATGGTATCCCGACATTCCAACTCTTCCTTAGCCCCTTGAGATCGATCTCAGGACCTGTCTTGAGCTTCTTCTGCCACATCATCGGACAGGTGTATTCGCATTTCGTGTGATCTAGTGTCGATGGTAAGGGAAAAGTTAGGAGGGTCAGGTTAAGTGCCTTCTTTCCCGGAGGGCAATACGGGAGCGCACCGGTCATCGCATTCGCCTTACACGTGGCAAGCTCTTCCTCCGTCAGGTTGGCTAGAAAAATAAGGGCTTTCACCGAGAAAGGTGCAAGGTGATTGAAAGTACCGAGTTTCCAGAGTGTCTGTCTGAACCCGAAACCAGTGTGTTCGACCCAGTGCAAAGAGGGTAGTGGTGCGAAGGCAGTATATACTGCTGCCCTTGCTAGGAGGAGGCTTTCTCTGGGCTATGGCTGACAGTGGCAGTTACCGCGGCGATGGCAGCGTTCATTTCTGCCATCTCCTCGTCGTCCAGGGCACCTGTGATGGTGCAACTGACCGTTGGGGTTTCGGCAGCCTGCCCCTGTAGGTGCGAATGGTCCAGCCCCCAGATTCTGAGGAACGTTTGCTCCACCCTCGCGGTTCTAGCAGGTAGCTCCACGCACTCCTTCTCGTAATCTATCTTCTTCCTTTCTAACCCAGTAGCAATGTCCAGGAGTACTGCAACAAAAGCATCCTTCCCCTGATCCCATACCCGTATAAGATTGGCTATGTCACTAAACCCGATCATGCAAAAGAAATTCGGGAAGTCCCTTGTTCCCACCAGTCTCTTCATCGCATCCAGGATCTCAGGCTTCAACGTGGCGATGAGTGCTTGCGCCGGTTTGCTGGGCCATGGCTGTTCCTTTAGCCAGTCGTACTTGGAAGTGAGTTCGTCCCACCATCCTCCTGGGAAGAACCCCTTCGGTGGAACTTGCAATGCAATCACAACAATCACGAAAACACAGCCGAAACTACATATAGAAAAAAACGCACACAGAAAAAAACACAGAAAAGAAGACCACACTTGAAACAAGAAGGGTTGGAGGACCGGCAACCTGCTCCAGCCTTTCCGCCCATGCAAGGCACATCCAGCGAACCAGGTTGTTCCCAAGCGATCGTGCATTACCCCGAATTCCCTGGGTATCTTCTGGCGAATGCCTGTGCTAATCCCCGCTTGGTTACTTATAGAGGTACGGTTGGTGCGACACACCACCAACAGCGCTGACGGGGGTCATTCCCCTCGTGCGTGTGCTTAGATAACTCCATGATAAACATGTCGAAGCACATACGGAAACCGTAAAGCCATGAAGTTCCGAACTAATTTCTCGGCATACCCCCATACACCTTATCAAGCGAGCACAGGGCTTTACAAGCCAACCACCCATTTCGTGGGATCTTGTAGATGTAGCATGGCCTGAACCGTACAGTCGCATATGTGCCGTATAGTGGCTGAGAGAGACGTTTTTCGAGGACATGATCAGGTGAGGGAAGATACACAATCTAATCTTATCGCTACTAGCTCATGAGCGTACGTTTGTTCGGATGATCGGGTGAAAATGCAACCGTGCGTCTAAGTATGGGTGTCYGGTTACCTTCAAGAAGTATTTCGATATGCATGAGATTATTATCAGCACCGTAGTTTTAGTGCGCAGTGGTCAGTCACGAGAGCATCTCAAAGTCGGGGCTAAAGGGACGAGCGGAGCTATTAATCCGTCGGGTCGGGGAGCTCCGTAGTCCATTTGATGGAGAAAGATGATTGCAGAGCGTACTCATGTCCCAATATCTATATATTCGCCTGCCCAATATTACAACCTATAACCGAGGCATAATTCAATACATTCATTTATCCGTTGGGAAATAGGAGAGAATTCAAATCTCCATACATTCATTTGGTCATACATTTCGATCTTTACAGTGGACATAGGCAGAAAACCCGAATCCATGCATAGTATAGACAAGCAATCACAACAATTTGCTGCAAAAGGAATCGAAAAAATTCAAAACACTTCGCGCGATTATTGTAAAAACTAATTTATCCCAAGATCTGACTCCCCCGGGGGGAACGGCGCCATCCAGTATAATATCCGATCCGGTTATCAACCATAGTGGCTGATGGTCACTCGGATAGATAGTATGCGTGGAGGCGGTCCAGTAAGCATCTATTGGAAAAAATAGTCGTCAATATGAGAGAGAACCAAGGCGTGAGATACATGCATCCTTATTCCGACGATGATATACCTGCGGGAGTAGTAATCAAACGGAGAACACAAGTATTGTACCCATAAAAGTCAATTACTTCCCGAAAAAAACATGATCTCTCTTGTAGCCAATCAAGCTAACGCGTCACCTCTCCACCCATCCCCTCCATTCAACGCAAAAAATAACACCGCGAAGATCCGTACGATTAAGAACAAGCCCGCTGCATACCCAAAGGCGGTTCCACGTAGTATGGGAGATCCGCCTCGACAGCTAAAGCAGGGAGGGTAGTGACGATCCCTGAAGCGCTTTTCTACCGTTAGCCACCAGTTCACGGCTTCATCAGAGGGAACACCTCCTTCTAAACATCATACATGTTTCGGGAGTCAGAGTGGCGATGGCGGCGGCAATGCTTGCAGGTGGTGCAAAAAAGCAAGAAATGAAAGAGAGGCTAACAAAGCAACAAAAGCAAGCAAAACATACGTTGAGACCTCAATAGCTATTCCCACCCTATCATCCGTCGTTTCTCTGTTCAGCGCCATCGTACCGAACTCTAACAACCTACAAGCAGCCCAGCGCAGAAGCTCAAATGGAAAGAAAACCCACATTATTACATGCTTAGACTGCAAGCGTGCTTATTGCGAGACCAACGTGCGAATAGAAATCGTGCAGGTTTGCGGGCGCATGCGTGGCATATCATGCCCATCAGATAATCCATGAATGCTTTGAGAGATGAGGGCGTAGGTCTCTATACCATGTCCTCCTCGTCATCGATCATCCGATCCAACAGCTCCTAGTCCACCTGGTAGTCCATGGCGAAGGTCCCCACAAGGCAGCAATGTTCCGCTATTGGCAAGTACACCTTCCACCTGAGCACTTGAAAACTTGGAAATCTTGCCGTCGTTCGGCTCGCAACCAGAATTACGGTCGAACGGAAGGCAAGAGCGCTGAGTAGCTGATGGGATTCCGAGGGCTATCCCTGTAGTACAAATATTGTCCCGCCATCGTCACTTTCCGAAGGATGCTGCCCACGGGCGGCGCATCTGCCGACGAAGTCGTGAAGCGGGAGAATGTCTCAAAAAAATTCAAAGGATTCAAAACAATAAAAAAAACACACACGAAACGAAAAGAAGGAAAAAAAAAAAAACGAACAATGTTCCGATATTCGGGAAGATACGAAAATAGAGCACACGTTCGTGAACCGGCACCCCCCAGTTGGGTGAGGCGTCACCAACGATCTGTCAGTGGTCGGAAGAACGTGTGCGTGTGTCGTAAGGCATCAAAAAAATAGGGGAACAAAGAATCGAAAAAAATCATGAAAACAATCAAAGGAGGAAAAAAAGGGGAAAAAAAAGAAAAAAAGAAAAAAAGTATAGGACGAAACAGACAAAAGAAAAAAGAAACGAGAGAACAGAAAACGAAGAAAAAATGAAAAAACGGGGAGAGAGAAAAAAAGAAAAGAAGAAAAAATGAAAAAAGGAACCACGAAAAAAAGGGGAAGGGGAAAACGACAAGTGGGTGAAAAAAAATCGGAAATATTATTTCCAGATCGTATCCTGTGTGCAAGACAGCGGGGTCATATTGAGGTTAACCCCGTTATGCGCATGAGTTGTGCGCATATTTGAACCAGGGTTATTGCGTACCCCCCTTTTGTGCAATCCCTGTCCGGTGCGTGCTGTTTAGCCGTACAAAACCTGTGAAGGGGGCTTACCTTTTCCGTGAGATGCGGGGCTATCATTCTGACCTACCTGTCTCTGCTGCTACCCATCCACACAGCTTCTCTTATGCCACGCTTTCTCCCTTCCTCTCCTGGCGACTCCTGCCCTTTTCTTCTTAGTCGCTTCGTGTCTTGCCGCTCTGTTATTCATGCATGTATGTATGTGTGTGTGTGTGTGTGTGTGAGAGAGAGAGAGAAAGAGAGAGAGGCGCCCACGTTCATGGCTGCCCGCTGCCGCTCCCCGCCACTGCTTCGAGCCGTTCTTGTCCAACCTGGCTCATCAGAGGGTAGGAGGACATGAAGCCCTTACTCTGGAGAAAGGAGGAACATGAGAGAGAGAGAGGGAGGGGAGAGAGAGGGAGGGGAGAGAGAGGGGGCGAGGGGGAGGATTAAGGAGGTGAGTAGTAGAGAGCCAGGAAGTAAGGAGGAATACAGGTGTCCCTGGGATGAAGATGCGATTGGTGGGAAAGAGATTAGAGCGGGGAGTAGGGGGAAATGCAAGTTGGGGGAGAGAGAGAGAGAGAGAAGACTAAATGCAAGTATTGTCGAGGAGGGTGTTGAGGAGAGGGAGGCTTACCACGTGAGCGTTTATGTCCGCATCGGAGAAGATGTCATCTGCGGCACCGGCCATCTCTGCTGAGTTCAGGGAGATAGTGAGCCTGTTCGTAGGAGGGGGCAGAACACCTTACTGCTAGGCAGAGCAAGAAGGAAGGAGCGTTGAGGAAGTTGGCTTCCGTGCCGGCTATGGAGGAGCAGCGTCGTGCAGTAGAGAAAATCGCAGCGCTCGGGAGGAGTGCTTGAAGCAATATGAGATGACTAGTAGTAGGGAGGAGGTAGAAGAAATAGTCTTTGAGGGTGGGAGATGGTGGAATTTTTGTGAGGAGGATATTGAGTGAGTGTGGGGGGAAAAAAGGTGTTGGGTGGGGAGGTCTTTTCTCGTACGGGCCATGTTTGTGCGCGGGTGAGGGAAGGGTGGGGGTTGGGAGTGGTGGTGTTGGGGGTATGCGTGAGGAACCGGGGTATCTCTTCAGGGGGAGTAGGGGGGCGTTTGTCGTCCGTCGTTGTACTGCAAAAAACGCCATGTCGTGTAGACTCTGCTCGTGCGTGGGTTTGTCGCGTGGGGTTCCTGGCGACGCGTCGTCTGGGTAGGAGATGGCGTCCCTTCACATGCCAGTGTGTGTCCTGTAGAGCGGATATGGCGGGTGCGTGTTCTGTTTTGTGTTGGCTTCACGAGTTTGAAGCGGCAGAGGGTCTTTGTCTCTGGTGCATCGGGGTTGGCATCGCGTGTGGGTTTTGTCTTGCAGTCATCGGGGCCAGACTGGGAAGGCGTTTTTTCGTTTGGCGGTGTCGGGGTGTGCTGTATTTATTTTGGGGGTTGAGACTGGGGAGGCCTAATGTGGTCGGGGGTATATTTAGAGGGGGGGTGGTAGTGAGTTCGAAGAGGTATTCCGTGGGTTTATAACGTGTACGAGTATTTGGGGTTTTTTTGGGGGGGGTAGTTTCAGAGCCGGGTTATAAGCCAGTAGACCGTATGGTTGTTTTTTTTTTTTTTAATCTAATGGTTGTCTTCAAAAATTGTTCTTCTTTCTTAGTGAAGATTTATTATCTTTTAGTCTTAATAATATTTGTATTATTTCTTATATATGTTTCCATGCTCTCTAACTCCTTTTTTCTAAACAATTTTTTGTATTTTATATATTGTCTATTATAGTTTGTATGTGTGTGTGTGTGTGTGTGTGTGTGTGTGTGTGTGTGTCCCTCCCTCAATCCCTCGTGATGGGGGGCATGGAGGGGACGTGGTTCGGATGACGAACCAGCCCCCTTTCAAGGTTGTCCGCCACCCGAACCAAACCAAAAAAAAGGTTTTTTGGTTTACACACACACTACACATGGTTAGTCAGCAGATTTAGAACTAAATTGGGGTTACAGCGAAAGGGTTGGTATTGCCGGTTTTTTTTTAGGACGGACTTGACAATATTCAGGCATCTGTGAGTGCTGAAACCGTTGTTAACCATGGTCTGTATGGTGTTGCGGATGTCAGTCACAGCATCATCCTGTTCTGTCGTAATGGTCACTATATTTATAATTTGTGGTATAAGGATCTTGAGTGACTGGTTAACGGGTCTGTTGGAGTGGTACTTGATGAAACGGGTGGGGTGATTGGAAAGTCAAGTTCCTTCCTTTTGTCAAACTTTGTGGTTTTGTATGTGCCTTGTTGGGGATTCAGGATTTCGACGGTGGCATTGAGGAAGTTTGTTATCGTGCCAATTCGTTCATTATCTGAAAAGACATGCATTGTGGTCTGTTCAACAAGGGTGACATATTCAAGTGGGTAGAGAAAATACTTGTTTTTTTTATTATTGACTGCAGGATTCAAGAAGTCTAATATTCTGGGGTTGTTTACTGTATTGAGGTCATCAAAGTATCTGAAAGTATGTTGGAATAGGGGAAGTAGGTGTCTGTTAGGACGTTGCTTAAGTTTTTTCATGAACTTATATTCAAAATAAAAAAGTAAATGTTGCACCAAATTGGGGAACAACTGAGCCCCATAGGTATTCCTGACCTCTGCCGCCATATGAGCCCTCCTAGCGAGGTAAAGACATTTTTGATAAGCCAGTTGTTCATGTTTCTGATGAGTTCGGGGGATAGGGTGACATGGTCAGGGGGAGGAGTAGCAGTCCAGTCTGTGAAAATTTTGATCTCTTTTTCCATTACCTAGATTTTACATGTTAGTTTTGCATTCCTACCCAAAGTTTTTCTTGCCTGTCTAAAGGCCAAATCAATAAAGAATCTAATAGTGCTGGGGAGTCCGTCTGATGTGTCATCTGTTGGGATGGTCTCATAGCAGCGAGTGATGTCTGCTGAGAATAGTGTGTATATCTGGGGGGGAAGGTTGTAGACATAGTCGGAGACTGAGTTCACGATCCACCAAAAAGGAACTCTGCAGCCAGTTTCTCCCTCGGTCTTTTCCGTGAGGTGGCCACAGTGTTTTTTCACCATCTCGGAAAGTGCCTTTAGGGCGGAAGCACAGATGTCTGCAAGGGGGGAGAAAATGACGTTGGCAGCATTTGTCAGCCACCGGAAGGAGTCCTTGTGTTTTTTTTCGATAGTCATAAGGTAAGGAAGATTTCTGTTTTGGATAGGGCAGAAGGGGAAGTTAGTGGCGATCTGATATTCGAGGTGATTTATCAAGTCGAAGGTAGTGGTATCGCAGGGTGTGAAGTCACCTCCGGTAAGCCTTTGGAGTGCAAGGAACCTGATATAGTTGATGCAGGTGACTGATGAGGTGTTTGGTGCTTTATCTGTACCGGAAACGTAGAAATGTTCTGTTAGGAATTCTATTTCTTTTTGCAGCGCGTGGTTGTTTTCAGGGAAGGAACAGAGATCCCGTGAGGCGGTGCGTCTGATGAGAATGTTGAGGTGTCTGTGGAAGGCGTCCCTCAGTTCTGAGGTGATATGACATCTGTCTTGGCGGAGGTAATCCAGGGTGAGGGAGAGTGCCTTGGTCATTTCATTTAGGACATCTGTGATCTTGTATGTCTTGAGGGGGATGTGATTCATTCCCAATGTAAGTTGCTTTCTGAGTTCAGGGTTTCTGACAATGTTGAGGCTCAGAGTGACGACGTGTGGGGGTAAAATGCCGTCGATACTGTGTTGGGCGTATGGGGAGAATCTGTCTTGTTGACAGAAACAGCGGGGTGGCTGTCCTTCATACCATGATAGGAGGTCGAAATCCTGAAAAACTGCAGAGGGTTTATAGAGTTTTTGGGAGATGTGTGCATCATAGGTCCATCCATAGGTGAAAGAGTCCAGGAGGGTTTCAACATCAGGGAGGAACTTTTTTAGAACTTCTGAGATGATTTTTTTTTGGCTTAAACCTCTCAAAAAGTCTGCTGGTGTAGTGCAGATGGATCAGACGTTCTGGTGTGGATGTTTGCCTCCTCCAGCCGCTTCTTCCGTCTTCCATGATTGCGAGGTGGGAAACCTGTTATCGAGGACAACAATTGATTAGAGGGAATTATCATTGAGTCTTCATATTAGTGTGAAAACACAAGGTTTCTAGTCTGGCATTTAATTTAGTTTCTGGTCCATAGTGCAGCAAGGTATAGAATGTGCAGGTCAGAGGGTCGATGTTTTTCTTGAAGGGTGGAAACAAACTGATCAAGGACAACATGAACTATCCTAGTTAATTAAGGTCACTTTCCCTCTTTTTTACAATAATGAAAAAGTTATTTAACAAGTAGGAGACAAGGCTGCCAGGGAAGAAGTTCCTATGAGGGGTAGGAAGGAGCTAGGTGGGAGTATCAGGTAGGTGTGATTTTCGCACATCATTGTTTTGGGTATCTTGCGTGGGGGCACACCTTCGAAAGTTGGGTCAGTCACGGAAGAGGTGCATATGTGGACGAAGTAGGGAAGGAGTGGAGAAGTGCGTAGTCAGATTTGGGCTATGCATGGGTCAAACAAGGGTATTCCAGATGATACATGCATGAGAGATCAAGAAAACTCAGAGCATAACAGACAAGGGCTCAGGACCAGAGTAGGTCGTGGCTTTGCATTCGAACTGAAGTCGACAGGTCCTCCTGATTAAGACAAACATGTAGCTTAGTAGTAGATGTTGTGGGACAAAGCTCAAATCCTGTGTCTTCCTTACCTAGTTACCAGCGTTCGTCGTGTCAGGAGCCTCTAGAATTCTGCAAGCTAACGTTGTTAACTACTTATCTAACCACTGACATGGTGCTGTCATTCCTGATGGTACCTTCAAAAAATTAAATAAATAAACAAACTGCGGAATCATCAGTCCAGGGAGAGCGGAGGGAGCAGAGACTTGCCAAAATTAGACAAGCGTTCGTGAACGGTTTCACAAACTCCTGTTATTTGAGTAGAACATCCGGTATTACTGTTTGAAGAACAAAGCATGATCCTACGAAGCACTCAAGAATCCGGATGGGAGCATGGCCGAAAAGGACCCATTCTCTTCTGTTCTCGACCACCTATACTGGTCCTCTCGACTCAGGGACAGACGGTATGGTATGGGTGAGACTAGCCTCTGCTTATGGCAGTGCATACTCACAACTGTGAGTGCTATTTGATTCCATAGTTCAAGGACTTGTCAGGCTTCTAAAAGACGTGGGACTAGTCTGAGGTCAGACTGTTTTATTCATGAAATGGGACGGTTTTTGGAGGCAGTAAGCTGACCATAGTTTGCATCTACATTTGTACCACTAGCATGTGGACAAGGCGAGGCGTTCCTCGTCATATTCCTGTCTGAGATCTCTTCTAGTGATCTTTTTGTCACTGGGTCCTGAGTCTCTTGGACGACTTCTTCATCACCGAGGCAGCTTAAAGCGGACGGGGAGCCATCTGCACCGAAGCCTTGGAGAATATGGCCAAAGGAACTGACTGCTCTGGCCGGAGTGTCCGGTGACGGCGAGCTCACATTGATTGCAAGGTGAGGTCTGGAGCCGGGCCTGGACGAGCTTTCAGAAACATTGATTATCTGTGTGGCGAGGCGGGGTAGAGGGGCAGGGGAAGGGGTATTGTCTGCAGAGAGGCGTCTGATCAATTGCTGCACAGGCGGGACCCAGGAGTTGGACGTAAGACGTGGCTGTCTGGCAGAAGAGTGATTGGGGAAGGGGCTGCAGGCAATGGTGTCCGATGCAGTGTTGTGTTGTGTGGGTAGTGGTAGGATGGGTGGCTGTGGCTGGTTTGAAAGTGGTAGGATGGGTGGCTGTGGCTGGCTTGAATGCAAGGCAGTTGTGATCAGTTGCTGTGCCTGTGCTCTGAGAGACGATCCGGAGGGGTGTTTGTCATTGCTATTAGGGACGCGTGCTCTCTTAGCTGTGCGTGTGCCTGCGTGCTTGCCTCTGCGGCCATTTCTCAGCCTTTTTTGCCTTGGCTTTTGTATGGCTGCATCAGTTGTGGCAACCACTGCAGGTGTGGTGTGTGCTGGCTGCATGGCAGGGGGAGGAGGGCTGTGGTGCTGAGGAGGTGTAATGTGTGATGCCGCAGGGGGGTGTTGCATGTGTGCGGGGCAGGGGGCCAGGAGCGGGGGAGACGTGGACTGGTGGAGGACGTGGTCGGGGAGCCAGGGGGGTGCTGTTGCTGGTGGTGTGGGTGTTGGGTGCGGGCATCCCGTTGGGGGTTCGGCGGCTTACAGATGGAGGTGAGGCCACGCCATCTGGCTGGCGAATCGGTGTGGTAGCGAACGTGAGAGCCGTTTGCCTGGTTCTGCTGCGTTGAACCATGTCATTTGTCGGTGATCTTGCTCTCCGCCTTGAAGAGCAGGTCTTCGTTCTGTCGGCTTCTTCCGGGAGAAGGATGGCAGCAAACTTCTTGGCGAAGGGGACGTCCTTCAAGGAGGGATGCTCCTGTAGTTGCTCAGCTGTGCTTTTGATGACACCCTACATCGACGAAAGTGAAGGGTTAGGGTCATGTTTTAATTTAAAAGAGTGTTGCTTTTTATAGCGCTTCATACACGTACTCATTCTGTTACCCGTGTTCGTAGGTAGTCAGGCATGGTGATTTCTTTCCAATTTTTTTTTATCTATATCCATATATGCAATCAGACTCGTTTTCAAACACACTTTTCATGCATGTAAACAGCAACGCAGCATACTGGCGACATACGCCCTCTCAAAAAATCGGATATATGGCTTTCAGATACGAGTTCACTCTCAATTGGCTATGGCGACTTCAGCGCCCAAACATCTCACCGTTCACATACACTGGATGACCCTGGATATCCCACACGCATCACTCTAACACTCGAGCACACACACACACACT
>BFEA01000443.1:838410-848551 GCA_003427395.1 Chara braunii
GGGGGGGGGGGGGTTGTGTTCGTAACACGGCTATCCTACACAAGGTAGGAAACAAGATCGCAACTCAATGCAGCCCGTCAGTCAAATGTTAGTTGTCCAGAAGCTATGGAAGCCTCGTGATGCAGATATGGAAACCGGGTATGGGAGTTAGGAGGGTAAGTGGGGAAGAAAAGTATTCAGGTAAGGGAGCAATAGATTAGCGTAAGTAGGTTAGAGATTAGGAAAGGGAAGAAGCCCAGCCGTAAGGGGGGTGCACGCCCTTAAGTGCGCTTTTCGCCGCCTAGCACCCATAGCAGCTCATCAGAGGGGTTAATTTAGTAAATGCTCCAATTAGATGTTTGGGGTGTGTGTGGGGAAGAAGGATGAATCATAGCCATGGGGTGGTAGAAGGATGTTAGCCAGGACATACTTGGGCAGTCATGGCCGGTGTCGCTGGGATATCAGTCGCCGCCATTACGAAGGTCACGCAGCGTAGCGTTAGGAAGCTTACAGTGTAAGCGTAGCGCCCGGGGCCACTACGGTGTGCCAGACCGCTTGCAGGAATGCGTATCAGTTTTCGAGCTATCTTGCTCTTGCGAAGAGGGAGAAAGAGGAGGATGGAGGTATAGAGGAGAGCGAGGCAAAGGCGAGTATGCAGGCATCTGCATGGCGTAGCGCAGGTGTCTCATTATTTGTAGTAGTGGTGGTTTTGTGGTAGTGTAAGGTTTATCGTAGGCATGTTCAGGCCATGGGTGTACAGCTCGTTTTTTCATGCTGTGAGAGATGAGAGGGGTGTAGGTGTGGGGGCGGGAATGGACACGGGTATGGAGTTCTGGCAGCATTTTAGGCGGGAAGGGAAGGGCGGGATTTTCAGGTATATGAAGCAGGGCGGGTATAGGAGGTGCGATAGCAGTGTGGGGATGAAGTGAGGAGGAAAGTCCGATTGGGCCCTTTACGCGTCATGGACTGAGCGGTTGTGTATTTGTCGAATCGTGCTATGGCGGCAGGAGTTGTTGTGGTGTTTGTCGTTTTTGCAGTACAGGAGGGCAGTATCCAAGTCATATCGTTTTTTGCAAGTTGTCTTGTAGCATAGCGTTGTGGGACCTATTTCGTCGTCTATGGTGGGGGACGGGCTATGGTGGTGGTAGTCGGTGTCGTATCTAGTTCGTTCGTCGTGTGTTCGCGTTTTGTTTGTCTCGTGTGTTGGTAGTGTCGTTTCGGAATGACTTTCATATTAGGGAGGCGCCGTTTCGTTCATGCTTTTGCCTTTTTCATTTGCGCGGGAATTTTCTTCTCCTTAAAAAAAAAAAAAAAAGGGGTGCGCGCGTTTTCGCTTTTTTTGAAAGAAATAGTACAAGCTTCTAACTGCATTGCGCGGCAGTGCTTCTTTTGAAGAAAGTGGGTTTGTTTTACACTTACTATATGTTGTTAGGGTTTTTTCATTGGGTCGTATAGATAATAATTACAAACACCTTGTAGAATCTGATTAAATTTTTTAAGAATCTTTGCAATATCCAGAAGGTAGTTTTTATGGGTATGGTACATCCTAACAGTTTTTTTGTTTTATTGATTTATTGATTTATTTATTTATTTATTTACTAGGCTACCAGAGTGGCCCGGGGTCACTTGCCCAGCCGGGCCAAAATAATTAAAAAAATAAAAATATATAAAATATTTTTAAAATTTTTGTTTTTTTTAATTTGGTGAAGAATTTCGATGTGACCCTAAGGCAAAAGTTGTTCAGTTTATTTTTCTGCATAACATAGTTTTGTTTCAGAATTTTTGGATTTGTTTTTTTGTTTTTTTTTTTTGCTGGGACCTTACCTAATCCTTGCACGGGCTGGCCACCCGGGACCCGGGCGGCCTGGCTGGTAGCCTAGTTTATTTATTATTTATTATTTATTATATTATTTTATTTTATCTTATTCTATCTTATTATTTTACTTTTTTTTATATTATTTATTTATTTATTTATTTATTTATTTATTTATTTTTATAATTTTATAATTTTATAATTTTCTATTTGTTTACTTATGTATTTATTTATTATATTTATTTATTAATTATTTATTATTCTTATATATTTTTATTATTATAATTAATCTTGCTCACTTATTTAATTTCATAGTTGTTAATTAAAAAAACTTGTAATTTCTAAAAAATTTAAAAAAACAGAGAAAGATTTTTCCTTTTTTTAAAAAAATTAACTAATTTTTAATTGTATGTATGTGTGTGTGTGTGTGTGTGTGTGTGTGTGTGTGTGTGTGTGTGTCCCTCCCCGTTCCCTCGTGATGGGGTCCCTTTGGGATAGGTCCAAGGATGTTGGACCTACCCCAGCAGGGATAGGTCCTCCATCCGAACCAAGCCCCTTTTTTTAAGGGATGATACACACACACGCGCACAGGGGTTGTTTTAGTGGGATACTTTACAAGGTCTATATGAAGTGTATTAGTGTTATGATTTATGTGTGGTGTGCGAGGTGCAGTAGATGCTATAATGTAATATGGGGATTACATTTAAATGGCTAATAGTTTAGTGGGTTACTGAGTACTTTAGCTGCAATTCGGAGGAACCTCTGCTTTCTGAAACCATTATGCAGGAGGGTGAGTATTGATTGTTCTATTTCCTCTGCAGCGTGCAATGGTTCAGATTCGATTGTCATAATTGTGATGATCTGTGGGATTAGCAAGTTGAGTGATTGTTGAAGCGGTCTGTTTGAGTTGGCTTGTATAAAACGGGTAATAGAAAAGTTGAGCTCTCTTCTTTTTGTCGTATTTGCTAGTTATGTAGGTTCCATTTTGCAGATCTGTGATTGTTATTGTGGTGTTGAGGAAGTTAGCTTGCGTTCCAACAGAGATGTCATTCATTTGTTACTTTTTCGATGTCTGTTCATTCAAGGTAATCATGTGCAACGGGTATATATAGTACTTGTTGCGCATGCTTGTAATGTCTGGGTTCAAGAATTCTTGGATTTTGTTGTTGTTGATGATATGAAAATCATCGAAATAGCGAAAGACGTGTTGAAACAGGTGTACGAGGTGTTTGTTGTTTTTGTGAGTTATTTTTTTTCATAAAGTTGAATTCATATTTGAATAAGTAAATATTGCACCAGACAGGTGAGCAGCTTACTCCCATTGGAATGCCAAGCATCTGTCTCCAAATTTTGCCTCCGAGGGATGTGAATGCATTTTTTATGAGCCAGTTGTTGATTTCGTAGACAATATTGTGATTGATGGGGAAAAAGTCGTTTGGTGGGTTAATGTACCAGTCACATAGAGGTGTTGAATTACTGTTGTGGTTGTAGAATTTGCAGGCCAGTTTGACCTCATTTCCGTATTTAACTTTTGCTTGTTTGAAGGCTAGTTTGGAAAAGAACTGGATAGCATTTGGTTGACCATCTTTGCTATCGTCTATTCGTATGGTCCCGTAGCAACGAGTGATATCAGTTGAAAAGACAGAAGTTACTTCCTGGGGTAGGTTGTATGTGTAGTCGGAGGTTGAATCAATTGGCCAAGAATATGAGACTTTAATACCCAGCTCTTTGAAAGTTTTCTGTGTAAGACTACCGCAGAGTTCCTTGACCATTTTTATAAGTGCGGCTAGAATGATGGTTGCCAGGTCTGCGAGCGGTGTGGTGATGACATCGGCAGCGTTAGTCAGCCATCTAAATGAATTTTTGTATTTTTTATAGGTTGCGAAAAGGTATGTTCATGTGCCATCATAGAAACATAATCTAATCGATCAAAATAAGGCAAAGCTTGTAGATAGGTTTTATATTCAATTAATTTTTTCGTACCTCTATGAAGTAAACCAATATGTGGTTCTGCACGTTCCACCACTTCTCCATTCATTTCTAAAACTAATCTTAAAACACCATGAGCAGCTGGGTGTTGAATTCTATTGCTGATCAATAATCCTTTAACCACTGCTAATCTGTTTTATAATAATCTAATCATAGATAATTTGACCTATTTTTGTAAAATCTTTCTATTGTTTGGTACTGCCAGCACCATTTTGATGTGTTTCGATTATTTACGAAGTGGCAGCGGCGCCAGTTCATTCTCATTCGATTGAGTTGGATCAAAAAGAGTTGCAAACACGAAGTGGTCCGTTCCACCAAGAGTCCATTCGATGGTGACCTAATTTACTGGAGTCTTAGGTTACAGAAACATTTGAATTAAATCCATACCATAAGAAAGAGCAAATATCAATATAGATTTTGAGAAGAGTCATATGAGGCGAAAGTCTCACGTATGGTTTGGAAGTCGTGCCATATCAGCAATAAGATGGTTTAGGTTAACAATCGTTTTTTTAGTCTTCATTACTTACTTCCTTTGCAGGTGCTAATGGCCCTGGAGCCGTAAATCATGGAACTCTGTATAAGATCATCCGGCGAACAATCCGAGATAAACGGATTCTCAAACTAATCCGCTCTAGACTACAACCTTTTTTTCATATGCCACACGGAGAGATTGAAGAGGCGACCATAGGCGCCGCCAGGCGGCGGGCCTTCGGCTTTAGTCCCCTACTATCAAATATATACCTTAATGAACTCGACCACCATTACGAGCTCAATATATACGAGTGTTATTTTGTGAGATTACCCGGATCTTAAATCATCTACTTCCATTAACCACCCATGTTATGGATGTAGGAGCATTAACCCCTTTTCTTTGGGCTTTTGAAGAACGAGAAAAATTGTTAGAATTTTATGAAAGAGTTTCGGGAGCAAGAATGCATGCTAACTCTTTTGGGTGAGTTGCATTCTTAACTCAGCTGGATAGAGCAACAACCTTCTAAGTTGAAGGTCACAGGTTCAAATCCTGTAGGAGAATAACCTTGTGAGGCAGCCGCCAAGCTGTGGTAATGTCACCTTCTATAACCCCAGTCGCACTCTTGAATGTTCGATCTACCTGGAGTATTGCACGCTTCGCGTGAGAACAGTCCAGAAATTTTGGATCGTATATGCTGTACAGCACCACGGTGAGGGCTTTGGCCAAACAATATGGTCCATTCACACCGAGAATCCAATCTTTTTCATATCGAACATAATAGACTCGGACTTGTTCAATTATGAAATAGGGTCATTTTTCCGGTAGGGGTGTCATGAAATTTCAAAGCTAACTGTTCCTTGATGAGGTGTAGGAGCTTTGTGGGTGTAGTCATGTGGGGTTCGAAGTCAGGGCTACTTAGCCGTTCAAGGGCGAGGAATCTTATCAGATTGATGCAGATGAGGACAGGGGTATTGGGAGCCTTATCAGCACCAGAGATATAAAAATGGGTAGTCAGAAAATTGGTTTCGTGTTTTATTGCATGATCCTGCAAAGTTATAGCGCTATGGTGGAGGGTGTTTTCAAGGTTTCTGTTTATAATATTGTAGAAGTCTTGCCTTGCTTCACCCTCTTGGGTTGTGCTCATCGTAACCCCAAGTTTGCTCAGAGCAGTTGTGAATTGCGGCCATACCTGTTGGGCTGCGTTTCTTGCCTCCTGGGCATTAGTAGGTGCCGGTGGGATGTGGTTATGGCCTTTTTTTAGCATTTTGCGAAGTTCAGAGTTGTTGATTATGTTAAGGTCAAGTGTAGTTACGTGCGGTGCTTCGTTTTCGGGTAGGCTACCGGGTGGGAGACAGTTAGTGAATTAATGGAACCTTGGTTGTTGACAGTAGCAGATCTGTGTCAGCTGCTTTACCCATTCAGTAAGGTCAAAGTCACGGAAGACTGTTGCAGGCTTATAAAGTGTTTTAGAAATATGTTCATTGTAGGTCCATGACAAGGTGAGTTTTTCTATTAGTGGTATGGAGTCCGGTCTGTGCTTTTGGAGAATTTTTCCAGAGATATTTTAGAACTTAAGTCTGTCCATCAATCCATTTACATAGTGGCAGGAGATAACGTATTTATCGAGATCTTTACTATTTCTCCATTTGAGTCTTCCATCTTCCATCATCCGAAGTCGCGTATCCTACACATGCAATACATGTGTTCAACAGGGTAAACTTAGTTAAGGGCTATTGTACAAGTAACGTGCGGGGTTAATGCGGCTTTTTTTGGGGTGGTTGGGGCATCGTGATTCTGTTTAAAAAAAAAAAGGTTTATTATCTGTCGAATCGTCGGGTCGCATTAAGGTGTTGTTTACGATGTTAGTTCGTTGTTTATCAATACCTCGAAGGGTCTTATTTTAGTATCACTGAACGTTTTACTTGGGGCATATCATGTGTTAAACGGGAGAACGAGAACAGCGAATTCCAGGTGCACAAGGGGCAGGGTTTTAGTAAGGCATTTGTGTAGGGAGGGTTTGTTTATATATGGGTTGACTTGCTTTTTCTTAGGTTTAATTACTTGGTTAGTTCTGATGGGAACTTCTACCTTGGTTTGTAAATCATGGGGGTTGTGAGTTCAGGACCATGTATCGTGAGCATAGGGACAAGTATAATCAATCGCACATTTGCAGGAAAAAGGGAACAAGGATTCAGGGTTTTGTCAACACTTCAACCAGGGCATCATTGTTATCCTTGTAGTAGATAGATAATGTTTTTTTGCGATAATCAAATTGAAGGTACAAAAAAAAGTTGAAGGCTTAATCTACCCTCAACTTCAGCTAGATCGACTAACTACTTGTCTCAGTAGTCTCTGTCTTTTTAAAAAAAAATTAAAGGCAGAGCAACCTTATTATCTGCAACATAATCTGTTGGTATTGCGAGACCATTGGAACATGGCGAATCATGCATCCTTAATTGCTAAGTGATGCAAGCCTAGCCTCTAGCGGTACTGGTTATTATATTCGCAGTAGTCAGCCCTTGGTCAACTTTAACAGACTGAGAGAACAAGACGATATTAAAGAACCCGTCAATCAATGGTAACGGTCCGATCAGCTTGGTGTCTATCTCATCAGTCTTGGCCTTCTACTCAGAAAAGATTGGGTATGGAGAGTAAGCCCGATTAATTGTAACATACTCTGTCTACCGTGCAAGCCTTTTAATAGCTAGCGATCCATTCAATTATCCTTGCTTTAGTGGAGCTGGCCTAGCTTCTAGTAATGTTGGTATAAATATTAAAGTGGTAGTCTGGATTAAGCCTGCGACAAACCCGTTTCCAGGATTCCTCGGTTGATTGAGACTCAGTTCCTATGGCCGTGTTGTCGCTGTTCGCTCTGAGCAGGGAGGAGTCAGCACTACTGGCCCCATAGTTCATTCTGAGTGCGTCAATGGCGGAGACAGGACCAATCGGGGAGCCATGTGAAGGTGAGCTGATGGTGATGG
Organism: Chara braunii; assembly: GCA_003427395.1. Classification (NCBI taxonomy): domain Eukaryota; kingdom Viridiplantae; phylum Streptophyta; class Charophyceae; order Charales; family Characeae; genus Chara; species Chara braunii. The sequence continues at coordinate 845,645 of BFEA01000443.1, forward strand.
GGAATTGTCCTCCATCACCGTCGTTCGTGTTGCTGCTGCTTACTTGAATCACTTCTTGATCCTCAGGTCCGTGTTGTCTGGCGGTAGCGATCTTTGCATTAGTCTGCTGTTGCGCCCATTGCCACAGGATGTGTTGTGGAGGAGGCGCCCAATCGTGATTCACTTGAGGTAACAAGGACAGGCTTGTTATATCTGATCTCTCCTGTTGTTGTGCTGCAGCTGTGGCCTGCCGTTGCTGTTGCGCCCTGAGGATGTCTTGAATGTCCGACTGTCTGAGATCTGCTTGGGCCGTCTTCCTCCTTGTCTGTCTCCCGGTCTGCGGCCCATATTGTAGCGGCTTGAGTCTGCGTGTTTTGCTCCCTCTTCTTGATTTGGTTTTGGCTGGTTCCGGAAATGGATTCATGGCGATGCTTAGCAGTTGTTCTCGTCTTCGCGCCAGTCTTTCAGCTTCTGTACAGGGTTGGCCGTGCGTTGTTGTAAGGATGGCAGTGTTAACGAAGAGAGGTGCGGGGAATGGTGTTGGCAGGTGTTGATTTGAGTTAGTGCAGGTGCGAGATGGGTGAACAGTGTGGGGGTTGCTTCTGAGAACAGGGATGGTCATGTTGGGCAGGTTGGTCTGACGTGCAGCCAGCTATGCAGCAGCAATGGCGAATGCATTACTTGTTGGTAGATTGGTACCAAGGTCATGCATAGTCGTGCTGCCAACAATATTTGTACACGGTTCTTGAATTCGGTTGTGCGGTGCGAGCGTTGAACTAGGGTTGGTGTAAGGAGTAGTGCTCATGTGGGTGATCTGTGCTATGCTGGTAAAACCATTTGCTGGAGTGTTGATGCCCGTGGGTGGAGTGGCAGTCAGAGTTGGTAGTGGGTGGGAACTGTTCGGGGTGTGCATCAGCCCGTTTGGTGTTGAGGCTGCGTGACTGGTGGCAGGACCAGAGGTGGGAGTAAGTGTGGGTCTGCTGTTCAGGTTGCTAAGTGCAGGCACGGAGGTTGGGGTGGCGTTGTAGGGTGTTGTATGCGTGTTGTTAATGTCCGGGTGTTGTGGTGGCGCTGTGGAGGGTGCTCTGGTAGGTGTGGTGAGAGTTACGGCTGCTGAAGGCGTGCTACCAAGCCTCATTTGTCGACATCTTCTTAGTGAATTGTCTTCAATGTCCGGGGCACCCCGCCCGCCAGCTGGTTGTGCTAGAAGACCCTCAACATTTGGCAGGAGTGCGAAAGTAAACTTGAGTACAAATGGGACGTTCTTGAAGTCTTCGAAGTTCATGATCTCCTCTGCTGAGATGCTTCTGTTTTGTGTGAGGAGGTGGACAATCTTGATCATGTATTCTCTCATGAAGATGAAGGTGATCTGTGCCAGAACTGGTTTCCTCAAGGTAGTACGAAGGAGCGCTTGGAATTCCAACATCCTGATCTTGTCCGACGGCGCTCGTGGGTCGATCTTGTCTAAGTTGCCAATGACGTACCATAACATGTGGTCGAACCATGTGAAGTTCTTCTCGCAACCGAGACACGCGCACTTCAGGTAGGGTCTTCCGGCATTCCAGAGCTTCTTGAGTTCAGATAGGTATGCAGGGAACTTTGGGATGCCTTTCTGATGCAGCAACAGTCGTTTGGGGCACTTTCCCTTCTCAAGATTGGCGATCTGCAAGAAGTTTGCATCCAATCCACCTCTCGTAGCTGGGAAGTAGATCGTGTCGTTCCTAGCGGCAGTTCGACAGTTGTCAATGTCCGCGTCAGAGAGGCCGGCAAGCGCCATGTATGCTTCAACACTGATAGGTGCCGTGTAGTTGAAGGTATCAAGCTTCCACAACCGGTTGTGGACGTGCTGCACAACCTTCTCTGTCCACGTGCTGGATGCCAAGGGTAGGAATGGACTACTCTTGGCGAATTTGTGACCTGCGTCCCTGGTGAACGGCGTAATCTCGGTGTGTGGAGTGTTCCTCCATTCAGCCTCCCTCTTCCTTAGGTATTCTAATTCGATCTGTCACAACGACATTCGGTTAGTGTAAGCGTCGATGAATGTCTCGTTTCTCTCGTTAGTCGAGACCTGACCAGCAGAGTCGAGGTGCGCCGCATCATAGCCATGGAGCTCGAGAATAATCTTCTCGGCCTTGGCGATGATGAGATTCAACTCTCGGTTCTCGATAACTGCTTTCTTGCAGGCTTCACCAATATTGTCTGCAAAATCGCGAATCTTGGCATCCAGTTCTTGTGGGCTGCATGACGGCGACCAGGGACGCCCAATCACTAAATGAGAGATTTTCAATCAGGAAAGGGGTTTTTCCCAATGTAGCTTCATACACTTTCAGAAGGACATCCGTAGGGATGGCAAGCATTGCGATCTGGCAATGTACGCTTGGCGGTTGCAGACTTTTTGCAGTGTTGAGAATGGCCTGATGGCAACAGCTAGTTCGGAGTGCCATCCCATGAGGATGCTATCTTCGTCCTACACATGTTTCGTTACGAAGTGGCTGTTAGTTGCGTAGACGTGAGTTAGTGCGATCGGTAGTCCCAACAACAGATGTTGTTTTGGGCATATTTTGTTCTATTAGTGGGGCAAGGAAAATCGGGGTATTGCGTGGAGAGCTTTAGTTGCTAGCAGGGTGTCCTGTGAAGTAATATTAACCTTACATAATGTAAAAGATATTATATATAAGAGAGGTGCTTTTATTGTGGAATTCAGATGCCGCATGTATTCTTACCGTGTTTTCAGGTTGAGTGATTTCAAAAAAAAAAAAATCCTTAATTCATTTTATTATTTAGTTTTTTTGCAACAGGTTAGTTTTTATTTTTATTATTATTATTTTTATTGTTTAGTTTTTATTTCTTATTTTTTATTTTTTAATTATTACTTTTCTGTTTTTTTTTAAATAATAAAGAACAAAAAAAAAAAAAAAAAAAAAAAAA
>BFEA01000443.1:852905-877711 GCA_003427395.1 Chara braunii
GGGAGCAACGGTGCGGGGGGGTCTCGGGGTGCCCAATTCAACCCGTTGTCCGAGAAGGAGATGGCGAAGTTGAGGCGAGGGAACATTGTTTGGAACTTCGTCACCGCGGGCCAGTACGTCGGGGACCAGTCCAAGATGCACGGGGACCGAAAGTTGCGTTGCAACTTATGCGGCCACATGTTTCAGGGGGGTCGTCGAAGGCCGCGCGTCATTTCACGAAGTCGAAGTTCTGCAAGGCTGGGGGGATGAGAGTTCTCGCGGAACTCTGGAACGGCACGGACTACACATTTGTGTCGTCCACTGCTGAGCGGGTGCAGAGGTGGATGGCAAACGAGGGCATACGGGACACGAGAGCATCCGCGGGTGGCCACAGACAGCGGATGGACGACGCAGAGAGGGACGACATTCAGGACGCCCTCGATGAGGAGGAGGGCCGCGAGGGTGAGGCCAGGGAGGGGGCGGTTGCAGACGAGGCAGACGAGAAAGTCGGAGAGCCTAACCTGCCAGGGGAGGAGGTGGTGATGACGTCGAGAGGCGTTGGTCGAGCGGGTCCTGCTACTAGGGGGCCGCGAGCTGAGGTGGAGAGCGCGAGGAGGGAGAAAAGGACAGTGGGGTAGGCTGGCGTCGAGGTGCCAGACACGGGCAGGGAGAAGAGGGCTTGACAGACCACGATTGACGAGATGTACGCCAGGGAGAAGTTGGCCGAGTTCACAGACGTGTGGCTTCAGTGGATCTACGTGAAGAAGTTGCCATTCAACGCCTTTCGTGGTCCGGAGTTCCAGAGGGTGTGGCAGGCAGCAGAGAGAGTGCCTCGCTCTATCCAGTTCCGGTTTCCCTCCTACAGGGTTACAGCGGGCGCCGGTATCCCTTCGCAGAGGGCGAAGGTCGCGACTATGGTGAGCGAGGTGCGCGCCACTTTCCGGCACAGCGGTGCCACTATCCTTTCCGACGGGAGGAAGTCGCGCAGCGGCAAGCCGCTCGTGAACTTCCTCGCTGGGGGCGCCAATGGCACCCTGCTGTACGCCACCGTCGCACGTGACGGGTCGGTCCGAGACACAGCGGGCGTCGTGTACCGTAGGTGGCGGGCCATCATCTTGTTCTTTCCTGCAAAGAACGTGATCGGCTTCTGCACAGACTCCGCCAGTAACTATACGGCGGCAGCGCGCAGGTTCGCCACAGACCCCGAGCCTGACATCAGGAGGATCGCTGCTCCACCCATGTCTGCAACTTGATGTTGTCAGATATCGGGATGCGAGTGGTGTGGGTCAAGGAGACCATCATCCGCGCTCGAGCGTTTGTGCGATTTATTAAATCGCACGGCGCTGCTCACACCCTGTTTAGGAGGGTGAGTCCTCGCGTTCAGCTCGTTGAGCCCGTTGAGACACGGTTTGCATCGGTTTTCCTGATGCTGACGTGTCTCAAAGGCCGACGAGACGCGTTGGAGAGCATGTTGCACGGGGATGCTTGGGCACGCATCCCGTGGGATCGCGCCCACGTATCTCAGGCGCAGTGGGTGCAGCAGCAGATCCGGGAAGGGGAGTTTTGGCAGCGTGTCCATTACGCCATCCTAGTCATGTCGCCCATCCACCAGCTGTTGCACAGGATGGATAGAGGTGGGATGATGATGTCCGTCGTTTACGAGTGGAGTCAGCATCTGCTGCAGTTGATGAGCAGGGTCGACGTGCCGACGGACATGAACGAGCCATGCGTGCGTGAGGTTGCCATTCGCAACCTCCACATGCTAGAGCCCGCACATGCCGCGGCCCACCTCCTCAACCCTCGTCGACGGTCCCTCACGTATTACCATTCGCTGGAGACGACCGCCGACGACCGCCGTGTGGTCGAGGAGTGCGACAGATTTCTCCTGGCGCAGACCGGCGGCGATCCGGTCGGCTTATTGTACAGGAGCATGAGGGACCAGATGAGGGCATTCCACTCGAGGCGAGGGGATTGGGGAGATCGTGACCTCTCCGATGTCGAGGCGGCCGATTGCAGGGGGGACAACGAGACCGAGCGATGTGCAGCGTGGTGGTTTGAGCATGGACGTGCCCACCCGGAGTTGCGCACCATCGCCATCCATGTCATGCACTTGTGGACGTCTGCCTCTCCAGCGGAGAGGAACTGGCCGGAGCACGGCGAGGCGCTGCAAGCTTGGGTTCGCCAAGCTTGCACAGCAGGTTGAGATTGCCACCAATCTCCAACTGGCCTCGTGCGCACGGCAGGGTGGTGGCTACGTGTTGCCATGGGTTATGGGGACCGGTCGGGGGGGGACGGCGGCAGAGGAGGAGGATGAGGAGGGAGATGTGAAGCCCGAGGTGTGGGGAGCGTGACCTGATGGCAGTGTTCTCGAGCAGGAGATCCAGCGGCAGATTGTCGCTTTCCGTGACAGCCGACCGTCCTGAGCCTGTTGGGTTCGGAACGTGTTAGGCAGCAGAGCAACGGAGCTGCGACCGTGGGCGGAGGGTGGGGATGATGTGGACGTTGCTGTGGCAGACGACGACATCGACGACGACTGGACTGACAATGATGACACGCCGCTGAGTCGCGACCCGACGGCTGAGCGAGTGTACTTCACTTACGGTGGGGGTCGTGACGGCATGGATTCATTCACATCAGTTATCACTGGTGATGTGCCGTCGACCGCGCAGGCGAGTGGCAGCAGTAGAGTCGGCGGTGGTCATGGAGGAAGTTCGCATGGACGACTCGGGGGAGCAGCAGCCACGGGGAGGTCTTCGGCAGACAGGCAGGCGTTGGGAGGTTAGGAGCGACGGCGAGGCCGAGGGGGAGGCCGAGGATGAGGAGGTGCCCCTTCGCGATCGTCGCTGCTCTCCCTCCCATCATCCGATCTCTGCACAACCCGAGGCACTTAGGCGTTCGGAGAGGTTGGCGTCGACAGCAGGCAGAGACCAGACACATGACGACAAGGATCGTGGGGGGGAGAGGACTCCTTCCGACGTCGGTATCCGCCCGCGCTCGCCGTCGGCGCTCCGCACACAGGACTTCAAGGACATAGGGCTTGGTGGGAGCTTGGGAGATTTCAGTGTCGAGGGACGTCGACGTGCCTCACTGCAGGAGGTGCGCACAAACGCGGACGTTGAGCGGGGCCCTGTTGAGACTGAGGAGGAGAGGGATGCCCTTTTGGACCGAGAGGAGGAGGAGCGGCTGAGGAGTTTGCCACGGTGGGAGGTTCGGTTCGCGTATCTGGACGAGCAGCGTCGGCAGAGGGACTTGGAGACAGGTGGGGGGGGGAGCCGTGACGTCGACGACTTGGGTGTCCTTGAGGAGGCAGTTCAGGGGGAGTTCGATTATGAGGGGCAGGATGCCGCCGCGGGTGGTGGGTCAGGTGGTGGACGACGCGGCGACGAGGAGACCGCAGGTGTCCCTGAGGGGCAGGATGTTGTCATGGGCAGTGGGTCCCCTAGTGGGGGCCGTGGCGACAGCGAGACCGCGGGTGATGAGGGACAGGGTGCCGCAGTGTGCGGCAGAGGAGAGGGTGGACCCGGTGGAGATGGGGATACCGCGGGTGTCGGTGGAGACGATGGACCGGACGACGACGATGACGACGACCACGGTCCCGAGGACGATCCGTATAGGATCGCCTTGGTGTTGAGGGACCCCAGAGTGCCTCCCTTGCGCCCTGACGACACAGCGCACACTTTCTTCGACTCCGACGCTTTGGCGCATGCATTGACGGATGACCCTTTTGCACACGTGAGCCGCAAGAGCGGCAAGCAGCGGGCCCCTGGGAGGGTATATTCACCGCCGCCGTTCACAGTGCAGAGCCCTCACTGGTCAGGTTCGTCGCTCAGCGGCGTTAGAGGGAGGGAGTCCCATGCGGGTGAGGTGGGGTCCGGCAGACGCAGCGACGACGGCAGAGATAGTGCAGGATCGATGCCTCCACCGCCCGCACGGACTCCGGAGGCCAGAGTCGACACCGGGGACCGGACGGTGGCACCCGGAGTTGCACACAGTGGCGGTTCCCCGCCACCAGCCCGAGGAGGTGTGGGTGGCGGATGGTCAGCTGTTCGTCGGGTTGGGGACCGGTTGCGGGCGGATTACGACGCCGGGAGGGGCGTCTTCACGGGACGTACGCCTGTTCAGACGCAGGCTGCGGAGGGTGGGTCCGGACGTCCGAGCCTGCACATGGCAGGCCGCATGCTTGGTTTGTCATGAGCGGAGACGAGGAGATCATTGGTCCTCGAGGCCGCAGGGACATCCACGAACAGGCTGCGGGGAGAGCAGTTCACATCGGGCGAGGAGGGGTTGTTGATGCGTCCTCGGGACGAGATGATAGCATGGCCTCTCGGAGGTTGAGGCTCGACTCGCTGCAGGGGTCGCCGCTGGGCAGGCAGCATTGGACGCGATTCAGAGGGAGAGAGAGAGGGGGATTGTTGCACAAGCGGAGGAGGACGAGGACGCAGACACTGAGTCCGAGCCGATCGAGATTGCGGCCCGCAGACACAGGGCACAGGTGGCCGCTGCAGCACATGCGGCATACGTCAGCGGGGTACGGGGCACAGGTGCCGGAGGGAGAGGAGGGCGCCGGGGAGGACCGCATGACCGCCCGTCCTCCGAGAGAGGCCGCGCGCGCTCTAGTGGGAGATGACGACGTCCGTGGTGGTTTTTTTTTTTTCATTAGTTTTTTTTTGTTTTTCCCGTGGCTGTACAGCCTGGACGCTCTGTCGGCAGGGTTGTTGCATATTTATGTCGATGTTGTTCCATGGAGACGACGACAGTATGTGGACATTATTTTTTTTTATTATTTTTTTTTTGCTACTCGGTTGTACAGTAGAGACGACGCCCGTCGACGGGTCCAGTTTTTTTTTGCTACTCTGTTGTGTAGCAGAGACGATGGGTCCAGTTTGTTTTTGCTACTCGGTTCTACAGTAGAGACTACGGGTCCAGTTTTTGGCTTCAGCCTTGTACATACGCATTTCCATTGAAATGCTTTGTCATATATTTGCTTTTGTTCTTGTTCCTCCGCCAACATTGGTCTTGCATCTGAGTCGCTGTTGTTTGGTGATTGTTTTCTACTCTGTTGTCGTGATTGTTGCAAATTATGTGCTTCTCCGATGCCACGCACCTGCATGTCATGGATGCCTCCATTATGAATGTGCTGTTAATTTAAGATGCGACATAGGGATGATGTGCTAATGAATGTGTTCTTATATAAATGATGTGTTAATGAATGTCCATAAGTCTCATGAGTGAACACACACTATGACTTGCCTGTTATCATTGTTTGAAACTAGTGGTTCGCTGCACTATGATTGATTTTCAATGTGTTTTGACATTGGTATGCCAAACAGGGTCTGACTTATGATTGTCATGAATGTGTTGTTTTAAAATAAGCCACGAACTGTCATCACCCTCATTAATGAAACCGACGCCTACCTTTCAGTGCATGAGGCCCTGATCCGCCTGGGGTCTGCCATCTGCAGCCCCGTCTAGCTTCGACCCGGCCTGGCCGCACGGCCCGCCCCAACCAGGCCCTCATCCAACCCACGTTCGCACGCCCCCGCAGAGGTCAAATATTTTTTTTTATATTTTTCCACTGTTCCAGACCCTCCTCCCTGCGACCCCTCATCGACGAACCTGCACACGGGGGCCGCTGGATTTTTCGCGGCCCACCCTTCCAAGGTCTTGTGCAGGACCCCCCCGTTTTTTTTTTTTGACGCCCTGTCACTTTGAGGGGGTGCCCCCCCACCCCCCCACCCCAAACCCGCTCCCCGCTTCGAAAACTGCTCCCCAGATCGGCCGACACCGTGGCCGAAAAAACTCGGTCGGGCCGGCCGCGGCCGGGGGGGTCCCGGCCTAGGCCGCCGACCGCGGCCTGGGCCGAACTCGGCCGTGGCCAGCGTGCAACATAGACGTAGGTAGTAGCAACCTTACATATTTCCTATACTAGGGTAATACGATTTTAATGACTAAGCTTGGTATAGATTTCAACAGGGTTATGTGCAATCAATTTTTCACCAGGGATGACCCTCTACATTCTACTACATAGACATGCATGGTTTCTAAAAGTAACGCTATCATACGGGTACAGGGGCAATAATTCTTGGGGAAAGTGGAAAACCACGTATAATGGATCGTAAAAGGTATGCTTGAGATCACGTATTTGTTTTGTATGAGGAAATCTTAGTACTTGGTTATATTATCACCAAACGAGGCGAAAGAACTTCCATTTGGGGGAGCGATCAGTGTAGTCGTAATTTGAAAAGTTCGGCCGTCATTTTCCACACTGGTATTTTTCGATACGGCTTATAACTAGTGGGGCTACGACAGTGGAACAACTTTCATCCATTGGCAGACCATTCGTAGAAAACGTTCCAACCTAGGAGGTATAGTGAATTAGGACCGCAAGAGTACTCTGCAACCCTATGGATCAAGTTTAGATCGAGGGTTTTAATTGGTAGGAGGTAGGCGGACGAAAGTACAGCGTACTACTATCCATGGCCAATTAATACGTAAGGGATGGTAGCATGATATGCAATTTTTCGGGGGTTCGAGATGGTTGATCACTTTTACAGGTTGCATGTCGTAAGGATGTGCGGCCCATTTTACGATCCTTGGGACTTTGGTTTGTTCGCCACCTTTGATTAATAATATATAATTGAACTTGCTTTATTAGTTAATCTGTGATAGTTGCATATCCCGTTCAAAGCACCTAATCCATCATGCATAGTTGGTAGAATATATGTGGTCCAAGCTATACTTTGTTTATTCGGGTCATTTGGTCATCAACAGAAAGAAGACTGAGACCTGTATTTAGCTTGGGAAGACGAAGAAAAACACGTAATACTGGCTTGTTCTGGTATCCCACGAAGCGTAAACAATTATTCAGTTTATGTAGTAGAGGGTGGGAGGAACAACTTTAGTATTTATCGGATGTTTATAGGAAAATTACGTTATATGGCGTTTTATCGTACTCAGAATGCATTCTCAAAGTGTGGAGGGAACCCGTGAAGAAACCATAAGAATGCGCGAAAAACACATAAAAACTGTGTGAAAATAGTTGTAAGCTATATCATAAAAAATCTTTACATCACACAAGACTTAGTAGCCTCCCTGTAATTGATTAAGGTCCTTCCTAGTACGATTATGTTGTCACTCTGATATTGCCACATCAGATCGTGACATGAGTATTACCGAAAGAAAACTCCAGAAAGCTGGGCGGGGTTTCAATTACTATGATCCAGGGATCTAACGAAGGTAAAGTTTGGGTGATGGCACAGTCATTCTACATGCTTTCGGTGGGTACTGCGGTTTGCCATGGGGTTTCGAGCCTATAGCTGCAATAACTGATGTGATTTAGAAGGAGAAGGAAGAGACGTGGCTTAGTCGGAGAGGGAATGGACGGGATGTATTAATAGGTCGAAGGCCTATATGCTAAAATCGGATTAGTTGTAACACATATTACTGTATTTCAATTGACAGGTTACCATCCGCTTAGTATTGTGCGGTTGGTATGTTACCCACACATGGAATTCTGAACATCACCATATATGCATTCCTGTACCGTTCGTCATACCAGTCTACTATGCACGTCGTAATTCCGAATCTCTCTCAGATATACGGTTCTTCGAAAAAAGAAGGAATCAGCACGGATCTTACAAGCAGTCAATGGTAAGACAGTTGTTTAAACAAGGCCAAGTAACCACATCAAAATTTCAGATCATAATTAGCCGTATGGTCGCATTATCAGAGTCTTCTAGGGACAGCCTTATGTATACTAGTCGTATATTTTTGTATAACTTCAAGGTGTTATGAGGTGTATCCGACGTGATAGGTGTCTCGACAGTTTTTATCAATATTACTACTCGAGCCATAAGATAAATTTGGAGGATTGATCGTGCCTAGCTTGTGTAGGCGGAGCAGCAATAGTTTCGAATATGTTGTTCGTGGAGGGTATGTGCTATCAACAAAATTAATAAACTTGCGGATCAAGATGAAAGAAGAACAACTGCGTAAGAAATGTTCTACCCGTTTGCGACAATTTACTGTGTATGCGGGGCGGATCTGACTCAAAGATAGTGAAGGGGGGTGCGTGGGAAGTAGGGATCGTTTATTCGCGGACAGTTTGTAAAGGGATCAGACCAATGGTTTCAGAGAGGATTTTGGGGGCGTATTTGTGAGGTGATAGACATATCGTGAGGGCGGTATAGGTAGAGATTTTTAGCAAATGTGGAACAAGCCATATAATGGAACTATTTTTTAATGTGAAAAGATTACAGGAGTAGAAGAATAGTATAAAGATATGTGTTTGTAAAGACATGCATTTAGGCTTATTAGGCGATTATGCAATGGTGGGAGGGGGGGTGGGGTGGGGGGTAATAATTAGTCCAATTGTCGTGCATCAGAGTTTAGGAGATCTTGTCAGTAGGGGAGTCGACCCCGGACTTAGCAACAGGGGGGGGGGGGGGTGGGGTGGGGGGTAATAATTAGTCCAATTGTCGTGCATCAGAGTTTAGGAGATCTTGTCAGTAGGGGAGTCGACCCCGGACTTAGCAACAGGATCAGAGATCCGGGTATGTGGGGGGGGGGGGTTGTGTTCGTAACACGGCTATCCTACACAAGGTAGGAAACAAGATCGCAACTCAATGCAGCCCGTTCGTCAAATGCTAGGTGTCCAGAAGCTATGGAAGCCTCGTGATGCAGACATGGAAACCGGGTATGGGAGTTAGGAGGGTAAGTGGGAAAGAAAAGTATTCACGTAGGGAGCAATAGATTAGCGTAAGTAGGTTAGAGATTAGGAAACGGTTGAAGCCCAGCCGTAGGGGGGTGCACGCCCTTAAGCACGCTTTTCGCCGCCTAGCACCTATAACAGCTCATCAGAGGGGTTAATTTAGTAAATGCTCCAATTAGATCTTTGGGATGTGTGTGGGGAAGAAGGATGAATCATAGGCATGGGGTGGTAGAAGGAAGTTAGCTGGGACATACCTGGGCAATCATGGCTGGTGTCGCTGGGATATCAGTCGCCACCATTACGGAGGTCACGCAGTGTAGCGTTAGGAAACTTACGGTGTAAGCGTAGCGCCCGGTGCCACTATGGTGTGCCAGACCGCTTGCAGGAATGCGTATCAGTTTTCGAGCTATCTTGCTCTTGCGAAGAGGGAGAAAGAGGAGGATGGAGGTATAGAGGAGAGCGAGGCAAAGGCGAGTATGCAGGCATCTGCGTGGTGTAGCGCAGGTGTCTCATTATTTGTAGTAGTGGTGGTTCTGTGGTAGTGTAAGGTTTATCGTAGGCATGGTCATGCCATGGGTGTACGGCTCGTTTTTTCATCCTGTGAGAGATGAGAGGGGTGTAGGTGTGGGGGCTGGGATTGACACGGGTATGGAGTTCTGGCAGCATTTTAGGCGGGAAGGGAAGGGCGGGATTTTCAAGTATATGAAGCAGGGCGAGTATAGGGGGTGCGATAGCGGTGTGGGGATGGAGTGAGGAGGAAAGTCCGATTGGGCTCTTTACGCGTCGTGGACTGAGCGGTTGTGTATTTGTCGAAGCGTGCTATGGCGGCAGAAGTTGTTGTGGTGTTTGTCGTTTTTGCAGTACAGGAGGGCAGTATCCAAGTGATATCGTTTTTTGCAAGTTGTCTTGTAGCATAGCGGTGTGGGACCTATTTCGTCGTCTATGGCGGGGGACGGGCTATGGTGGTGGTAGTCGGTGTCGTATCTGGTTCGTTCGTCATGTGTTCGCGTTTTATTTGTCTGGTGTGTTGGTAGTGTCATTTCGGAATGGCGTTTCATATTAGGGAGGAGACGTTTTGTTCATGCTTTTGCCTTTTTCATGCGCGAGAGTTTTCGTCTACTTTAAAAAAAAAAAAGGGGGTGCGCACGTTTTCGCTTTTTTTGAAAGATATAGTATAGGCTTCTAACTCCATTGCGCGGCATTGCTTCTTTTGAAGAAAGTGGGTTTGTTTTACACTTAGTATATGTTGTTAGGGGTTTCTTATTGGGTCGTATAGGGGGAAGGTAGCTTTTATGGGTATGGTACATCCTTACGTTTTTTTCGTTTCTATTTATTTATTTATTTATTTATTTATTTATTTATTTATTATTTTATCTTATTTTATCTTATCATTTTATTTTTTATTTTTATTTTTATTATTTTTATTTTTATTTTATTTTTATAATTTTATAATTTCCTATTTGTTTACTTATGTATTTATTTATTTATTTATTATTTATTATTCTTATATATTTTTATTAGTATAATTAATCTTGCTCACTTATTTAATTTAATAGTTGTTAATTAAAAAAGCTTTTAATTTTTAAAAATTTTAAAACAGAGAGATAGATTTTTTCATTTTTTTTTTTAAAAAGCTAATTTTTAATTGTATGTATGTGTGTGTTTGTGTGAGTGTGTGTGTGTGTGTGTGTGTGTGTGTGTGTGTGTGTGTGTGTGCTATGGGCGGGGGGCGACCCCTCCCCCACCAATCAATCAATCAATCAATCAATCAGTCAACCAATCAATCAATCAACCAATCAATCAATCAATCAATCAATCAATCAACGAGTCTATCAATTAATCAATCAAAAAAAAATAAAAAATTGTACAATAAAAAACTGCACAATCGTTCAATCAAACGGAAAAAAGAAAAGTAAAAAAAAAAAGGTTCCATTATTCCCTCCCCCCCCCCAACCCCCACCCCTAAAATGGACCCCCCCATTTCTTAATTTTTTTYKTTTTTTTCAATTGGGGGGGGGTGGGGCCCTGGTCTCGCCATTGGAATCCTGACCCCAATCAGCAGGACCCCCCTTCCCTCGGCCGCAGCGGGCCGATTTTTGCCGCGGCCGCTGTGGTCATGACCTCGGCCCCGCGGCCCTGACCGTGGGCCGCGGTCATGCCCGCGGTGACCGCGACTGCTGGGGATACATAGATGGAGGGACCGAGTTGCTAGGGCACATGCATGAACTGTGGCAACTATGGCCACACGTCAAGAACTTGTTGAGGCAAGAAGGTCACCACGAGGGTAGTCGCTCCAACGATAGTGGGCTTATCCTCGAACCCTGGTAGTGCTTCTGCGAGTTCTTCACAGGGAAACACCTCGGGCCAATAGGAGTGTTAGCCGCTCTTACTCGCGCTGAAGTGGTAACGTTGCCTTCCCCACTTCAGGCGTTGGCCAAGGCTGGTGACCCATACATCGCCCCACAGACACATTCAGACCCACTGACTCTCTGTTCGAGAGATGTGTCTGAGTCCCTAGAAGAGTTACAAACTGAGTGGTCAGGGAAGGACCCCAAAGACTTTTGGGCGATGATCAGTCGAGGACCTAAGGGTGAACATTTCGTGGTAGAGGTCAATGTAGGTGGCCGCAAAGTGGGTGCCTTCACAGACATAGGTTCTACACGCAATTTCATTACTCGTGCTCGTGTGGACAGACTGCGCTTAGGGGACCAAGTGCAGCAGCTTCGCAAGACTGTAGCTTCTACGCTAGCCAACAAGCACCAAATGGAAGTTAAAGACTATGTCAAGGACGTAGTCTGTTCCTTATCTTATGGAGGAGGGGAAGTGAGACAGAAAATCTCATTCCTCGTTAGCGATGAACTGCCCTTTTATATGTTGTTAGGCATGTACTACCTCGAGGTTGCTCGACCTTAGTTTGATTGGGATAGAAAGGTGTTGATCCACAAGCTTCCCAACGGTAGAACTGTTAGATTGCAGAAGTTTAAAGCTAACAGTTTAATGGAAAACTACGGGTGCATGTGCGCAACTTCTTTCTATGACTACTATAAGTAGAATCGCGAGGAGGGCATGTATCTAGTCTTTGTCTCTGAGAAAGGGGAAGCCGTTAAAACACCCCCAGAGATAGAATCAGTCGTCGTACAATATTCCGACCTTTTTTAGAAGCCCACATGCGTGGTGGAAAAGGAGGTGGTCCATGCGATAGAGGTTGTCCCAGGTCGTAAGGTACCTAGAGGACGAATCTATAGGATGTCTCCTACGGAGTTGGATGAGCTCCGCCACCAGCTCAAGGAACTCACAAAAAAGGTATGGATTTGACCTAGTACCTCCCCTTACGGTGCGCCAGTCTTATTTGTCCCTAAGAAGGGAGGTACCTTAAGGATGTGCATTGACTATAGGGGTCTCAATGGCATCACCGTTATGAACGTTGAGCCCCTACCCCGCATCGACGACCTATTGGATAGAGTGCAGGGATGTCGGTACTTCACAAAGATAGATCTAAAGTCCGGATACCATCAAATTGCCATAAAACCTGAAGACCAACACAAAACCGCCTTTCAGACTAGGTACGGTCGGTATGAGTTTGTGGTGATGCCCTTTGGCCTATGCAATGCACCTGGAACATTCCAGCACGCAATGAACATGATTTTTTATGAGTACTTGCACAAGTTTATCATCGTGTACCTCGATGATATTCTTATCTTTAGTAGGACTGTAGAGGAGCACGTTGAGCACTTAAAAATAGTGTTAGGTCTCCTAAGACAACACCAGTATCAGGTAAACTTAGAGAAATGTGAGTTCGATCATACAAAGATCTTGTACTTGGGTCATGAAATCTCCGCGTAGAGGTTGAGGTCGGACGATGCCAAAGCGACCAGTATACGGGACTGGCCCAGATCGTAGATTGTTACTAAGGTTCGATCGTTTCTATCGTCCATTTGTTAAAAACTATAGTAATGTAGCTTCCCCATTAACATATCTAACTCGACTTGACACCCCTAGGGAGTGGACTGAAGAGTGTGAGGCAAACTTCAAGAAATTGAAGTGTGCTCTGACACACTACGAGGTCCTCAAACATCTGGATGCTGATAAGCCATTTGTTGTGACCACAGACGCCAGCCAATATGGCATAGGCGAGGTCCTTGCGCAAAAGGAGGGGCCAAAGTTGAGACCCATCGAGTATATGAGTAAGAAGATGCTGTCTAAAAAACTATCAAAGTCCACGTATGAGTGTGAGCTATGAATCCCCCGCGGTCGCGGTCGCCGCGGGCACGAGAACGGACCGCGGTCATGAAAAAAAAAAAAAAAAAAAAAAAAAAAAAAAATCTGAAAAATCTGAAAAAATACATGTTATGCCCAAAAATAAGTTGAACAACTTTTGCCTTGGGGTCATATCAAAATTCGTTACCCAATTTGTGATACAAATCAAACAAAATCCTTTATTTTTCTTACTAAAAGAATAAAGTGAAGAACTTTTGCATGAGGGATTTCGGTTTTTCATTTTTATAAAATCGAAAAAGAAGTTAAAAAATAAAACTAAAAATATACGGTTGTAGAGCGCATAAAAACCTACAACCCCATAATTTTATTTTATTTTTTGGCCTATTATCCCAGAATTTAAAATGCCGGGGTTTTCCGACTGCACTTGGTCGTGGGCGCCGTCCGCTGAGGTCGGGATGCCGACCGCGTGCGGTCAAATGGGCCCCGGTCACGACCCCGGGTGATACATAGAGCGTGAGCTCTATACCCTCTACAGATCGTTGGTCCGTTGGAGACACTACCTCCTAAGCAGATTCTTCTACTTGAGATCTGACCATGAGACCTTGTGCTGGATCAAAACACAGCCTGTACTCTCTGACGCACTTAAGTGGTGGATTCAAGTGATAGACATGCATAACTATCAACTTGATCCAATCAATAGAGAGTACAACAAAGTGGTTGATACACTATCGAGAAGGGCAGATTATCTGGGCGCACCAGTGACTGTGTTTGGTATATCTGACAATATAACTCGATCCTTGATGGAAGCCTATCAGCAGCAAGATCCGATCATGTCTGAGATCATTTGTAGATTTCAAGCGAAGGATAAGGTAACCTCCAACGAATTTACGATGGTAGATGGCTTATTGTTTCTTGGGAAGGCAGGAAATAAGAGACTGTGTGTTCCTAATAGAGAATCTTTGCGTCGTTTATTTTTAGGAAAATGTCATGATGCAACTGGTCATTTTGGTTATAGGAAACCGTCGGCTAACTTGGTACCGAAATTATGGTGGCCTTCTATGATGGAAGATGCTAAGAAGTATGTTAAAACCTATCAGGGTTGTCAATGGGACAAACTCAGGACTCCGGCTCTGCTTGGGCTCATTAAGCCCTTGCCGATTCCTGAAGGTCCTGGTCAGTGTGTGTCCATGGACTTCATGGATACTCTTGTGACCAACAGGTCTGGGAAAAGGGACATCTTTGTTATAGTAGACCGCTTTTCTAAGTATGCAAGACTAATCGCTATGCCGGAAACTACCAAGACTGATTACGTCATCAGACTGTTTATGGATAACTGGGTACGGGATTTTGGTTTACCTAAGTCTATAATTAGTGATAGGGATGTTCGCTTTACTAGTGAACTGTGGCAGAACACTGCCCAACAGATGGGAACCAGACCGCAAATGACATTAGGGAATCACCCCGAGTCAAATGGACGAGCGGAACAAATGAACAAAGTAGTGCAGCATTTACTAAGGCACTACATCAAGCCAAGCCAACATGACTGGGACGAGAAACTGCCTCTCGTCGCCATCCTGTATAACGATGTTGTACACAACGCTACTGGCATGACTCCCAACCAACTGCATCTTGGTTAGAAGCCCCGTTGCGCACTTGATTTCGTACTACCTGAGGAGCAGACCACTGCAGCACCAGGTAGCATAGAATTTTGTATCAAATACGAACAGATGTTGCAGCAGGCCGTTGAACACATGAGGAAATCTCAAGATGCTATGATTGCATCTCAGAATAAACACAGACGACCTTCTAACTTTCAGGTAGGGGACAAAGTCTGGGTAAAGTCATCTGAACTAGGACAGGAACACGGAATATCTAGGAAACTAATGTCACTGTATTTCGGTCCCTGGGAGGTCCTAGACATAGAGGGGGATCAGGTGGACGGACCTTCTTATGTGATTCACGTCCCACCTTATCTACTTACACACCCAGTCTTTCATGCATCCAAGCCGGCACCTTTCGCAGAAACAACACAGTTTCCTTCCAAACGGTCAATGCGGCCCCCAACCATGGATGGCGAAGTCGACATCGACAGAATCGTAGAGCATTGAGTGATGCCAATGCCTAAACCAGCGGGAAGAGGCCGCCCTCCTAAGCCGAGAATGCAATACCGGGTCAGATTCAGACATCATCTGGATCCCAAGGAAGATCGGTGGTTCACCAGAGAAGAACTCATGAGAACAGCACCTCAAGTTATCACATGCTATGAAAGAGAACTTAAGGGGAAGATGCCTGCAGATTAGAAGACTTCTTAGAGGACTATCGAAGAAAAGGACGAGGGAATGCGACGGTATGTGTCCTCGGCAGGCCTAAGGGGCCCTGTTGCGAATGTGCCCGTCCTAAGTGAAGGCGGGCGTAACAAAATCACAAGAGGCCCTCAATTTTCAATTCCTTATTTGGGGTCCAGGCAGTTTCGACGCGCCAGTTGGTTGAGGGAAGCACAAGCTGAGCAGCAAGACATTCCAGGGCCTTCCAGGCCTTTCCAAAATGATGTAGGCCCTGGACGAGATTCGCAGGCTCATACATAGACAGTTGGGAGGCCCAACTGAATGAGGCCCAGTAGCTGCAACAGAGGCGCAACATCCTGGGGCCTACCGGAAGCTTCTGGGCCTAGGCCCACGCCAGCCTGGCTGCAAAGGCATGCAGGCTCTATCCATATAGGAAAGAGCTCGCTGCCTGGAGCATTATTCAGGCACTTGTTGGCTGGCGCCAACGCTGTTGGAGCTTCTGCTCGCGTGCTGGCTGCTAGCGCTGAACCAAGGCGTTGCGCACGTGCGGTCGTGTGTGGAAGCAGGGTGCTACTGAGGGCAGCGCCATAGCCCAGCCTCCATAGCTGGCTGAGGGCTTGGTTGTACAGTGAGGCGCATGGGTGGTCCTCGGGTGTACAGAGGGAAGACGTGGGAGTAAGTAAGGGGAGAGAGAAGGATGATGATGATGATGATGTGAGGGCACATACCTGGTATTGGCGATGGTCTGCATTGGGCAACATCTTCAAGTACTTCGTAGGCTGCTGACGTCAACAGTTGTATTGTCAATTAGTAGGCAGACTGTAGCTTTGTAGAACGTAGGTTGGGCGTCGAGCGCCAAGTAGGGAGATAGGGTCTAGACACTCATGTTGGTGGTGGCGAGAGCAAGCTGTCATTGAGATTGGTTTTCATTGTTACAATTCTTATTGGTGTTACATTGGTGCATTTCTGCTTTATGGACCCTGTGATACTATTTGGCCTTCAATGTGATTGTGCATTCTGGACATTATCATCTCGCTATTGCTCATTTTCCTTGCAGGCGTTAGTGGTGCTGATAGGAGCAGACACCACTAGCCCATGGGGAGAGGCTCCATGTTACATGCCCAGTTGGGCAATGTACATATATAACCGAGGATCCGCAATGAATGGACAATGAAGTGCAAATGACATCTCAACAAGCAGTGTACATCCTGATACATACAAAAATGGTGCTTTATAGTGCAGGCGAAGACTTAGCTACAAGTCCTGACCTGACCGGGAGAGACCTCTATCACGCAGTGCAAGACAGTGCAGCAGAATGCTAGAGTACCAATGACTAGCCCAATCAATGTCGCAACGTAAACCAAACATACAACATCCTCATCACAAGGTGTGAAGGGGCCTGGCGCTACACATAGGAAGAATGTGCCAGGTCCAATCCATACACAGACGAAGAGGAGGGGAGCAGACGAAGAAGAAGGGGGGAGATGGGAATGTCGTCAACACCAAGTCTTCGTTACAAGTCCCAGATAATCCTTCGTCAAATGTTTGAAGCCCAATGTCGAGTCTGGATCCATATGTCACCAAGCCCGCTCTCTCATAGTCTGCTGATGCAGTGAAGTCAGGTAGCGAGAGGGTGAGAGGGAGATGGTGGACTGAGAAGAGGAAGAAGAAGAACTCTCTCTCTCTCATGTGCCAAGTACTAACCTGTGAAGATGGCGCCGTGTTGCAGGTACCTCGAAGGCGAAACTTGAGCTGTGGCGCTGCAGGTAAGTATCCCTGGCCTCCGCCCGATCTCTCTCTCTCTAGTACTACTCGAGCTCCTAAGAGCGCTCAACGCTAAAGACTACTGCTAATGCTACTAGCGCCCAACGCTGAAGACTACTACTAGCGCTACTACTACTCCTGCAGCGCTCCTCCAGAGTGCTGCTGCCGAATCCTGAAGACAACCTCCTGCCTCCTGAACTGCACATGAAGTGCCTGGGAAGTACCTAGGAACTACCTACAGCCCGCACGGAGGGCCAGTTTTATATAGTGCTGGCCTGTCCAGAAGGCTGCTCTTGCCAATGCCAAAACGTGTCAAACCCTGGGGTTGAAGCTCAAATAAAGGTTGTCTTGAAAATAGGCCAAAAATGGCATGAGCTAAAACCCTGGTCTGGTGCCTGAGTTTCAGGGCAGGCCGATCTTCTGAGGGTCTGAAAATGGCCCTCCGTTTCAGGCTGAAAAGACTAAGGGTCGGAAAGGCCCTGTTTTAGGCTGAAACAACAAAGGGCATGTAGGCCCTTGTTTTCAGGCTGAAAACAACACGAGGCCTGTAGGCCCTTTTTTTCAAGCTTTCCGGCTGAAAACAACACGGGCCTGAAAATGGCCCGTGCAACATTTTGCAGGCGCAGCATGTAACAACCCCCCCTCCTTATGAAGTCAAGCCGGGTCCAGGGCGAAGCTGACGATATGAAGGTGGAACCTTGACGCGGGTGTGACATGGAGCTAAAAATACCGGCTTGCCTTGCATCTTGCGTTCATTTGTGGGTGCAGTACGCAAAGTGGACCAAGTAGGCGAGCCGAACTTGGCTTGAGAGATGAGCCCCATCATTTGATGAGCGCCAACCAAAAATGGAACATGAACCGAGTCTCGCGGTCGCAGGCGATTTCCTTGGGGTAACCCTTGGTTCGAATCCTACCGGCATAAAGAACCTCGGCCAATTCCGGTGCCTTGGCATGATAGCGGCAAGGCAAGACATGGCGAGCTTCATGAGTCGGTCGACCACCGTAAGAATCTCATCCACACCGGACTTGTGTTTGGGGAACGACCCGGTAATGTCCATGACAATCGCTTCCCTTCGGCGCAAGGGGACCGGTAATGGTCGCAACTCGCCGTACGAACGATGGTTGCATGATTTACAGCGTCGACAAACCTCGCATGACTCGCAATAGCGTGTGACGTCGCCGAGAAGGTCGGACCACCAAAAGTGCTCGCAAAGTCGATGCACAATCGTAGATCCTTGTTCTTCTTCCGTACGAAGAGAACTGGTGCTCCATATGGGGAGCTACTAGGGCGGATCCAACCCTTGTCCAACAAGTTGTCAAGTTGCGCGCGGAGGACCGTAAGCTCCTCCTCGGTCATGCGGTAAATGCAACCTTTCGGCGGCACGACACCGGCCTCGAGAAAGATCTCGTGAGAGATCGGCCGATCCGGCACCCCACCGGTAGGTGACTCGAAGTTGTGGGCGAACTCGTCAAGCAACCACACCACACGGGGGTCCGAAGACAAGTCCGTGGGTGAAGAGTCGGCTACCACGACGGTCCGTAGGAAACATAGGCCAATTTCGTCTGGCTGCTCGTAAGCACAAGTAGCCCGAAATGACTTGGTCGTAACCACTTGGCACCGAATTGAAGGGTGCGGAAGAGGAATAGTACACGATACTTTGGCGCCGAAGGCGTCCCGAATGGTAAGAGTCCGCCGGTGGAAGTTGACTGCGTGATCCGCACTTGCAAGCCAAAGCATTCCCAAAATAACGTCGAAGTCCGTGTCCAAGATGTCGACCGTCACCGGTTCGCATGCAGGAGGTGCGAAATACACAGGTACGACCTCGATGTAGCGGTCGATAAGTTGCTGCGTCCTTCCGTCCGCCAACTTGATCGTCGTCAGGTTTGCCTTCCTTCGAACTTGTGCGCCAAGGTCAGCCCTTTGCATAAAGGCTTGGCTCATGAAATTGCGAGACGCGCCGCTATCCAGCAAAGCGCTGCAGGACACTTGCCCAACTTGAATGCGGACATAGAGGAGCGGTGCGTTGTTTTCATCGTACTGCTGCTTGCGAGACTCGCGCACCACCTTGGTAACATACGCAAGGATGTCCCCCACCGCGACTTCGTCATCCATTGGCGAAGTTGGTGGTGCATTGAAGGATAAGTACGTGTGAAGATGAGAGCATAATGCTGCGCATTGCGGTCCCGACAAACGGCCCGTGGTCGGGAGATGAAGCCATGTGAAATCCTCGGACGTGAGCGGGTCCAATACCTCTATGTTGAACTCGCGCGCCGAATCCCATAAAGAACTACTTGAAGACGATAAGTAACCGTTGTTGGACCGAAAGATGTCGCACACACATCTTGTCCTTGAGCATGAGTACCCAGCGTAGGAACGAGCCGGGCAGCATAGTCCTCGTAAGAATATAGAAGAGGAGGACTATCGACTTCCGCGTGTGCCTCGGAATGAAGGACGGTCACCTGCGAAGCGACCGGTTCCGAAGCGTCGAGAGTGTCGTCGACTCACTCTCATTGCTGCTTAGTTTCCCGATTTGCCTTTGTCTTTCGACGGGCAGCCCACTGTCTCATGGAGATAGTTGTTGCACCATAGACAATAGCAGAATCTCGTGTGTGCCCTGTACGCTTGTTCGACAAAACCGTAATGGGACCATAGGGCTGGAGCGAGCTGCTGCGCCGGGCCCGGGGATAGATGCGGTGTTTGTCTTCGTCTTGCCTCGTCCTCGGCCTTTGTCGGGGAGGCCAACATCCCGGGTGGCTGTGAGTCTGTCCCCTTCATTGGCGGACACGACCTCGCTAGATTGGTCGGTTGGCGTTGCCGCCACGACCACGGTCGCTTTCGGCCGATGCTGATCTCTGCTCGGGTCTGTCGTAGACGAACAGTGGAGGTTCTTAGCCTCCTTGTTCATGACAATAATTTGTGCGGCCCTCTCGAAGAGCTCTGCCGTTGTCGTTAGGGTGTCCTTGACGTGAGTCAAGGCGTTGCCCAACGCCGAACACGACCTCGAGATGAAGTAGTGTTTGACGGCGTT
Organism: Chara braunii; assembly: GCA_003427395.1. Taxonomy (NCBI): domain Eukaryota; kingdom Viridiplantae; phylum Streptophyta; class Charophyceae; order Charales; family Characeae; genus Chara; species Chara braunii. The sequence continues at coordinate 872,891 of BFEA01000443.1, forward strand.
GAAGCCCTTTTGAATGTATGGGACGAATGTCAAGCGTTGGCACTCGACAATCCTATCAACACTCGACAGCGTGCCCTGTTCGAAGGTCATCAACTTGTCCATTATCTTGATCTCCAGCGGCTCTACTTGGAACGACTTATGCCATGCTGCCTTTAGACCATCCCAGTTGATCTTGGTGTGCAAGTCTGCAGCCACCATTTCGTACTTGGACAAGAGATTGTCCAACCATACTTGGCACGCGCCCCCCGACCGGGAGTATAAGTACGTGTGATGCTTGTGTTCGCTGACGTGGTGGAGCTGCAACTTGAGCTCGAACTTGCAGAACCATGGAATCGGGTCCGTCTTCGTCGAGTCGCAGAAGATCTCCCGCCCATCGAACTTTGGAGTTGTCTCGAGCGATTCCGATCTCGAGTGGGTGGAGGCAGTACAGATCTGCTACTCCAAGTGTTTCGTTGCGGTTTGCTGTAATTGCACGCCGTCCTTGAGGGATCCGACGTCAATCTCCGATGCCTCGAGGCGATCGGAGGTGTTGGAGGAGCTGGTATCGGGGGCGGCGACGGGCCGTTGCTCCAGCTGCTGGAGGCGGCTGCTGACTTGAGCTAACACATCGTCGAGGTTGTGGATATCCTCCTGCTGTTAATGCATGTTGCCAGGAGATCCGTGAGTGGGAGAGGAGTAGAGAGATCTTGTTTTCACAATCTTTCATCCTACCATTCTCGGCCTCGGCCCACAGTCCACTGCCATTGTGAGCAAAGCTCGCTCTCTGTTGAATATCTTCTCGCGCCGTTGAATTCGCTCTTCATTGGCAGCCTTTGCTGCTGCCCCGTCTTGCTGGCGCTGATATTCGATTGCCAACACACGTGCCTTCCCGGCGTCCTCTGCCCTCTTCTTTGTTGCGGCTGCTACTGCATCGGACCGTTGGCTTCGATAATCGCAAGCAGCATCCGGGCTTCATAAGCCTCGTCCGTTTCCCCGGACTTTTGGTCCATGATGGCTGTTTGCAAGCGCGTGAGCATAGACCAGGTCGGGGGTCTGCTGACATGGCACTCCCTGCTGCTGATGTGTCCTGCTGACGTGGCCTGTTGACGTGGTCTGCTGACGTGGCCTGTTGACGTGGTCTACCGACGTGGCCTGCTGACGTGGTCTGCTTACATGGCCTGCCGAGGTGGTTTGTTGACGTGGCCTGCTGACGTGGCAACTTACAAATGTCGCCGCAGGGGGTACCCGAAAACCGATAGAGAAGGCAAGACCAGAGGGGGAAACAACATAGGTGGGGAGGGGTGGGTGGGATAAGTCACCCAGATAAGGAGTCACTAATCAAAAAAAGAAAAGTTTGAACTTTGCAAAAATTTCGAATGAGGAAAATTTCAAATAAGGAAATAAAAAAAATTCTCGTTTGCAAGTTCAGTAGGCCTCCCAATTCCCATTGAAGTGCGAAATTACGAATGAGGAAAATTTCAAACTTTCAGACTGCAAATGATGATCTGATAAGATAATTTTGAAATTAAAATAACATAAAAATATTCAGAATTACTCAGATGAGAGTACGCGCAATTTGAAAAATGATAACTGCAAGAGGGATTTCCCGTACGATTTTCAAATCTCGAAAAACGCATTTCGGAAATAACAGAACAAAAATATTTTGGATTTCCAAATAACTGGACATTGCGAAAGGAAAACAAAAAATTCGAAAAAAAGATATTCCGGATTTCCAACAACGAAATTTTGAATTTTCAGAAGAAAATGGAAAACGAAAATTTCAGGTGTTGCGCTATTGGGATTTTCCACAACAGAAATAGCGGGAAAACAAAATCCAAGAAAAGAAAAAAATTCCGATTGTCCACAATGAGGTCAAAATTGTGATATTGCGGGCTAACTAGTGTGCTCTAATCAATCAATCAAGACTAATCACGTACTCAGTCCCCGCACACGTGTCAGATCAGGTTGTCCTGATTCACGTGCAGTGTTCCGATACCAACTGTTACATGCCAGTTGGGCGATGTACATATATAACCGAGGATCCGCAATGTGATGAAAAGGACTGAATGGACAATGCACTGCAAGTGAAATCTCAACAAGCAGTGTACATCATGATACATACAAAAATGGTGCTTTATAGCGAAGGGGAAAACTTAGATACAAGTGCTGACCTGACCAGGACTGACCTCTATCACGTAGTGCAAGACAGCGCAGCAGAATGCTAGAATACCATTGACCAACCCAATCAATGTCGCAACGCAAACTAAACATGCATCATCCTCATCACAAGGTGTGAATGGGTCTGGCACTACACACAGAAAGAATGCGTCAAGTCCAGTCCATACACAAACGAAGAGGAGGGGAGCAGACGAAGAAGAAGGGGGGAGATGGGAATGTCATTAACACCAAGTCCTCATTACAAGTCCAAGATAATCCCTCGTCAAGTGTCTGAAGCCCAATGTCGACTCTGGATCCAAATGTCACCAAGCCCGCTCTCTCATAGTCTGCTGATGCAGTGAAGTCAGGTAGCGAGAGGGTGAGAGGGAGATGGTGGACTGAGAAGAGGAAGAAAAAGAACTCTCTCTCTCATGTGCCAGGTACTAACCTGTGAAGATGGCGCTGTGCTGCAGGTACCTTGAAGGCGAAGCTGGAGTTGTGGCGCTGCAGGTAAGTATCCCTGGCCTCCGCCCAATCTCTCTCTCTCTAGTACTACTCTAGCTCCCAAGAGCGCCCAGCGCTGAAGACTACTGCTAATGGTACTAGCGCCCAACGCTGAAGACTATTGCTAGCGCTACTACTACTCCTACAACGCTCCTTTAGAGTGTTGCTGCCGAATCCTGAAGACTAACTCCTGCCTCTTGAACTGCACGTGAAGTGCGTGGGAACTACATAGGAACTACTTGCAGCCTGCAGGGCGGGTCAGTCTTTTATAGTGTTGGCCCGTCCAGGAGGCTGCTCTTGCTGATGCCAACACGTGCCAAACCCTGGGGTTGAAGCTCAAACAAAGGTTGTCTTGAAAATAGGCCAAAAGTGGCATGAGCTAAAACCCTGGTCTGGTGCCTGAGTTTCAGGGCAGGTTGATCTTATGGCGGCCTGAAAATGGCCCTCCGTTTCAGGCTGAAAAGACTCGGGGTCGGAAAGGCCCTGTTTTAGGCTGAAACGACACAGGGCCTGTAGGCCCTTGTTTTCAGGCTTTCAGGCTGAAAACAACACGGGCATGAAAATGGCCCGTGCAGCCTGTTGCAGGCGCAGCATGTAACACTCCATCTATTGGTGGGGAGCATCACCTGCCAGAAACGGGTCCAACGTCCCATATATAGAAAATGAGAATGGTTGAGAACAGTGAGAACAGTAATTGTGGGGCCTGCCAGCATTGATTACCCTGCGACCCAGATTTGTACCTCTTCACCCCTAAAAGAAGGGCGCCTGATAAAGCACTTAAGTGCCAGTACTAGGGGATTGACTGAGTAGGATATTGATCTCTGTTGACCTTTTGTGTGACCGATAGTATTTCTAAGCACAATACGGTGTTGTTGTTGCTGCCAATGTTGGTCCAGGACCTGTACGTTTTCCAGTCTATGCCTGTCTGAGGAGTAACGGATAAAACCTTTAATCCTAGACACCTCTTTTCATCCATCCATTCCATATCACTGCATTCCTACTAGGCAAATTAAAGGGGGGGGGGAAAGGCCGAGGAATTCTTCAGGGGGCTTCAACGGTATGGTTGTATGTATTTTCGTCGAATATCCGACGGTAGTCTCTCTCTATTACCGCTCCGTCTTATCCCTCCCCGATGTCCTGTGGCTCCCCTTTCCATTTCACCTTACCTATTCTTCCTCCGTTTGACCCTCCAAGCCAGCTTGAATAGGATTCATGAATTCTTTGTTTAATGTCTTTTTGTGTATGCAGAGATCTGATCTGAGCTTTGACCACGTCCCACTTCCACATACCGGGCAAGTGGATGGGCATGCCTATCATTACACAAAGTCTTTTAAAGAAGTCAGTACCTCATCAAACATCCAAACAACCGTCTCGGGCGAGAGGATGGGCATGTCTGCACAACTTAGGGATAACCTAAAGAAATATATTATCCAACAAGGATTCAATCATGACACCTTGCTCATTACATTTATACAGTTTAACAAGTATGGATCTCAACACACTATTACATATTGGGCGCGTGGATGGGCGTGCCTATCCTTACACTAAGTCTTCTAAAGAAGTTCAGATCTCATCAAACATCCAAACAACCGTCTCGGGCGAGAGGACGGGCATGGGTGCACAAGTTAGGGATAACCTAAAGAAATATACTATCCAACAAGGATTCAATTATGACACGTTGCTCATCTCATTTATAAAGTTTAACTAGTATGGATCTCAGCACACTTCCGCGTTTTGGGCGAGTGGATGGGCGTGCCTATAGTTGCACTTCCAAATAAGTCCGGATCTCATCAAACATCCAAAAAGTATCCCGGTGGAGAGGATGGACATGCCTACGTTGCTTAGGCTGCAACCAAAAATGAATTCGTTAGAAAGAGGACACTATATAAAATAAATCTCTTATTTTAACGAATAACATGTTTAGCCGCACCAGAGTGAGTACGATGGGTATAATAGTTCTCCCATATGGAGGACGCGTTGTCGGCCCGAACACCCTTACAACGGTATTTGGGCCCATATTTCCAGCTTACAGGAAGAACGCGCCTAACGATATCTAGGGGTGCGTCCCATTTGTGTTAATTACAGAGTGTGTGAGCGTGCACTTTGCGGGCACGCGTTAGCCAGACCAAGCGATTGATCAAGGAAAACTATGAGGCGCCGGTAGGACAAGTAAGTGCCAGG
>BFEA01000443.1:877851-899117 GCA_003427395.1 Chara braunii
CACACACGGGCGAAGTTACAGGCAACGTCGCGTTGACCAGGTAAGGCTGTGACTGGAGGAGGATGTTGTCTGACTTACTAGAGGCCGACGTTCAGAGCGGCGCGGTGTAAAATCTTCGCAGACACTAGGTTGACCATGCCTCGTCAATAATAGGAGCCGCCGTTGGGAACGGCACAAACTAGAGCGAAAGTCGGGGTTTGCCGGCAAAAAGGCGGTTAGAGGGCGGTCGCGGTAGGCCATAAGAGCCTTGGGCGGCGGCCGCGGCATGGTGAGGCGGCGCCCATGGTTAGCCAAGTGAAGCCTTACCCTCGAGGCAGCAGAGCACGGCGTTACAAGACCATGGAGTTGGGGAGTAGGCCATGTTGTGGCCTTGGTACCTCTTTGAAGGGATGGGCAGGCTGCAGGTACTCTTTATATAGAGAACTAGGCCTGCTACAACCAGGCTGGGGCTTAGCCCTATAGGTAACGTCACTGAAATGTGACCAGGCGAATCTTGGGATCGAGGCCAGCAGCAAGCAGTGGAGCAGCGGAGAAGCGCTTTGGAGCAGATTGGGGGGTTGAGGGTCCTGGGAGACTATCCCCCTTGGTTTTGCTGGGGAGTCCGGCAGCGGGCCCGCGAGGCAGGGCCGAGGACCAGTCGCCGATGGTTCCCCTCCCCTTTCAATCCTTCTAAAATTATATTTATCTTTTTATTATTTCTCTTCTTTCTTATTCGTTATTTTTATCCCATCTCGGGATGCTGTTCGACGCCGATCTCCGGGACCGGCCGTGACCCAGGGGCTTAGCTCAGTGGGCACCCCATCGAATGGCTGAAATACAGATCCGGCTACGGATCTGAGCCAAATGCAGCCCACCGTGGGAGTCCTCATCAGTCCTTCGGGACATCCGTTAAAATGGGAACGATACAGAGGCGATTAGCATGGCCCCTGCGCAAGGATGACATGCATAAAAGCAGGAGAGCCCCGACTTCCTCGTTTGACTGCTGCACACTCCCTAGCGGAGCTCGACTTCTGTAACCACCGTTCTGCCGTCCGTATCCATCGATACCTTGTGTGCTGTCTGGGTTGGCGCGTGGGTTGGTACTGGTAGGGAGATTGGCGGAAAGGGGCGACTAGGCGAAGGGAGCACATAAATACTAAAAGGGGAATGAATCTGGCGCTGATTTGCGCCAGATACGTCCAAACGGGGGAGATGGTGTAAGAACAGTATGGTAGAGGAAAACGTTCGTAGCCTACCCGATCCTTGACGGAATCAGGCGCGAGAAGAAGCAAGGTGGAGGTTTAGAGGTAGGCGGATTCGAATCCGGAGGCAGATTAGCACGAAAGATAGAGTGGTAGGAGTTAGTAGGCAGAAGAACTGCGCGAAGGTACGGGACGTGCAGATATGGAGGGAGTGTGAAACAGGGTTTTTCACTCGTTTCTCGATGAAGACATATGGGAAAGAAGCTAAGCAGGGGTATCTGAGGTGGGCGACCTCGAGTTGGTAGTTAGATAAGGTAAAGAGTTAGTAGAAGAAGAAGAAGAGAAGGAGAAACAGGGAGCGCGGAGCGGTCGAAGGTGGCGACGGAGGGAAAGGCGGGAGTAAGAATCGAATTATTCAGCCATTTTTTGGCCATTGTTGACAAACTCAGATGCAAAGTGGCGGTTTCAAGGCAGGCGACACCGATTGTGAGGTAGGAAGTAGTAAAAATTAGTAAAGGAAGAAGTTAGTAAGGAAAGGGTGTGTGCCGAGATGTCGAGGAGGAGAGCTATGGCGCAAGGAAGCGGGATGCTTGCCTTTCAGTAGCAGTCCTCGACAGAAGGCGTTCCTCTACTTTCCAGCGAAGGACCCATCTCTCTCCCAGTTGGTGCACTTGTCGGAGAAGGTCGCACTGGTGCTCAATGTAACTATCATCACTGGAGGAGCTGCTACGGAGGAGTTAGAAGGAGCCGGACCTTTATCTGGGCCAGGCGCATCGAAGGGGCTGGTAGGCGTATACACTAGCGAGTGGCACTTACCTGGCGTGACAGCTGGCCATGTTCAGGTCGGGGCGAATCTTCTCCTTCGTAAATATGTTGGTTGCCGCCCTCGTATGCGCGTTTGAGAGACGGTGTGAACCTGGCAGAGGTATCGGCCAGATGCGCTGAGCGATAGCCGATAGCCAACGGAAGCAAGAGAGAGGGGGAGATCAATGGGAGAGGCGACGGGGAAAGAGAAGACTCTGTGGTAAAGTGACGTCGAGGCCTGTGTATGCGTATCTCTCGTCCTTAAGATCCTCGTAGTCGGGCAACGCTATCCTTGCAACTGGCGGTGGTCACCTGCTCGTCGCAAGGATTTCTAGTTGTTGCGATTGCAACGAAAGGTCCTGTTACTCGCATTCCGCCTAAATCAGGCCAAGGAATCTGACCACCTCCTAGCCGAAGGCCCTTTCGAGTTGGTACGTAGCGTGGAGTATCGGCAGCTGCGCAGATGGAGGGCTTCCATGTGACCGGTGAAATACTCGTCCTATTGAGGGAAGTGTATCCGGTCATATTCTAGAGGAAAGGGCATTCACATTTTTGGCTGGTGTGGTGATTATGCTCACGGTGATCGGGCCACCGACTTTCATGCATGCTGGCGAGATCGTCCTCAGGGTCGCCTGGCTGTTGCTTGTCGTCGCGACCCCAGTAATCATAGTGTTTTGTGCTAGCATCCATCTGGACTAGCGGACCCATCCTCATCCCTATCTCAGCCCCGGCGGTTGCGTTCATGTCTCAGTTTGTACTGCTCACCTGGATCGTCGTCACAATCGGGTAATCGTTGGGTCGACCGTCCTCGTGCATAGTGGTTGTGCCTGCGGTGCTGCCCATTATCGCCGTCGACACCGCGTTGGTCGTAGTATTTCGTCATACCGAAGGGATTCGTCTCTGGGATCTTCTTTGAAGGGACCTGGTGGTACGGTCAACCGGGTGCATTCTTATACTGGGATCAGACAGAGAGAGTGAAAGAAGTGGGGTGAGGACTGACGGGGAGAGTGTGTGAACGGCAGAAAGAGGGAGGTTACCTGGTCAATTGAAACTGCACACGGATTTGTGGAAGAAGTGCATGATATCTGGCCGAGTTCTGTAAGGGGTCTTTTCTCATATTTTTTATTTTTTTTGCACGATTGGTGAGCACAGTCAGGGGCCTGCAGCGGCTGCTCATCCTCGCTTCGGCGTTTGCTGGAGTGGCTGGCTGCTATTCAAGCAAGCCTCATTGTTTCTACCTTAAAGCAGTACCGGGCCGGCTCTGGGCAGAATCCACTGACCATACTCAAGGAGCAGGTGCTACGCCGCATACGCAGCATTATCAGGATAGCATTATTGGTGGGCGCTATCTTGACTATACAGGTGACACTCCACTATGGCAAGGTCTGCCATGCACAGTGTTACGGGCCCCCCTACGTGTCGAGCTGTGTATTGCTAGTGTGCATGGCCAAGTTGCAACTAAGCACTTATTAAGCACTTGCAGCCCATACTGGGTTACGTTGTACATCAGGCCGAGCGCGCTGTATTCCACTCTATGTCGTGCAGATGGGCGCACCGACCCTTGTGTACCTCCACTGTGTATCTTGCCAAGACCTGCTGTGTTTTACTGTGTGTTAAAAGGGTAGTAAGTTGGATAGTATTCGAGTGTTGTACAACGCTAGTCCTCGCTGTGTTCAACTACTGGGTCAGGCTGAGTGTTCGAGGCGCCTGTCAGTTGGATGGCACTGCACATCATCGCCGAAGGGCGGATGATGGGTAATACTACCTTGCTTGAACTGCCGTAACAAGTGCGCAGGCTGCTACGTACACGACTGCCTGACTAAGTACTATTGAGGTTCTTGCTGGCAGTTTGAGTACGGCGCAGGGGTGTACGCAATCTGAATGCAGTTACAAGGTCGTGTAGTTGCAGCTTGGACTAGTTCTGATGGCACCTATGTCGTGTGACCAGGAGGCTATTGCTGTTGTGGCTTGATGTTGTGGCTCAGATAACAACGGACTGTTGTTGTCTGGCGCTGCTGGGTCGGACTGTACTGTCGGCTTGCTAAATTCACTCAAGGGTGCAGCCGTTTGCGTGCAGCAGTAACAAGTTGCTGCTATGGGGGACTATGGCTTTCAGGTGTTGAGGACTGCAGAATTGCTCTAGCTGCTATAGTGGATTAGTTACCTATGCTGTTGCGGGTTATTGCTATGCTGTGCACTATTCTGAACGTTGCCGCAGTGCTGGGTACTGTTCGGCGCTGCTGTTGTGCAGAGCACTGCTCATTGTTGTACACCATTATTGAGCGCCATTGTTGTGCGTCATTCCTGTTTTCTTACGGCGGGGTCATTGCTGCGACTAAGGAGGGTGTCCAGGGACTGGTATTCTGCGTTCTGGTCGAGACTTGGCCACTCCTGCTGCATTAGTGGCCACCATTGCTGGGTCCTCAGGCGAATCAAGACAACAAGGCCCTCTCCCGTGAGTCTGAGCGCACCTCTCTTGGATCTCGAGAGTCTGAACTTTCTACCTCTATCCTTCTTCCTCTAAGTCTAGTCTGAGGCTACGAGAGGAAGGCAGCAGGCGGGATTGCAACCTGTAGGTCCGCATCAAGACCTTGTAGGAGGTCCACCCACCGATTGCGGGAGCTCTGCCGGAGCCCAGGCGGGGGTTCTGGAGGCAGGGAACTTCAGGTATAATTTTGTCTGACGCGTGTGATCCCTTCCCCTAATTGTTATTCCCCTGGGTATCTGAATACTTCTATGACAGGTTATTACTTCTACCTTGTTATGTATGTCAGGACATGTTTGGTGGAAACCTAAATGAACAAGTACATATGAGAGTTCAGATAAACATTTGAGTGAACTCAGACAAAATGAACTGGGGAAAGGTGGGATGAAGGTGTTTGCATGTGTTTGACTAGGCCAACCCAAGGCTGAGCTCCTCTAAGTTGATATGGGTTCAGTGCTATGTTTTATTTATGTTTGTTGGGTTGACTGTATGATCTTTTGGGCTGGGCCTATCCTAAGTTGGACGGACCAGTCGCTGTTTCTTTCTGGGGTTTCTGAGCAGAAGGATGGGCACCCTAAGTTGGGAAGGTTCAAAACCCTGATGTTTCTCTTTTTGGGTTGCTGAACGCAGAGCTGGGAATATTCTAAGTTGCGTGGACCCAGTTCTGCGTATGTTTTCTTCTGAGGGGGACAAGGGCATGAGGTTGAGCGTACCCTTAAGTTAGGGCGGCTCAGTCATAAGCCATGACAAAAATGGTCAACCAAAGTATATATTGTTGATATATATTATACGAACTTATATCATCTGGTAGACCGGGCACCCTAAGTTGGGAAAGTCAGTCAATAAGTCAGGTAGAACAAAAAGAGAAGAGAGATAAGTGAAGAATGTAATGAAGGTAACCCGGGCAGACTGAGCGTACCCTTAAGTTAGGGCGGTTCAGTCCTATGCTCGTAATAATACAAAGGCGCAGAGAGTTAGTATAAATCTTCTTTTATTTCCCCTTCTAAACACAAGGCAGGATTGGATGTCTCCCTAAGTAGGGTAGGTCTGATCATCTGCCTAATAAGAGAGGAACATATAAAGTTTGTGCAAGTACATCAATGATTGTTCTCTTATATTGTCGTTACGGAGGCTAAGCGTACCCTTAAGTTATGGCGGCTTAGTCATTTGTGGTTTGTACTTTGTTCAGGCAGGTCAGGCGTACCCTTAAGTTACGGCGGCCTGGTCATATTGTCTTATGTACCTAAACCTATTTAAGCTAGCTAGGCGTACGCTTAAGTTAGGGCGGCCTAGTGATATGCTCTTGTCGTTGATGTTATGTAGGTTGGGCGTACCCTTAAGTTAGGGCGGTCTGACCATTCGTCGTTCGTGTTTGTTTTAGGCAGGTTAGGCACACCCCTAAGTTGGGGCAGCCTAATCCTATGCCCTATGCAACCTTGTCTATGAGCTGACTAAGCATACTCTTAAGTTAGAGCAGTCTAGTTTATGCTTCATGTCATCAGTTAAGCAGAAGTCAGGCATACCCTTAGGTTAGGGCGGTCTGCTCATATGTTTTATGACTAAAGTCCATGTGGTGTCGGGCATACCCTTAAGTTAGGGTAGTCCAGTTGTATGTACTTTTACTTGGTTACATAGGAAGGTTAGACATACCCTTAAGTTAGGGCCTTGTCTGATCCTATGCCATAGGTAAGGGGGTCTACTAAGGGAAAAAAAGTTGAGTGATCTAACGAACTATTTGGGCCAAACTTATGTAGGATTGTGAGAGATGTTTGTCTATGCATGCTTGTGGGCTCTCACTCTGGGGCATTTGTTTCGATAGGCTAGCTGCTTTAAGTGCTCGCCAAGTGTTGGAGCCATAGGTAGATGAGATGGATGATGGGAGGGAGAACTTGGGATGAAGATAGGACTGACCCTGATAAGAGTTAGGATCAGGGTTAGCCACACTCTCATCAAGAGGTTGTGCGGGCTATCATTCATTCTGAGTCGTCAAGCAGGTATCCGAAGATAGTCCCAAGTATAGTTTGCTTTGTCTTTCTGTCTTTCAACTTTGTATAAATCTTGACAGTCTCCTGTCCCTACGGGAAGCGCTGCCGAAATTTCTGCAAATTCGAAAGACTGAAAGAGTTAGTCATTTTTGGGCTCATACAAATTCTGAAAAGGCACTTTTTCTACGGGAAGCCCTGCCGAAATTTCGTAGAATTTGAGGAGTTAGAATATCTCTCAGCTAGGGGCTACCTAGCAGATCTATACTGGATAGAGGAGGTGTTCAGTGGCTTGGTACTAGTAGAGGAGCTAGGTTACGACTTAGGGAGTGTTCTTGGCATAAAAACAGTAGTGTTCCCTTTTGGCTTGTACTGTGATGCAGGTTTCCGTATTTCGCCTGAAGGCTTAATTTGATCAGCCTAGTCCTTCAAAAGGATCACTCTTCTGTTATCCCAGATAACAGGTCAGTTGCCGATTCGTCGGTTCACGACTCAACTCTCTCATTTCTCCTGCCTCTCAACCTAAGGCCTTGGCCCTTGCCGGGATTTATGTGTTTCTTTGGGTTTTCACCCAGCTTCTTTATAAATGGCCATTTCTTAAGGACTGAGTATTTTTGTTGAGGATTGGTGGGGAAATGGATGGGTTTGTGTGCATAAGGCAGGGTGTGAGCAGCAGAAGGCTGGAAGGTTGACCCATGTAGCGTGTGCGATGTTGTTTGAATGTTGTGCGTATGACTGCAGGTATGTATGGAAGAATCTTCATTGAGTCATGTAGAACGATTATGTTTTGGATTCAGATGGGCAATCCACACAACTATCGTGAGAGTGAACTACCCCGCAACCTTTGTTTGAGTGAGATTGTTCTCTTCCTATCTTGATAATGTGATAGTCAGAGTAAGTGTACGCTCGAGTAACCCTCAAAAGGCTATGCGACCTCACGCTTACGTTTTCCCCTACTTAAAGATTTTACCTGGTCGGACGTTAGTCCCAGGCCGGGAGTTCAACGTCCTTGTCCAGGAAGTTGAGTGGCTTGCGGTCCCGTGGAAACAGAAGCGCCGCAAGGAGGAGGGGTTGTCCCCCAACCACTCGGTCTTGCGGGCGTTCGTATTTTTCCCTCCCAACGTCAAGTACTGTTTTTCTTTTCCCTTGTTTTAAAATTATTTTGGTGGAACGATAAAGTTTCGGGCGGAAGGATTAGCGTGTCGCTGGTGATGCGCCAGACAACTCACCACCGCTCCGAATTCCTTCCTGTCCTAGGGACCATCTTACCCCGCACCATTTGGGGCACCTCAAGGTGCAGAAGATGGTAAGGCACTCAAGCCGGTTTTGCGCTCACTAAAGGTTTACCCCCCTTAGCGCGCACTTCAGCCAACGCCTGAGCGTCGAGAGCGACCCCATGGCTCAGACGAGACCACTCGGGTATGGGCACTACATAGTGCGCCGACATCACGACTGCTTACACAAATCCGCATTGTTGGTCGGTATGCGTAGGTCCTGCGTCCGCACGGTTTTATGTTAACCCACGGGCGCGACACTTACCAATTTTCGTGCTCGAAAGTTATGGGTCGAGCGAAGAGGGCAAAAGCACGTTATGGCCAGTAGACCCAAGTTTCGGCATCGCGAAACAACGAGGGAGCGAGGGAATAAGCCCTAGTCGGCCTATGGGGGCCCGCGTATGAACCTCCAACGCTTCGAACATCGGGTTGCCTATGGATCTGAGTTTGGGCATCATCCTCACGCATCTTTCGCGTTGGCCTACCCCTTCCATTTGAGGCGGTCATCGGGCTATGGGCTAGACAGAGAAAGGGAAGGGGGCGATCCTCCTTTTCTGCCTGCAGTTGTCTCCTCTTTTAAGTTTTCATAGTTGGACGTTGTAGTCTGTGGTAGTCGTCAAAGTCAAACCCCTTGAGTTTGGCTACCACGACAGCCTTGAAGCTGTCTACTCAACCCCTCTGCACAGGGTGCACGAGAGGGTGTGGTCCTCAACCGCGTATGGCGGTTGTCTAGCGCTGAGAAGGTAACCCCTCAAAGCGCTTGTCAGTCGATACTTGAGTGTCGAACACGACCCTCGAGACTATCAAGGGCCACGGGGTTGCGAGTACTACATAGTACCACATTGGCGCGAGTGCTTGCGAATTCCCCCATGGCTGGTCAATATGAGGAGGCCATGCCCGCGCACGACTCTTATACGAAAAACCAGCGCGCGATACCTATCTGATTCTCGCGGCATAACGTTATGGGTCGGATACTGAAGGGACTAGGAGTGTTGTGATGTTGTTTGAGGTGTTTGTTTTGTGTTTTTCCATGTGTTATATGTGGGTAGATGTGAGTGTTGTCGTGTAACGCGTGGTGTGTGTGATGCGTCCTAGTCGACCGGCGCCGAGTCGCGTTTGGGACCTCAGCCCCCCAGTACACCGATTCGCGTGCGGGTTCGATTTTCGGGCGTTCGACCGCGCGTAACCCCCTATGCTACAGCGAACGAGAAACGCCCTCGGCTGGGCCACCTCTGCAATTGCATACGAAAAGCTTTCGCATATGGTTCAGTAGCTCGGCAGGGATACACCCACCTAAGGGATGGTGACAGCTCCCGCAGGTGGAGGTAAGCGATGCCTCGTGTGACCCTGTCCTATCGTATGGGCTCGCGAGAGGTACGGCTGGCACACTCGGCCGGAGCGGCAAGCGCTCTCCGCGACAAGCGCTCTCCGCGACAAGTCCTGCAAAATCTTGCGTGACACGACCGGGAGGGTCCCCGTGCGGGATCGATGCGCTCGACAGCGTTGCCTCGCAATTTAGTTGCGAGCATAGAGCACCATAACTCCCGACAGCGCACGTGTGGCAGCCTGCAACAAGTGCGACACACGAAGTGTACCATCGTAGTCGGGTATATCTGACAGACACACAAGGGTGGGACCGTTGTGATGACCGCAGGGGGGAGAGAGGTTGATGGGTCTACACTGCAACAACAAATGTTGGGGTCGGTGCAGGGGTGGATGTGGTGGCTGGTTATGGGCCGAGGCTTCTGGTGGAAGGTCCAGCAGAGGTGGAGGCCACAGCCCCCGCCAGCTGGGATGGAGTGGCGAGGTAGGTGGGTAGAGGGGGAGGAGCAGGTCAAGGGAGACGAGGTTGCAAGGCATATGTGGGAGGGGCAGTATAAGAAGAAGAAGGGTGAGAAGCCTGTGAAGGATGAGGTTGTCTCAAGGTGAGAATCTCCGCCTGGAGTTGCGCGATGGTGGCCTGCAAGATAACCACTCGCTGGGTCCAAGGGGTCGGAGGTGGAGGAGGCGGGAAGGGTACCCTAGTGGGAGGAGTAATGAACTGTGGGGAACCCTGAGGTGAGAGTGAGGAGATGATGGGAGGAGGGGGGACTCCGGTCCGTAGTGTCGAGACCGAAGCGGAAAGCTAGGAAGCCAGATCGGGATGGTGGGTGAAACTGCTTGGCTAGATACCGGTATCTGGACAGTAGCACCGATGGTAATGGCCGAAGCGGCAGGGGGCGGCAGGGGCCGACGAGTCGGCCGCAACAAATGGTATAGTCTGAGCGGCAACAACACTCACCATTGCGGAGGGGGAGTGATGGGCTTGACCCACGGAGGAGGACGAACCACCACGTCTCCGTGTCTGGAGTCGTGGAGAGTCGAACTGTGAGTCGTTAGGGGATGGAGTTTGAGAGCGGTGAGCAGAGTGATGAGGAGAACCCTTGAGGCGGTGAACTTTAAGGGCGAGCGCATTAACTTGCCCCTTCAGGGCAAGTGTCTCGAGTCGCGCTTGCAAAGGTGCAAGGAGGGACGCAAGAACAACGTGAAGTTCCATAGGGTCCACGGGGTTCTGACCCTGGACTGTCGAGTGGGTGGGTGTTTGAAAGACGGAGGGCGCCACGACGATCTCCTCAATTGTAGCCCCGTCCATGTGTAGTGGACGCATGGAGGTAGACATGGCTGGAGGTGGAGAAAGCGGTGGGGAAGGAGATGGGTTGAGGCGCGGGGATAGGGGACCACCGGTGAGAGGGAGGGGACCCTAGGAGCGGGGTGGGTAGTCGTGAATCGGCTCGCCCCATGACCTTCGGGTCGCGGGTGAGATGATGGCGTGAATCCACTCAAGGGGGGAGCAGCCATTCGGGTCCAGGGTGCCCGACAGGAGGAGGCGAGAGAGAATGGGGGTTAGGAGAACCCTAAACCTTAGAAAAACCCTAAAAAAAAACATACCGAAGTTTGGGTGGTTAGGGTAGGGTAGTGGCAACCTAATCAAAAAAAAAAAAATAGCAACCGTGGAGGGGAGGGCGAAAAAAAAAAAAAAAACGATGAAATTTCAAGATAAAAATAAAGGAAATAAATAATAAAAAGAATTAAAGGAATAAATAAACAAACTGTGAAGAGAAAAAAAATATTTATTTTTTTGGAATTTTCGAGAACATTTCTCTACCCCCAAAGGGCCAGCAATATGCCAAGAGGAAGGGGACACCAAGAAAAGCACACTAAGTTTCAAAATGTCGCAAATAATAATGTTCAAAAAAATAAATAAATAAATAAATAAATAAATAAGGAGGTGGAGGAGAGTGAAGTGAAACTAGTGTTGGATTTTTCAAAAATTTCGGCAGCATTTCATTACCCCCATGGGGTTGAAGTGTGCCAACAAAAAATATAACTAAGTAAGATGGGAGAAAGTAGGGAGAAAAAAGAAAATTTCGGCAGCACTCTGTTACGGTAATCCGCATGGGGTCAAAATGTGCGCAGAGACATGAAATAACTAAGTCCTAAACAGATATAGAGGTGTCGTATAAAAATTCAAATTTTTAAAATAAATAAAAATAAAAATAAAGTAAATCAGAAAAATGAGAAGAAGTAAGGGGATAACATAAGGCAAAATTTTAGAGAAAAGAGAAAATTTAAATCAAAAAAAAAAACAAAAAAACTAGGAAGATTCTCACGCCCGGTCGGTCCTGCCCGGCCGGGCACTCGGGCGCGGAAAAAAAAAAAAAAAAAAAAAAAAAAGTTTTTTTGTTTTTTTTGTTTTCTGCGCTCTCTTAGAGGACTCGAAATCCGGGCCGATTTCGTTTTTAGCGAGTTGGCTGTCAAAGGGGGGGGAGGGGGGTATAAATTGGTTTTAAAGGGGTTAAAGGGGTATAAAGGGGGGTGCCTTTGTGTGATTCTGTTATTTTTTTTTTATCTCCGATTCGGTGAGGAATTAAAATGTGACCCTCAGCCAAAAGTGGTTTGCATTTCAATCCTACACAACATTTTTTTTTTCAGAATTTTTTGTTTTTTTTCTTTTTTCTTTTTGGCGCTGGGGCTGCTCGAAACCTTGCCCGGGGGTCATGCCTGGCCGGGCACCCGGGCGTGTACCCGCGCAGAAGTTGGGAGCCCGGGCGCCCGGGAAAATAGCCTAACAAAAAAGAAAAAAACAAACAAAATTTAAAGTTGGGGGTGAGGGGGAATGAAAATGTGATGGAGAACGAGAAAAAGATTGAAGGGGGAGGTGGGGGATGATTGCGTTGTGGTTGGTGGAGGGAAGGGGGAGAGTAGGGTGGGAGAATGGGAGAGAAAGCGATGAGAAAAATGAGAGGAGTAGAAGAGATTAGTAGAAGATGGTGAGTGGGGAGGGGAGGGGAGAAAAAAATAGAGGATAAGTGAAGAGAGATGTAAGAGGGGAGGGAGTAGTGGGAGAGGTACAAGAAGTGATGAGATGGTGTAGGGGAGTAGGTTAGTGGAGGGAGATGATATGAGGCTCTTGGTTGGCTAAGAGCAACAAGATCACCAAGATCCCCAGGATTTTGGCCTGCAAGGCGCTGGCAGCTTGCTGCTGCAGCAAAAATAATAATAATAATAATGAAATAATCAAGGGTTGGCTGAGATTTTGATCAGCCACCCTGATTGCACTGACGTGCAGCCCTCTAGCCAGGGGGGTCTTCACTGCTGCCAAACTTCTGGTACAGCAATACAAAAAATAATAACCAACATCATCATCATCATCTGGGTGTGTTGAGCTCTTGATCAGACACCCAGATTGGCCTGTAGTGCAACCACCTAGCCAGGGGGGTCTTCAAGTTCCTCAACAAGCTGCCACGTGGCACTGCAGTTAGCCACATGCGCAGGCAATAACAGCCATGATGCCTCTTGGGGGGGGGGGGGGCAAAAAGCAGCCCGATCGTTGCYCGCCGRSGGGGGGGGGGGAGAAGCTCATGTGGAACTGTTCAACACGAATGTTTCACACTACAAAGCCATGAACACAGTTTGGCCAGTGTGTTACAGCATGAGCTATGCGCGCGTATGGCCAGTTGCCCGGGTTCAAACCCTGGCGGCAGCGTGCATCCCGGATATGGATATGTATAATCCGGGAGCGGGGCGGGGGGGGCAACAGGGCACGTGGCACGTGCGTGTGCATGTGCGGCAGCCTTGGCCTTGGCGCTTGCATGCACGCGTCGTGATAACGCTCTCTCTTTTCGTGCCACCTGTGGCACCCTTGATGCTGCACTTTCTTCCCGCCTGTTTGCTGCAAAAACAGCCAAAATCCCGATAGAGGGATTTACCGCTTTTCCACGGTGACGGGATGTGGTGGGTGGGAGTGGGGAACGTTCCCGCTTCGATACCACTGTGACGAACCCGCCGGGATGGCGGTCCATCATGATCAAGACGACGGGTTGAAGGAGGAGGAGATGGAGATGGAAGGGACAGCGCAGCTCCGACGCGGACTCAACACACACGTACTCCAAATGTGCAGAATGAAGAATGACTCGAAAACAGAGAACAGTTGGGGTATACCCCCAGCGGACTAACTGAACTGGATTGGACTGCCCTGGTACCGACAATGGTACCGGCCATGACTAGACTGGACTGGAACAGCACACGGCCTGTAGGGTCAAGCCAGGCCTGGTCCCATAGGCTGAACAAGCAAATAGCCTAATAGGCCCTGGTTGTAGGCCAAGGCAGATAGAGGCCCGATGCAGTGAATGCGATTCTCTAAGTCCAAATGAATTGTCGCTCCGGCTAGGAGTTCTATCTTCTGCTCTTTATGATTTATTTGTTTTTCTTTTATCTAAACTATTTATGTCCAACATTGGGACGGGTGCGTAGAAAGCGGAAAGAGAGAGAAGGGAGAGAGAAGGGAGAGAGAAGGGAAAGAGAAGGTATTCTGTTTGAGAGTGTGAGGATGGGTAAGAGGAACATTTGTTCAAACGTGAGCAAAGAGCGGACCCCTCTTGAGAGATCTACAGACACCCCATCCTCCAGCATGGCAGGCATTTTATATCCCCAATGGCAGGTCATGTCGAACGCAGCGGACGAGAGCGAAAAACCGTTTTTTCATAAACTTTACGAGGATGCGATACATAGAGAGAGGGAGGCAGAAGCAGCAGCCAAACCACAAGTATTGTTGCCCAAGTGGCTCTCCTCGAGGTTCCGAAGTCTGGTGATGCGATTCAAAGAGAAGCTAGTTGTTGTCGTAGTAGTCTTGGTTCAACTGCGGACCTTGGAAGATCTTGAGTCTCTTGTGACAACTTTAGAGCAGAGGAACCAAGAGCTGCAGCCTGAGATCGTCGGCCTCAAACAGGCCCAACTGACTACCTCTCGTCCTCCTAATCCTTGTTCAGTTGCAGTCCCAGTCCCTCACCCTAACACAGTCCTCATGCAGAGAGCACGTGGAACTGTGACGAGCGCAGGAACCGGTGCCAGCTCTTCGAGTGGCAGCACCGACAGTTCTAAGGTGGTCCTAGTCGCAAATGCAGGAACATCAACGCCAAACGCCATAGTTCTTACTGGCGTACAATACAACGGTCTCATAGTAGATAAAAGGACAGCCACACTGCCGACCAAGTACGACGGGAAGGAGCATATCACCTCTTGGATCATCTCCATGCGCTCATACTTTGAGGTACTGCGAACACCACCGGAAGACCGAAGCATGATCATGGGCACAAATATTGAGCCGCCGTACGGAGTTTCATAGAACTTCAAGCTATTAGTGCAGGTTATGAAAGAATTGACCTGACTAAGTGGTTGAAAGTAACTTTTGTACATACTCTTGAGAACCTCCTCACTGCGCAGTATCAAGATAAGCACGCTGCGCTCAAAGCAAGGCTAAAGCTGAAGGCCCTCAAGGGCCAAAAGTGGAGGACTTCCATGCAGGCTTTGGAGAAGCACTTGACTGGTCTGTTCACTACTCCAAACCTGGGATGGACTGATGTCTCTTGTATTGATGTGGTGATGGGACTGGCTCCTGAAGATTATGTCTCTCGACTAGGACTCAAGGAGCATTCCACCTGGCATGAGCTTTTGACGGATCTCGTTAACCTAGAAGCCAAAGACCTCGCCATGTGTACAAAGACACCAGCTGCAGGTAAAACTTTGTGACAAAAGCGGTACAGAAGCAGCAACCAGCTTGCCTTGAACATCGGGAGGATGAGGATCAGTCCTATGTGGATGATACGTCTCTAGATGACGATCTAGAGTCGGACTCCGACCTAACTGTGGTTCGGGTAGGGGAACCATAACCTACCTTCCCAATAACACAAAGATTCCTGAGAAACTGGAGGATGCTTCTGCCAAGCCTTAGGAAGCCCTCCACATTAGTCTAAAGGAATGGGAAAGAAGATTCAAACTGTGTGTGTGCTTGCGTTGTCAAATGTCTGGGCACTCTGTGCAGGATTGTTATCCTCTGCAAGAAAACACTC
This sequence comes from Chara braunii, assembly GCA_003427395.1. Taxonomy (NCBI): domain Eukaryota; kingdom Viridiplantae; phylum Streptophyta; class Charophyceae; order Charales; family Characeae; genus Chara; species Chara braunii. The sequence continues at coordinate 892,966 of BFEA01000443.1, forward strand.
AAAGGGCGTAGAAGAGTCATTAGTACTCTCTATAACGAGGGAAGCTGAATAATCAGTTACAGGCTCCTCCACGGAGCCTGAATCTGATCAACAGTCTGCTCTTCAGACCCAGCCCGATGTTGAATCCAAGACTGCCGCAGTCCAAGTACTTTACACTAAGCCTTGGGAGGAGACTAAGGAAGTCAACTTCCACTCTCATCTGGAACATTGGCTGCAGCTCAAGAAGCAATATCGTGTTCAAGGGAGTGTGAAACTGATCTTTTTTAAGCTGCTCATTAACCTCTGATACATCCGCATGCTGATTGATAATGGCTCAACGACCAATTTTTTTTTTCTCCTGATGGGATTCGTAAGGCGGTCCCGGGAATGAAGAAGTGGAATTGCAGACCTTGTCAAACCCAAGTAAGCAACCAAGAGGTTGTCACTTCGACACATGCGGTCAAACAGGTGCGCGTCACCTTTGACAAAGAACGCACAATCATACATGAATTGAACTTCTACATCTTGGACAAGTGTCATTTTCACGCGGTCATTGGCTTGGCGTGGTTGAAGGCTAATTGTCTAAGGACCACGTGGTCAGATACTCAGTTTGTGGTGCGTGATGCAAAGGGGAATGAGCATACCGTTTTGTTAGACGAGACGTGTGAGTCTCCAGTGACTCCCTTGAGTGCGAGGAAATTTTGCAGATCAGTGAGCCCGCGCAAAGAAGGTGAGCATGTGCATGTAACTTTTCTGAAGCCTCTCCATGTGCTTTCTACTTTTGCTGCATTTTCTACCTCGAAAAATAATTCTACTTCTACTACATCTACTTTTGTTCCATCTACTTCTACTATAAGAAATAAATCTACTTCTGATCCAACTACCTCGAATTCGGTTATTATTACTATAAATTCTCAATCTAATTTTCTCTCTCCTTATGAGGATGATCCTCCAACGGAAGTCCCAATAAACATTCACCATCTATTGGATCAATTTTCGAAAGTTTTGGCTGAACCTCGTGGAGTTCTCGAGCGTTTGGTCAAACACAAGATCGGGATAATAGAAGGGAGTGTTCCTCCAAAAGGTTGTGTCTACCCTATGGGGCAAGGCGAGTTGGAGGAGTTAAAGAAACAAATAGACGACACGATTGATCGTGGATGGATTAGACCTAGTGAGTCTGACTTCGGTGCACCTGTCCTATTTGTGCGAAAGAAAGGAGGCAAACTCCAGATTTGTATCAACTATCATGACCTAAATCATATCACCAGAAATAACGCTTATCCCTTGCCTCGCATAGATAATTTGCTAGACACTGCAGGTGGGTGCAAGGTCTTCTCCAAGATTGACCTCAAGCTTGGCTACCACCAGATTGAAGTTGATCCGAGCGACCAGCACAAAACTGCATTTAAAACACGCGATGGGTTGTACGAATTCATCGTTATGCCCTTCGGTCTCACAAATGCACCAACCACATTTCAGTGCCTCATGGACAAGGTTCTTCGCCATCAGCTCAACAAGTTTATTGTTGTTTACCTTAACGACGTTTTGATTTTCAGCAAGTCCATGGAAGAGCACGTCAAGCACCTTGAGGAAGTCTTGCAGGTTCTCAAGGAGGCACAACTGCACCTCAACCTAGAGAAATCTGAGTTTGGAAGGGACGGTGTCATATATCTTGGGCACCGGTTGTCTGCAAACGGCCTTGAGTCGGAGGCAACCAAGGTTGAGGTCATACGAAAGTGACCTCAACTGGCAAACGTATGCAAATTCCGTTCCTTTCTTGGTTTGGCTTCGTGTTACCGAAAGTTTGTTCCTAATTTTTTTATCATTGCTCACCCACTTTCGAGACTAACAAGCAAAAATGTCACTTATGTGTGGTGTGAGAAATGTGAGACTGCGTTTCAAGCCTTGAAAGAGGTTTTGGTAAATCATTATGTGCTCTACATTGTGGATCCCAACCTCACGCTCGTGGATACTACGAACGCGAGCCAGTATGTGATTGGTGCAGTGTTGCAACAAGATGATGGCGATGGTCTGCGTCCGCTCGAGTATCAAAGCAAACGCATGCTCGACCACAAGGTAACTACGTCCACATATATGTGTGAGCTCTATGCCTTGCGAGAGGTGCTCATACATTGAAAGCACTACCTCTTGGATCATCACTTCAAGGTTTACTCAGATCATCAGACCTTGGATTGGATTAAAACGCAAATTGATCTCTCTCTGGCGTTGACCCGCTGGTTGCATGACATTGATGTTTACAATTTTGAACTGAAACAAAAGAAAGGTTGTTATAATCGTGTTGCTGATACTTTGTCGCATCATCCTTAGTTTTAGACTTGCCTGGTGAGCTCATATGACCTCCAAAGGAAACTGAAGGTGGATCTGGTCGAACAAGCTGCCAAGGATCCGGACCTTAGTTTCATCCTTATCCCATCCTTAAGCAGATCAAGGATGGCACTAGCGGCCAGCCTTATTTTCACGAGTGCGAGGGTCTTGTATTCCGACGCTATGGGAAGTTGATTGTTTGTGTGTGCCCAACCATGCACCTCTCCGAACTCATTTCTTGGATCTGGCACAAGGTCGGAGTGGACACTCCGACTTTGAGAAAACTTATGAAAGTTTTTGCAGCAGTTTGATTGGCCGGGAATAAAGGGATCTGCTTAGAAGTTTATTGTTGAATGTCAAGTATGTTAGAGAACCAAGGTCCATAGGCACAAGCCTTATGGTCTGATGAAACCCCTCCCTATTCCTGGTGGGCCCGGCGAGTCGGTTTCCATTGATTTCACGGATATGGGAAAGGTGAGTGAGGGAGGAAATTCACAAGTCATGATCATCGTGGACCGTTTCTCGAATTTTTTGAATTTGATTCCTTCACCTCCTCATGCCCCAACTGAGCTTGTGATCGAAGAATTTCATCAGCAGTACATTTTGTGGTTTGGCCACCCAAAACTTCTTGTGAGTGATCGGGACACAAGGTTCATTACTAAAGATTGGAAGGATTTCACCTCTCAAATCTACGACTTTAAACTCAACATGACTTCTGGTCAACACGTCGAAGCCAATAGGTTGACCAAGAAAATCAATCAGACCGTTATTCAATTACTTTGCACGTTAATTGTTCCTTATCAGAACATGTGGGACAAAGAGTTATACAAAATGAAGGGGTTGTACAACAACTTCATTCACTCCTCGACTGGCGTGACACCAAATCAACTACAATACGGTTGGCAGTTGTGCAATCCTCTCTCCTATCTGTTCCCCGATCTGTCACCTAGACTGGCGCTCGGCATGCCTGGCTACGATGCCAATTATGCACACTTGCTCAAAGCTGCTATCGCAACAATGAACAAGCGTTAGCATAACATGATTAAACATGCTTACAAGTCGCGCAAAGAAAGAAACTTTGAAGTAGGAAGTTATGTCTGAGTCAAAATGTCTGAATTTCTGATGAAGAGGGCATATCACGGAAGCTTCTTCCACTCTACTATGGTCCTTGGCAAGTTCTAAAGGTGGAAGGGGGATGATTTTGGTCCTTCGTACGTGATTGACGTGCCTCCTCATCTGCACACGTATCCGGTCTTTCACGCGTCCAAATTGTTTCCACACATCGATGATGAGACTTTTCCTTTTTGAGATCCTATGACACCTTGTGCTATCAACGGTGGCCATGAAATAGACAGAATTGTTTCCCTTGAAGGAAGAGGGAGGAACAGACAGTACAAAGTTGACTTCCTTTATACTGGATCGACCGAAAAGAGTTGCTAGAGAATGTTTCCCGTGTTGTTAACGCTTATGAACGACAGATCGTCGTCGGAAAGACCGCTGAGTTTTCTGCAACACTCACTCCTCACGGTTATACTGAAACTTTTTTTCTGATCTACGCCTACGACGCATTTCATCCCGCATCTGAATGAGTTACTCGCTCGAAGGGACCTCGCTCTTGAGAGGGGGGCAATGTAATGACCCGCCAAAACACAGACTGAGAACACTGCTGATTTTTGCGATTTGCCGCTAAAATATATGCCTTGCTGAGATTCCCACATTCTGCTGTGATTTCTAAGTTTGTGTGTGTGTGCATGCTTGCTGGTCTGCGTGCTTGTCTGAGTGCTTGTCGTCCTGAGTGTGTGTGTGACCCCCAAGGGTACTTGCTGGTTCATAGGGCCCGCGGGGCCGGTACTTACCTGTGGCTGTGACTTTGAGGATTGCAGTGGGGAAAACATTCAAGTAGCGAGGGTAGGCCCATGACACTTAGAGCAGCGGGAAAAACACTCAAGTAGCAGGTAGGTCGGTACCACTCAAGTAGTGGTAGAAGTGTCGGCTACTGGAGGCCGAGCAAAAATTGAAAAAAGTTGGCATTTTTAGAGGCCCGGTAACGGTAGGTTAGAGATAGGCTGGTACCAGTCCAAGTAGCCTTAGTCTAGGGCCTGTCCGGACGATATCAGATCCTGCAATGATTATTCCCTCCGAAAGGGAGGAGGTACGGTTGTTGGGAGGCTGCTCAGCCTAGGAAGTCAGCGCCCAAGAGGCCAGTAGGCCGCTATATCTTCAGGAGGAGCACACAGCAACTCATTTATGGTGTGCAAGGATTGGCGACATCCTACTGGAGCCAAGCGCTGGACTTGGGAGCGCGGCTAGGAAGAGGAGAGCAGTTGGGCGCTCAGCCTGGCTATGGTGAGCAGCCCAGCCAGAGGAGGAGGAAGAAGGGGGCGCAGGAGGAGAGTGGCGAGGTACGTACCTGGGTATGGTGGACACCATCTTCATCACCTTGTTGGGTGCTGCATCTGGAAGGCCCCAGTTGGGGTAGTACCAGACCAAGGAAGCTCGAGGCAGAGTCACGCATGGCGGCTTAGTGAGCAGTGGCATATCTGCTTTGTGTTCTTTTTTGGACAGGAGTGCAGCGACATATCTGCTTTGCGTCGTCCTTTGCACAGGAGGGCAGAGCTCTTAGTAGTCCGCCATAGCCTAGGCATGTGAGAGGAGGAAGAAGGGGGAAGCCATAGCTATGGTGGACCTGTTATTGTGTTAGCAATAAGAGGGAACTTCGGATATTGATTCTGGTTCATCCACTCATTGTTATTATTATTATTGGGAGAATAAGATTGGCGAAGTCAAGGAGGAGGAGGAAGGTGGAGAGAGAAGCGGTATTTGTCATTGGTCTTGCTGATGCACATCTTCTTCTTCTTCTTCTTCTTCTTCTTCTTCTTTTTCTTTCTCTTTTCTTTGGTCTTTATCTCTTTGCCAGTTCGGCCTGTGGGACCAGGCCGTGGCCAGACCCCACAGGCCGTGTGCTGTTCCAGTCCTGCCCAGTATCACTGTCGGTACCAGGCCAGTCCAGTCCAGTTAGTCAGTCCGTTGGGGGTATACCCCAGCTGTTGTCTGTTTTTCATGATTCTTCATGTTTGCACTGTTGGAGTACGTGCGGTGTAGAGTCTTGCGTCGAAGCTGCGCTGCCCCTTCCAGCTCCATCTCCACTTCCTCCTTCCTCAACCCCTTCTTCTCCATCCTGTCGGACCGCCATCCCGGCGGGTCCGGCACACTGGTATCAAAGTGGGAACGGTCCCCGCTCCCACCCGCCCTGCCCCCCCGCACTTAACAGAGGGAAACGGTGTAATCCCGATAGCGGGATTTTGAGGGCTTTTCAGGGGGTTTTGGGGAAAAAACAGCGGAAAACGGTGTTCAGACACAACGTCGTGGAGAGAGGACACGTGGTGAAAAAGGAGAGGACTATCAGGCCAAGGCCGCCGCATGCACGCATGCGCTGTCGGAGGGCGAGGTGTCCCGACCCTCCTGTGTGCTGGCTCGTACTCTGTACTCGTTCCTCGCTCGTTCGCCGCGGCTCGCCAGGTTGTTCCTGAGCCTTCGCGTTGCTCCTGGAATGTCTGGGTGGTACTCTGTAGTGGACCGGTCCGGTTGGTGTCCTTCCTAGCAAGAGGGGCGCCACTGGACTTTCCATTGGTCCACGCAGGCTCGGCGCCCTGCTGTACAGCAGAGCACTACCAGCCTCTGGCCGTGGTAGCCGCCGGGTTCGCCCAAGGACGCGGAAGTAAACAAACCGACGAGGTCTTTTCGGCTGCAAGCCGAGTGTCCCTTGGACAGGTTATGGGTTAGGTGCTTGGAGCGGTGGTCGCTGTCAGAGAAAAGGGGGGCTAAGCAAAAAAAAAAAAAAAAAAAAA
>BFEA01000443.1:899186-928279 GCA_003427395.1 Chara braunii
AAAAAAAAAAAAAAAAAAAAAAAAAAAAAAAAAAATGTAAAAAGAAAAATGAAAAGAAAGCTAGAGGTCTAATTTGCGCGATTGAACTTCTTTATTATTATTATTATTAGTAGTAGTAGTAGTATTTTTGAACTCTCAAATGCGGCTTTCTTTTGATTGTAGTTACTTCGCGGGAATGGTCGTCAACGGTTCGAATTCGAACCCGAATAGTCTGATGGCCTAAGACTGTCAGGCCCTACGTTTCCCAATTTTGTGAGTCTAATCGGCGGGTCGCGATTATTGTTGTACCCCAAAATAGGGGCACCCGGGGCCGCTTCTGTAGAAACCTCGTCACCCCCTGTAGGAGGTCATGAACCCCCTCTTTGCCATCGGACGCGGGTGCCCGACGGCAATAGCTCGAGGGCTTCTCTTGAGGGGAAAATCTGGTAGCTGGGATCCCGTTATGGGACAACCGTGCGCCGACTGTTGTTCTATAGGCTGAGATGCAATGAATGCTGGACTTCTACTTTCTATAAAAGAAAGTGGTCTCCCGTTCTTCTTCACTAGAGCGTAGAGGGTGCACTTGCTGTTACTTGTTAGTGAGAGCTAGTGGTAGTGAGTTGAGGCCCTCGGCTCTTGACTGCCTGGGTTGGCTAAAGCTTGCGCGAATTGGAAGGTAGGACGGTGAGGTGAGTTGGTAGACCTATTGTGCACGCGTGCGTCGAGTATCGGCTCTGGCTATTTCTAGTGGAAGGTGGCTATGGCGCGGAGCAACGGCCTTTTTGGCTATAGGCCAAGGCATTTAAGGTTCTACTGGAGTTCGGAGCCCATGCGTGAAGACGGAGCTACGGTGGATGCCTGCCTGCGTTACACCAAACGTGACGGGCTGGCTAGACTAAAGATCAACGTCTACGGGGGGAAGGAGCGAGAAATGAGGGTGGACAAGAAAGTCCAGGGCGTGGTTACTGAGGTTCGGGATTGAGCCGAGCAGAGGTGCAGAAGGGACGGAGTAACCCCGACCCTGAAGGTCACGGTCACTTACCACAAGGAAGAGACTACCATGAGTAGTACTGAGCGAGAGCAGCAGGAGTTGGACCGGGACTCAGAGGCTGAGTCCGAGGCTAGCGATGCGCAGACACAGTCGTGGCATGGGCTGGAGCAATGAAGGAAAGAACACCCGGTCGCGGAGTCCGTAGAGGACGGTCTTGAGGCCAGTTCAGCTCAGCGGAGGGACTGAGACGGAGAGGCAGTTATACAAGAGGGGCGTGTGGGACTCAGAGGGGATATACGGAGGCTGACGCACGATACGAAGACACGTGGAGCGGACACTAGCGGAGAGCAGCTGGTATGCTTAGAGTGCTAACGTCCATTTGACACTCGCGTGCAAGATGTTAATGCGACATGCTTGAAAGCCAGATCGAGGGAGCTGATTGCAGTCTGAGGGAAAGAGGCTAAAGCAGCAAAAGCGTGAGGTGGTTATCCTCGTGTGCTGGACCCGGAGAGAGACATGAGGGGCAAAGAGAGAGAGAGAGTGAGAGAGAAAGAGACTTGACGCGCGGGTCCCCACCGAAAGAGAAGGACTGCTGTTGATAGCAGCAAGGGTGTATGACTCACTGCTCTCCGCGCGTCTGACTATCCTCCATCACTGGTGCAGAGATGGTCGTAGCGAACGCCTAGCCTAGGCTCACAGGTGATTGAATGAGGGAGCAAAGAGTCTGGGCGGTGGAGAAAAGTATGGTTCTTTGGAGGCACGGTTGAACCCCAAGGTTGACGCCAATCCCTCGCAACGATCTTCATCTGGGGCGCCGCGAAGAGGAGGTAGTAAGGAGAGACGTGAGAATACGGAGGGTAAAAGATGGGGCGTTCTTTTTGGCTGACGACAACGGCTCAGAAGGGACTTCAAGACTCGACTGCAAAAACTACAGGATGGGCGTAAACTGATCGCGCGCGCGCCTTGTAGTGATCTGATAATGACAAGGAGACGGAACGGCTTGGCCATACGCCCGTTATGTTGACTCCCTCTCCCTTGTCTAGATGACGAGGTCGGATGGAATCGGCGGCAGTGGATAGCGTAAGGCTTCGCTGACCCTCACCAGTCCGAGAACGCTGATGATATACAGGGTAGTTCATAGTGGAATGAACTCAGAACTCGGGGTGAAGTGTAGACTTACTGGCTGGGGCATGAATGATGTACTGCAGTGTCGAGCACCTGATTCATTTTGGGACTTCTTTGAGAGGTTATGTATGATGAGGGTTAACCGTCTTGCCCCTATCCTCCTCTGCTCGATCTGCGATACACGACGTGTTTTACTTTGCAAGTGGAGCATTACTGATACGATAATCTCATGTTTGGAATAACTATTGGCGAGAGTCGTAACACGCCCGTGTTGTTTGTCATTTTACTGAGTACAAGTAAAGTCAACTGCAGAGAAATGGTAGTGCTCCCAGCTAGTCGTCTTTTGTGTTTTCCGGTATCGAAAGGACAGTCACCGTGATTTCTGAGTATTAGTCGTGGGACTTAGTGAATAAAGTGTAGATGGGTTATCAGAAGAACCAACAGCAAGCCAGGGCTCAGTTGTATAATTTTCGAGTGATCGGAGTTCCTATTTCCTTTTGTGACGCGACTTCATAAGATTGTTCAAGCGTGAAGGTGATTTGATCTAGACATTGCTCGCGCAAGCCGCTGGGGCAGGTTGTTCTCTGAGTCTGACGACTACTGATAAACTCTAAGTATGATTGGTGTTTCTTCTCCAGTTGATCTTGAGGCCAACTGAGGCAAGGGTTTTCTTGCCCTTAAACTGTTGTCCCTGGTATCTATTACTCTCTGTTGTGGTTGAGGCTCGTCGTGCTACTCCGGGTGAAAGCTAGTATGGGTGTGTGAGTGAGTGGTAAGAAAGATCGGATGTATGCTAAACGTGATTAAGTCGAAGCAAGAACTTCCTACTATAAGTTTTCTCGACTTCTATAACTAGTTGACTACACACCCCTCTCGAAACAGGCACCTGCAAAGAAAAAATGGAAAACACTCTAGCCGACTAGAGTTGCTGAGCTTATCGAAGGGTGCAGAGTTACCTGTGCTCTTCGACTGAGCCCTAGCCAGCTAGCAGGTGATTGGTGAAGAAGAAGGTGAGTGATGTCCGCGAAAGTAGTAAGGCCCACTATCTGATGGAAAATAAACGACGGGTTTTAAAGGGAATTGCCCATCTGTTGGCCAAATACCTCCTGGATTGGGACTAGCAGTTGCGTCACGCTTTTTTTTGCTGACCAAAACTGAATGAGCGAAAAGTAATTGAGAAGCATGTGAATTTTGTGCCTCTTTATAGCAGATTACTCAACCTTGAGCCAATCGGAGCTCTGCCTTTTCAATGCTTCAGATCTCGAGCAATCTCTCGACTGAATCCAATGCTTTGTCTGACTATACTCTGGTAGGTTAGATCGAACATGAGGTTCAGACGAGGGAGTAATGAGCGGGTACAACCCTCATATCGTTGAATTAAGTGTTTGGCGAAGAGGTTGATGTCGCATGATTGGGCTTATGTTAATCTTGCCTCGGTTGAGTAAATCAAGGGAAAGATCGTAACCCTGGATGGATCGTACGTGTCGAACATGAGGGATCGTGCTAGTTGCACCCTACTCAAACGCTCGAGCAGACGGATGAATTCTCAATGTTTGTTCTTACAGCCCACCTAGGAATATTGGTTGGTGGCACCGTCCGGGTTGCATGCAGAGGGAATCAGTCCTCCTCGCATTGGCAGTACGGGGAAGTCTATAGTCACAAATGCTCCAAGTGCTTTTGTTCTTCTAAAGATGGTCCCCTTTGTTCACTGTTGTTAAGCACTCGAAAGAGACAGTTCATGTTACGAGGAATGTTCTATTTGGAGACTCCGTGACTGTTAGTGCAGAGTGAATTATTACTTGTGCCTCATGAGAACCCTCGCTCTCTTTCTAATGAGCTCGTAGAGTTTGCATCATTTGCGTGTACTACTGTGAGACTCACTGTAATGTCCGAGAGTTGTCCCTAGCTAATGTTACTCAAACATTTTCCCGGGCAAGCCTCGTCGTTGACATCAAGCCCTGCTTGCTCGTTCAGAGGTCTGCTGCCAGTTCGAACTCAGATATTGACCCAGGGTGACTCGCGTCTGTGGGATTGCGCAACTATCAAATGACGTTTGATCTCGTGGCCCGAGCTAGGTACCTGGCCGATGGCAATTGCAAGTCACCCTCTCTGAGAAATCAATTATGATCACTTTGGACAATCTTCCCTTATCAGAAAATTGTGTCATAACTAAACTGAGCTAGAGGTTGGCTTTGGATGAATTGAGGTCTATAATTGCCCCGACGGAGGACTGTTGTCGTTTTTGCTTTCAAGTCGATAGTTTTGTGTGGTAATACCCACTCTCTACTAGTACAAGTCTATTCCCAGTTTTGAGCTCGGATCATGAACAAGGCGTGAACCACTTGATATCCGAGCGTGAAGAGCTACTTGTAGAACCTTGAGCAGCAAGCGCTCAGATCAAGGGTAGTCTGCCTTGTCCGATAAGGTCAGCAAACTATTATACCCACGGTTGCTGCACCTCGTGGGTCAAGGAGAGATGTAGTGTGACTGTAATCATGATCTGAGCAACAAAGGTAACTGGGAGAAGCAATCAGGGACAGTCTGGAACCAAAGAGACTAAAGTATCCTCATGTGAGCAGTAACAAAATACACGAAGTGCAACAGCAGACTCCGTCCATGAGCTAACCGGCATTAAGTCAGTTCTCTGTCAGCTCTCAATCAACCCCTCCGTCGTTCATGTTTTTTTTTTTGGGGTTATCCGTTTGAAGTAACCAGTGTTTAATCACTTTCAATCGATACAGAGCTTAGAGTCAGACAGACAGTGTCTACATCGGAGGAGACACTTGTATGTGAATGCAACTTAGCTGCTTTAGGAGAGTGAGTCGATGCATACTATCCTCACTCAGAACGTACCAGATCGCCTGATACCCTGCAAACTCAGACCTTCACAGGCTTAACCGGTACTCGGTAAGGCATAATCCATACTCAGCTGATTTATTTTGGCCGACTCGGCGGTTGCAAACTCGATTAATAACGAACTTGGACAACTCCCCACAGACTCAAGCGGAAATCTGACAAGCTAACAAATAGACTCAGTGAACTCAGATTATCACAAAATTCGGTTAATACCCGGCATAATCAATCACAAACTCAATTTTCAGGCTATGCAATATTTGGGTTTAGACTCAGCAGATGAACCCAGATTCAGCGAACTCAGTGCAGACTCAGTGAGCTAAGTATAAACCCAATAACTGAGCACAGATTTCGCAAACAGCTAACTCTCATTTGTTTGGTCTATTCGAATTTCCCAACCAGGGGCTGTCAGCAACCTACTTACTAGAAGAGACCAAGGCAAAGATCCTTCGGAAACCAACCTTCAGCGGACCCCGTGGTCTCACGCACAGGGGTCAATGAAAAGATGTTCTGCAGAAAGATTGGGAGTGAGAAAAGACTGAGGGTGACCTGCACATTGCACCAAAACAAAGATGAGGGCTGGGAAGAAAGGGTTACACAAGATCTCCGTTATAAGACAAGACTCATGATGGAACAGGCTCTAAAGCAAGTGAAGAACCCGACACATATTGAGTACACCTTCTACATCCATGGATCGGACCGATGACTCCATATCACCCTCTCATCAGTAGGATCCGTTGAGAATGCAAGGAAAGTTGTGGTCGGTGATCAGTAAAAGAGTTTTTGTCTTTAGTTTCGGGAGAAACGAGCTTGCATCAGGTAGGAGTGAACTACGAGAAGACTGGGAAGGTCAGAAATCTGGCCACACCCAGGTACGTTACATCACCAGGGCATGATCAACAGTCAAAGCGGCCTCAAAACTGAAAAAATCATAAAAGAACAATTAACACACTCATGAGTGCAGTCCAATCATTTCAAGTCCTTGGGTCGGTCTTGACTTGTCTCAATCAGATCTCTTCCAAGGAGGCATTCCAGTATGGGTATGTCAGTGCAGTCGGTTTTAAACCGGCGAAGATCGCAATTGAAGGGTCTTACTCGAAGCCGGACGCACACAACAGGAAGGGATTTGCTTTATTTTATTTATTTTATTTATTGCAAACGCATCCAAAATCTTGCGTGACAGCCTGTTGGCTTTCCGGTCGCCTGAAGCGGTCCGACTGGAAAAAAAGTGCGACAAAAATGACGCCTTTGGTGGGGACATGGAAAATTTTCGTGTCCGGAACAAGCTTGGGTCAGCAAACAGCTTTAAGCTTTGATTAGGCGTTCAGAACTGTTGACAATTTCATAATTTTCCAGACTGATTTTGCAATCTTTTCTTGAGTCATTATTCTCTTGAAAAACCTAATTTCTAACTGATTTCTATCTTTCCTTGTGTGAGGTACCACACTGGACTGGAGAAGGAGGTTGATATTATTGACTGGAGAGAATCAGACTTGATATCAGGTATGTCTTATGAGCCTATGATGTCCTTGGAACACTGAGAAGGGAAAGAAAGAATCAAGAGCTCGGAGACTTTAACAAGAATGCTAACTTCTGATCCATTGAGAGAACTCTCGAAAGCAACTATCAAAGGAATATTCCTCTAAAAGTATGAGCATTGTTGGGTCTACCGTTCTGGCGATTCGGCTATCAGCGTAGTGCTAACTCGCTTCTTGGAGGGAGATATCTATGATATTTGTCCTTATGTCAAGAAGGGAGACTAAGGTGAGACCTTTAATTGGCTATAGGGAATTGCAATTCAATCTCTTTATGATGAGAAAACAGACATAATCAAGCAAAAGAAGAGAGTGGAATGAGGTGTGATGTCAGTAACATATGAAACTGTTCCGATCCCTCCTATTCCTGACAGCTATTGTGATGGGACTAACTGGTTGCCAATTATCAGCATGGTGCTGACGTTGGAGAAAAGGACTGGTGGTCATGAGAACTAAAGAAACTTCAGCAGAGGAAATCAGACACGGAAGGTTGAAATTTGGCTGAGGTTCATGCCCAAGTCAAGAGAAGGTCGAGTGTGTTCCCATATGAGGCTGTCAGATATGAGATGGTCGAGAGCGGATGGGAGCAGGAACGATTATATGTACTGACATTTTATTTTATAGACCTGGATACATATGATGTGAGAGTTTATGTTCCAAAGGAAAGAAGTATTGAAGCGGTGTATGGGAGATGTTGGGGATTTGCTAAAGAGGTTGTACTGAAAGAGAAAGAGAGATTTAAGAGGAAAAATAAGAACTTCACCGGATCTACTCGGTTTACTGTCTTTGAGGGGTTTCTAGCTCCTCCCTTGCCCGATATAAATTTGTCAAGAGAAAATTGGTCTGAGGTGGTTGAGTTTGCTTTGAAAGTGAAACGAGATCAAAGAGTCAAATGGACCGACGCTATATACCCTCAAGAGAGAAAACTATGCTTAGACTGATAAGAGGACATAGGGGGTTGAGTAAGGCTGAATCAGATAAACTGTTAAATTCCCTCAATTCTATAGCGACTAGAGTCGTAATCTGCTATGAGATCGTGAGATGTGAGGTCATAAAGAAACCAGGGCGAGAATATAACAGTCTGTATGTTCTCACCTGCTATTTTATTGATCTTGATGAGTATGATATTGAGATTTCTGTATCAAAACAAAGATTTGAAAAGTGTACAAAAGGTACGTGTTGGCAACGAGCGTCGGATCTTGTGCATGATGAGAAAAGAAGGTTAGAACGAGCGAGGGAGAGTTTCTCCTTTAGTACATCTGTCAGACCTTTCATTGGAATACTATCTTCACATGTTGAAGGACTTACATTCTCGAGACACAATTGGTCAGCCATGATAGATCTTGTATGGAAAGTGAAGAGATCCCAAGAAAAATACTCTCAGTAGTTAGGATAACTACTGTGAGGGGTAAACTTTATGAGGTAACAGGGTATGATAATCCCTTTGTAATCATGAGGCATGAGACTTGTGGGAAAGGACTCATAATATTTCATATTCCTGTAGTTAAATTCCTGAACTCTTACAGTTTGGATGTGAGGTTTTACTCCTCTGCCTGTCTAGAGGAGGAAGTTGACTACTTAGAGTATTTAAAAGGGGCGTATGTAAGTCTTGAGCGGACAAAAGAGTGGCTAGAGCAGCTAAGAATAAAAGTAACATGGGGAGTGAGAGTAAGGGAATTTGAGAGGCTCCCTGAGTTCTCAATGGCTGATGGATTTGAAGACAGGAGAGATTGGATGCCTCTGCTGGAAGTTATTGCTGAAATTGGTAGAGCAAGGGAGAAAGACTCTACTGTGATGATAAAATCCCTGCTTTTGAGTACCTTTGAGCATAGGTTCGAAATCCCTGATTATGTCAAACTTGAGATCTATCTTTCAGATGTTTGATATGATGGTTAGCGATGCCCAGCTTGGTTGAACAATTAACAATCGGGGTTGTACCGGAGGGAAGAGTAATCAAGATAGAAGGGACTCTTCGAATCTCTGACAGAAACCTTTCTACCTTGGATGAGTTTGAGCTATTGCAGTCTTTCTTTGATCGAATGAGAGATTCTTCCCTGAGAATTGTCACTAATCAAACTGAGATAAGTTATTTATTAAATGTGGTGAAAGTGGGAACTGCTGAGAGAATATCATACCACACTTCTAGGGAACGAGTCTCTCTTGCCAGAAGGATCAACAGCGGGTTGTAAGCAATGCAATTTGATTATGAGATTATAGACTTGACTCGATATTTTATGATTCGGGGTACTATAAAAGGGTATAATAGAAGACTGGGTAGGGATAATGAAAGAGAGTTGATTGAAGATTACGTTGGAAGGTTGAGAAGGATTGTTTTGCCTTTGATCACTACCCAGTCTATTATTGCATATACTCTTTATGTACAAAATTCTCAAGGGGTAGAGCAAACAAGAGAAGAGAGAAACGAGCCTGTATCCCTTGCGAGAAGAGTGAGAGATTGAAGAACAAGGAAAGAGAGGGCAAGAGTGATAGAAAGAGAGAAGGAAGTATCCGGGAAAGTCTATGGTCAAGATGACAGGTCGTTCAAGACCTAGCTCATCTGCAGGGACCAATGAAGAGACCTTGGTTTGGGTTATACGGGAATTGATCGAGAGAGTCGACACAATCAAAGGAGGATCAGATATCACAAGAGCAAAGAGGCCAGATGAGAGAATTCTCTGTTTTAGAGGACCTCAAGTAAACGATTTCCTAGATGAGTATGAATTATTTGGCCTCAGTTATGGTTGGACAGACAAGCAACGACTTAAGCACCTTCTATCTTACTGTGACACTGACTCGAGGTTGGTTGTTTAGGAGTCGATGGAAGGGGCCACTACATGGGAAGAGGTTAAAGAGGGAATGAAAAAAGAATTTGAGAAAGACTCAGTTTCAACTACAACCAAGGATTTACTCGACTCAGAAGAGCTAAGTATGACACTTTCAATGTTTTTCTTCAGACCTTCATCCGAACAGCAAGAAGGATCTCATATTTGAATGAAGCCCAGAGATGTCATATATTTTTGACGAATTTTTCTCACACTAAAAGGCGGGCAGTTCTCAATCAAGCTCAACACTATCCTCTCAGTTGGGATGAAATGGTTGCAATTGTTAAAACTCTACCTACAGTTCCTCATAAGAAATGGTCACTGGATCAGATCAGTACATTGACCAAGGACTGGGAGACTAAGAATGGTATGAACAGAGGAAACAATCTGAGTGCTGAAAATATTATTCAGAGAGTGATGGCTAATTATATGTCTGCAATGCCTGCAAACCATGTTGTGGATGACATAGGAAAGGAGAAAGTTGAAAGTGAAGAGGAAGATGATGATGATGATGATGAGGGTTATGATAAGAAGGGAAACTCCTCTAGATCCAGAAAGAATGAAGGGAATGGTGACAGAGGAAACAGACAAAGAAGGAAGTATGATAACCGTCCTAAGAAGAGTTTTGTTTGTTACTATTGTGGTGAAGGGGGTCACACTACCACCTATTGCAGACCCCTTGAGGAGGATGTAAGGAGTGGGGTGGCAAAAAATGATGCAATGAGTCATGTCTGTGATAGTTCATGGAACAAGTTGGACCCCCGACATCCAGGAAGTATGAGACTTCTTGCTCTTAAACATGATGAAAAGATGAAAAAGAAGAAGAAGAGAAAGGTTAATGTAAATGTTCATTTTCTTATTTATGAGTTGCCTAATGAACTAGTATAGGAAACAAGTGACCCTCATACCACGATTGAGCTGTCTCTACAATCCTTAACATTGACAGAGGATGCGTTTGACGAGGCTTCTACGAGTGAGCCTCCATTAGAAAATAATTTTACTTCTCAGAACCCTTCTGAATTAGTAGAGTCTCCTTCTAATGAAACGACTCGTTTTCTCGCCAACATGATGTCATTTGATGGTGATTTACCTCCAGAACTCGTCATGGAACCCAGTGTCGTGCTTGGCGAAGTGAGAAACCTTCAAGTACGCTTGACGCCTCAAATGATAGAGGAAAAGAAAAGAAGGAAGGCTGAGGAATCTCTGATTAATATTCTTGATGATCCAGAACTAGAACTTCCGCATAGGAAAAATGAATAAGGATGAAAGAGGAAATTTATTCTCAAAATTGATTTGGAAGATGGGACAGTAATTACTGATGTAATTACCAAAATGTTGGAAGAGACAGAAGTGACTTCGTCCTTCAAGGAAGCAATGACTCTAGCACCCAAGCTGAGAGAAAAATTAAAGAAACTGATTGAGAAGAAGAAATTAAAAGTTAATTACTTGGGATCAGATTCGCAACCATGGGATGTGGACACCTGACCATTTATATTAATCAAGTGAAGATTCGAGCCTTAGCCTTCAGAGTTCGAGCATCTCAGAAGGGGATCTTCTCCAAACCTTATCTACCCACATTATGGGAAGAGTTTTGCTCGATGATTGACTTTCGGGTCATGTACCTTTGATGGGAATGCTCAGAGCTTGCAGGCTTCAGGTGGCTGTACATACAGAGACCACACCCTCAGAGAGTACGGAGACATGACAAGAAGCTCAAACGACAGACAACAAAATGAGAGATTGAGTGTGAAGTTCAGAGGGATGAGTGAGGACTCTTGATTGGTGCTGGTCATGCTCTTTCCATATGTACTTCCTGAGACTATTATGAGTTTTCATTCTTCCCTCATTTAACGTTGTCATTGCTCGAGTCGGACAGTCTGGCTTCTTGCATTGTTGTTTTGCTTAATGGTTGTACTCTTTGATGATTCTGTCACGGTTCTCAAAATTAGTAGGCCGACAAAATTGGTGCATGCATGACATATCAGCATTTCATGATTATTATTTGCATGACTCTCCACTGTTCCGAATCAAAATAAAAGATTCCTAAGACCGGGGACCGGCGAAGATCGCAATTGAAGGGTCTCGCTCGAAGCCGGACGCACACAACAGGATGAGATTTGCTTTATTTAATTTATTTTATTTATTGCAAATGCATCCAAAATCCTGCGTGACAACCTGTTGGTTTTCCGGTCGCCTGAAGCGGTCCGACTGGAAAAAAAGTACGACAGCGCCACGCACTGCCCCGTCCCGCCCCGCCCCGCTCGCGGATATATATTATCAAGATCTGGGAGTGCTACAGCTGCCAGGGTTTGAACCTGGGCAGCTGCTGCCCATGCGCGTGTGTGGCAAGTGCCTTAACACGCTGGCGAAAGCCACAGTATGGATTGATACTGTGGCTTGTTGTTGTTGAAGAGGTGGCACAACAGCTATTACCCCCCCCCCCCGTCGGCGAGCAGCGAGTAGTGTGCGGCAAAGCTATTTGCCCCCCCCCGCCCACCCGCTCTCCCTGCCCCCCCCGCCGCCGTGGCTGCTGCTATCCGCGGACGTGGCAATCTGCTGCGCCACGTGGACACCTGTTGAAGACCCCCTTGGCTAGGGGGAAGCACCACAGACATAAATATATATATATTACTACTTCACTGTTGTAGCAGCAGTTTGGCAACAGTTCAAGATTCCCCACTGGTTAGGGGGATGTGTGACTGTGGCAGTAGGGTGGCTGATCAAGATCTCAGCCAACCCTAGATCATCATCATCTTCTTACTGATGTGGCATCACACCAGTAGCATCTTGAAGGCCAAGATCATGTGGATTTTGGTAGAACTCTGGTCTTGGCTACCCAAGGGTCTGGTATCACCCTTCTACCACTAACCTACCCTCCCCTAACCCCTTTTTTCTTCCCCCCCCATCATCTAATCATTTTTTCTCCCCTCTCCCACTACTCCCTACTCCTACCCTCCTCTCCACTCATCCTCCACAACCTTTTTCTCTCCTATCCTCCCCACTCACCATCTCCTACTAATCTCAAATAGGTGAGAAAGAGAAAAAGAGTGAAGGGGGAGATAGGAGAAATGATGGGTTGTAGTTAGGGGAGGGAAGGGGGAGAGGAGAGTGGTAGAATGGGAGAGAAGGATATAGAAAAGGTTTTACCTTTCCATCCCCCCTTCCCCCCCAACTTCGAAAATTTTCTGTTTTTCTTCTTTTATCTTTCTTTTGATTTATGTTTCCTCCTTTTCTCCAAAAATTCAAATTATCTTATTCCCCACCTTCTTTTGTCACTTTTTGATTTATTTATTTATTTATTTATTTTTCTGAAAATTTGAATTTCCTTGCGGCACCCTCAAATCTGATTAGGAGTTAGTCATTCTTGCTTTCGGCACACATTTTGACCCCGTGGGGGTAACAAAGTGCTGGCAAAATTTTCTGTTTTTTCTTTACTTAGTCTTTTTCAGCATATTTAAACCCCTTAAGGGTAGCGAAGTGCTGGCAAAATTCTCTAATTTTACTTAGTCTTTCTTCTTGATGGCACAATTCGACCCCATGGGGTTAACGAAATGCTGCCAAAATTTTTGAAAAATTCAACACTTAGTTTTTCTCTTCACTCTCTTCCACCTCCTTATTTATTTATTTATTTATTTATTTATTTATTTATTTATTTATTTATTTATTTTTCTAAAATTTTTAATTTGCGGCATTTTGAAAGTTATTGTGCTCCTCTCACTCTTTCCTTCCTCTTGGCACATTTTTGACACCATGTGGGGTGGAAAAATGTTGCTGAAAATTTCAAAAAAATAAATATCACCTCTTTTTTTTAACTTTGTTTGTTTATTTCTTTCTTTATTTTTATTATTTATTATTTTTTTTTTTATCTCAAAATTTCATTGTTTATTTTATTTTCTCTCCCCCTCCCCCCCCGTAATTATTATTTTATTTTCTTGATTAGGTCGCCGCTACCCTCCCCTAACCACTCGAACCCGAGTTAGGGTTTTCTTAGGGTTTTTCTAGGCTTTAGGGTTCTCCTAAACCCCCCTACTCCCCCTTCTCCTCCCGTCGGGCACCCTGGTCCCGAACGGCTCCTCTCCCCTCGACCGGATTCGCGCCACCATCTCACGCGCGACCCGCTGGTCACGGGGCGAACTGACACACGACTACCCACTCCGCTCTCACGGTCCCCTCCCTCTCACTGGTGGTCTCCTGCCCCTATACCATAACCCCTCTTTCCCGCCACCTCCCACCATGTCTACCTCTCTTCCTCCACCGCCCATGGACAGAGCTACATCAAAGGAGCTCGTCGTGGCGTCGTCCACCTCTCAGGCGTCCACCCACCCGACGGTCCAGGAACAGCATGTTGTGGACCCCACGGACCTTCGTGATGTTCTTGCGTCTCTCCTTGCACCTTTGCAAGCGCGATTCGATGCGCTTGCACCCTTGGAGAGGCAGGTCAACGTGATCGCCCTTGAAGTTCACCACCTCAAGGGCTCTCCTCATCGCTCTCCCCACCACTCTCAGACCCCATCCCCTACCGGCTCGGAGTCCGGTTCTCCACGACTCCAGGGACGGAGACGTGGTGGTTCGTCCTCCTCCGCGGGCGAGGCCCAGCACTCCCCCTCCGCAATGGTGAGTGCTGCTGCAGCTCAGACCATACCGTCTGTTGTGGCACATTCAGTGGCCCCTGCCGCTCCCGTCGCCCCGGCCGCTTCGGCCACTGCCGCATGTGATATCGCCCAGATACCGGTATCTAGCCATGCAGTTTCATCTACCCACCTCGGTGCTGCTTTCCATCTTCCTACACCTGTGGCGGCACTACGGCTCAAAGTTCTTCCTCCTCCCACCAGGGTACTCTCTCCGCCCCCTCCACCCCCGACCCCGCACACACAACAGGTGGCTACCCTACAGGCCACTGTGGCGCAACTCCAGGCGGAGATTCTATCCCTGAGACAACCTCACCCTTCACAGGTAGCTCAACCTTCTTCTTCTTATATCGCCCCTCCCACCTCTGTGTTGCCGGCTCGTTTCCCTCAACCGGCTCCCCCCCCTCTACCTTACTACCTCGCTACTTCGTCACAGTTGGTTGCGACTGTTGCCTCCACGTCTGCTGGACCGTCCACCAGCAGCCCCGGATCTCAGCCTACTACCACTTCCACGTCTGCACCAGCCTCGACATTTACCGCCGCAGTGCAGGCCCCTCGACCTCTCTCCCCTCGTCGTCAGCACAGCGGTCCCACCCTTGTGCGTTTGTCGGACATACCCGACTTGGATGGTACTATGCGTGTGTCGCACTGGTTGCAGGATGCCACACGTGTGCTGACACTGACTAACACTGATCAGGAGTTGTGGTGCTCCGCACTTGCAACTAAATTGCGAGGCAGCACGTTCGCCACATGGGAGAACTATTATACCCATCGTACTCGCTCAGGTGAGGCTCCCACTCTCGCAGATTTCACCGCGTTCGTCCATGACCGCTACAACACTCTCCACGATGCAACCGACGCCCTAGATCGRGTCACCCAGACGCAGTGGCGCGGGTCCTCCGCACCAGCCGATCTTGAGCGGCACATTAGAGTGTTTCAGGACGCCCGCCTCATCTGCGATAAGGCACTCCTACCTAAGGTCCTTTTGACCAACAGGTTCGTCGTCAGTCTTGCGACTGACTACCGCATCGAGCTCTGACGACCGCAGGGTTTTGTCCCCCCTCGCGGAGCTCTATCCCCTGAGGAGCGTGCCGCCCTTGAGGCCCGGCGTGGCTGCCTTCGTTGCCGCCAGGATGGACACACCTCACGGTGTCCATACCATACCGCCCTCGATCAGCACTATGCTGACATCTCTCGTCAGCGTCGATCTCTTTCCCCGCCGGTCCCTCCCGGCCAGCCCCACCCAGCTAGCCACCATGCAGCGTACCACTGAGGCCTCGCACGTAGCCGACTTCCCGACCACCGAGTCGCGGTTTGCCCCTTTGGCTACCCCACCAGAGGATCCTCAGGACACGACAGACGCAGTTCCCTCTGCCCCGTCGTCTGTCGAGGTACCGTCTGCCTCACAACAGACCGCCGCATCTAGTGCTTCCTCTCCGAGACTTCGGACGCGTCGTGCCATTTACACAGCCCGTTGTAGCGCTCAGCTGGCGACTAGCGATGACGTTGTGTCATCTCTCCTGGACTTGAGCATTCTTCAGGCTCGTCAGGAGCGACTCACGAGATACGTCAACGTCCTGCGTCGTCTTCTCACTCTGCTTTCTGACCCTGATCGCACTCTACCCATTATCCCTATTCGCCTACAGACATCTACGATGGTGTACCTCGCTTTATGGGACTCTGGCTCGCAGGGAGATTTCGTTCACCCTCGAGTGGTTGAGGAAGCTCGCCTAGCTACCTCTGGGTCTCGCTCTCCTATCTCCGTTACCCTCGGAGATAACAAGGCACAACGCTTCTTTGATCAGATGGTCTCCGACCTCCACTTCTCCCGAACCCTCCAGCCAGCGGATAGTACCCAGGCGCCTCGGCGTTACCATTCCTCCGCATATTTCGACGTGTTGGAGACTGGGTACGACTTTATCCTTGGCACTCCCTGGTCCCGCCGGTTCCGTTGCACAAAGGCCGAATGGGCGACCGAGACACTCGTTCTCAAAACGAAGTGTGGTCAGACCCATCGAGTACCCTTCATTGGAACCACGGGCGACACCCCTCTAGACCTACCTCCCCAGGACCCTCGTCCCTTTGGGTCCCACCCAGACATCGCCTTCACTTCTCCTCGTCAGTTTGCTCACTTCATACGACAGGAGGATATCACGTTCTACTCAGTGAACATCATGGATCTTCTTCGCTACGATCCACTCTGTCCCGAGGTTGAGCTCATCTCACTGGAGCCTGGTTCTCCTGACCCTTCCTCCGTCTTCGCGGCTCCCATCTCTACGTCCACCCGTCAGCCTGCGGATATCCCCTCCACGTCCCAGGCCCCTGCGTCGTCGACTGTCGAGTCCACACATACGTCTCGTGCCGACGCAGACATTGAGGAACTCACACGGTTCACGGCAGACTTAGAGCCCACCGTTCACGACCTGATTCGAGAGTACCGCGATGTCTTCCTTTCGTATTTCTCATGTTGCGGGATCCCTCCGATACGCGGTGTTGAGCATTCTATCCAGCTCGTGCCTGACTATCGTGCTCACCATCAGGCACCGTACCGACTCTCGATTCCAAAGGCGACGAAACTCAAGCGTCAGCTTGAGGAGCTCCTTCGACTGGGGTTCATTAAACCCAGTAACTCCCCTTGGGGTGCACCTATCCTCTTTGCTCGCAAAGCGGACGAAACTTTCCGCCTCTGCATCGACTACCTCGACCTTAACCGTTACACGGTTAAGAACAATTATCCCATGCCCCAGACGGATGAGATGTTTGACAGTCTGGCAGGCAACCGCTTCTTCACGAAAATCGATCTTCGTAGCGGTTATCACCAGATCCACGTTGCCGCAGGGTATCAGTCGAAGACCGCCTTCCGATCGTGCTTCGGCCACTACGAGTTCACGGTGATGCCATTCGGCCTCACCAATGCACTCGCAACCTTCAGACGACGATGAACGACATCTTCAGGGACATCCTTGAAGAATACGTTCTCGTATACCTGGACCACATCTTGGTCTACAGTCGTACCTTAGAAGACCATATCAGACACCTCCGCGATGTCTTACAGCGCTTACGCAAGCATGGCTTCTATACCGAGCTTAGTAAGTGTCGATTTGCCCAGCGGAAAGTGGACTTCCTAGAACACCATGTGTCTGACCGGGGTCTCCACATGGACGACGCAAAGATCACTGCTATTGCAGAGTAGCCCGTCCCCATGTCTGTCAAGCAGCTTCGCAGTTTCCTAGGCCTCACCAGCTACTATAGTAATTTTATCCAGGGATACGTTAGGTATTCCTAGGTATTCCTACGTCCTTACCTCCACCCTCCTCCGGAAGAACCCGCCATGGTTTTGGACACCCCTCTACGAAAATGCCTTCCGTGCCCTCAAGAAGGCGGTGACTTGTGCGCCAATTCGTCGCCTCCCAGATTTTGATCGCCCCTTCATCGTCACCACTGATGTGTCAGATTTTGCAGTAGGAGCAGTACTTTCTCAGGTGTTTCCCTCTCCTCCTGATTCACCTTATCTCCATGTTCCTCTTTCCCCCCCCCCCTCTTGCTGACACTGCTTCTCGACTGACGCCTATCCTTCCACCACTTTCCTCCACTGACAGTCCTCCTATTACTTACTCCCCGACCATCGCGGAGGATGGGGCTGTTGAGGCTCGTGCTGGGGATTGCCCGAACGCCTTCTACTCCCGTCAGCTACTGCCTGCCGAGATAAACTACACTACCGATGAACGTGAGGTTCTCGCAGTAGTTTATGCCACCCGGCATTGGCGTCTTTACCTGCACAGGGCGCCCTTCACGGTGCGCACGGACAACTCAATTGTCCAGGCTTTCCTCACGAAGCCCAAGCTTTCCCCTCGACAAGCATGTTGGTGGCGTGACTTATCCGAGTTCAGTTTCAGCACTCAGCCCATCAAGGGTGAAACGAAACGCGTCGCCGATGCCTTGTCCCGCCGTCCTAATCACAATCAGGAACCCATCCATCTTGTTGCCATCCCCATCACCACTGTTGATCAGTCGGTGATCGACGCATATCGCACCCTGTACCGTCATTGCCCGGATTATCGCGTCATCCACGCGACACTGAAGAGTGGCAAGACCGTTCCCTCATACTCCCTTGGTGAGAATGGTCTCGTGTACTGGCATGGCAGATCTGGTCAGCTAGAACCACGTATCTGCGTTTCCTCCACCGGACAACTCAGCGTCCAGGCTGTAGCAGAGTTCCATCACCAGGCAACTGTCGGTCATATGGGCTTCCACAAGACGTTGGCTCGTGTTTGCCACCTATACGTGTAGCCGAAGTCCAAGGACTTCGTCAAAGCCTACATCCAGGAGTGTTCTACCTGTCAGGAGGTGAACAGTGCGAACCACCTTCCGTATGGGTTACTTCAACCCCTACCCATACCTGAGGGTCGTTGGCAGTCCATCTCGATGGATTTCATTGGTCCCCTCCGCCCACCCACTGAGCGCGGTCATGATGCTATCTTGGTCGTCGTCAATCGCTTCACGAGGCGTGCACGTTTTGTCCCGTGCCGCTATCGCATTAGCGTACGTAAGGTCGCCGACATCGTCTTCGACCGAGTCGTGAGAGATCACGGCTTACCTCAGAGCATCATCTCCGACCGTGACCCGCGCTTTACCAGCACATTCTGACGACGCCTACACGAGGTGTACGGATCCTAGCTCCGCTTCTCATCGTCTTACCACCCCCAGACGGATGGTCAGACTGAGGTCACCAATAAAACTCTCGGTAATATCCTCCAAAAGTTTGTTAGGGATGACCAGCAGTGGGACTTACACTTAGCCCACGCGGAGATCGCGTACAACCACGCTGTTTCGCCAGCCACGAGGATGTCGCCATTCTATTGCGACCTCGGCTACCACCCTCGCGTACCCGCGGACTTCCTACGACCATCGCGGTTGCGCCCAAACACTCGTTGTCCTGCGCTGGATGACTAGATCGCCCACATGACGGCGATTATGAAGCACGCACATGAGAGTCTAACCGATTCCCAGACTCGCATGAACAACGAGCAAACCGATCACGAATGGATCACGCATTCAAAGTCGGTGACGATGTGCTCGTCGACGCACGTCACTTGCAGCTCGAAGCGGATACGCTTCGCAAGTTCAGGCGTCGTTTCTTCGGTCCATGCCACATCCTTCAGGCCGTCGATTTTGATTATGCCGCTAGTCCGGTCAGCTTCCGTGTGAAGCTACCTGATTACCTCCGACAGGCTCGCGTACACGATGTTTACCACGTCTCCTTGCCGCGTCCTTATCGCAGACCGTCCGAGCGCTTCGCCGGACGTCCTTATGAGCGCCCTCCACCTATCATGGTGGACGGTCACAAGGAGTTCGTTGTTTCCAGCATCGTATCTCGCCGAGTTACCGACGATACCCCTCCACGCATCGAGTACCTTGTGCATTGGAAGGGTTATCCTGATGAGGAGGCTACTTGGGAGCCCCTCGAGCACTTGCTGCACGCCCGGATGTTGGTGCGTGCATATGATCGTGCTCGTCGTGCTGAGACATCTGCTCCTACTTAGCCGACTGACCCTTTTCCTCCTCCTCCGGCTGAGGAGATTGCTGAGAACGAGCCCGCTCCCTCTGAGGCCGTTCTTCAGTAGCAGATGGACGCCTCCACGCGTCCACAGTGCACTCGTCGACGTCCTCGGCGTCTTGACGGGTGACTCTCTGATCACGTACTATCACCCTATTGACTCACACCTTCAGGTACTTCATCATCAGCTTCTTCAGGATGTCAGCGTTTTGCGGCTCTGCTTCGACATCGACTCGACTCCTACTTCATCGACCACTTCGACGACTTCAGTCGCCTTCTCGACTTCAACCATCTTATCGGCTTCTAAGAAGTCAACGCCCAAGAGGCAGTAGGCCGCTATATCTTCGGGAGGAGCAAGCAGCTACTCATTTATGGTGTGCAAGGATTGGCGACATCCTATTGGAGCCAAGCGTTGGACTTGGGAGCGCTACTAGGAAGAGGAGAGCAGTTGGGCGCTCGGCCTGGCTATGGCGAGCAACCCAGCCAGAGGAGGAGGAAGAAGGGGGCGTAGGAGAAGAGTGGCGAGGTATCTACCTGGCTATGGTGGACACCATCTTCATCACCTTGTTGGGCGCTGCATCTGGAAGGCCTCGATTGGGGTAGTACCAGACCAAGGAAGCTCGAGGCAGAGTCACGCATGGCGGCTTAGTGAGCAGTGGCATATCCGCTTTGTGTTCTTTTTTGGACAGGAATGCAGCGACATATCTGCTTCGCGTCGCCTTTTGCACAGGAGGGCAGAGCCCTTAGTAGTCCAGAATAGCCTAGGCATGTGAGAGGAGGAAGAAGGGGGAAGCCATAGCTATGGTGGACCTGTTGTTGTGTCAGCAGTAAGAGGGAACTTCGGATATTGATTCTGGCTCATCCACTCATTGTTATTATTATTATTGAGAGAATAAAATTGACGAAGTCAAGGAGGAGGAAGGTGGAGAGAGAAGCGAGATTTGTCATTGGTCTTGCCGATGCACATCTTATTATTATTATTATTATTATTATTTTTCTTCTTCTTCTTCTTTCTCTTTTCGTTGGTCTCTATCTCTTTGCAAGTGGTTTCATTTCTTTCGCAATTGGGTGACATTGTCTTTCATTGCGAATTTGCACTTCGGGAATGACCAGCATCGTAACAAATCCGTGTTTTTTTTTCTTTTTCTTTCAAGAGCGTAAAATTTAGGAGGATATAACAAAAGAAAAAAGACTTGGCGCATCACAACTTCACAAGCATGTCGTACAACTCAAGATTAAAAAAAAAAAAAAAAACAGTTTTGCAATTATTTCCTCCCTCCTCGGTCACCGTTCCAAAATAACTTCGCTACCTATATCGAAAAATGAAAAAAGCAAAAATATTCTCATAACGACGACCTTAATTTGAAAAGACCGAGTGGTTTGTTGAAGACATTTTCACAATAGGGAAAACAAAAGAACGTGGCATAGAGAGGAGGGAGGAAGAAGACATGAGGTTAGGCGATGAAGGAGGGATGACCAGGAAGGAGGTGGGACGAGAGGTGACCTGCGTGACAGCGTCCGCCGCGGATCTTGCGGCCTCAGCCATGGCCGAGGAGCCCGGCTGCGGGCCCGCGCGGCCAAGTTTGCGCGCGGCAAAGCCAGGCCCAGGCAGGGACGCGCGCGGGAAAACGGCGCGAGCACGCGGGCTGCGCACATCGGCCGTTTTCACCCTGTAAAAAAAAAAACAAAAATAAAACAAAATTTTGGGGGCATGGTTTTTGGTGTGTGACAAAAAAAAATAAAAATAAAAAAAAAATAAAAAAATAAATAAATAAAAAATTGATTGATTGATTGGTTGGTTGATTGATTGATTGATTGATTGATTGGTGGGGGAGGGGTCCTCCCTCCCCTCCCCCCGACACACACACACATACACACACACACACACGCAATCAGTTTTATGTTTATTTGTTTTTTTCCTATTGTCTTTCTTCCCTCTGCCCTCTAATTCTTTCTAAGTATTTTTTTGTGTGCCCAACTGAGCATCCTTAGGTAGTGCTAAACAGTCGATAGTTCCTCGTTTGGAGCGCCAACTACACTCTTAGGGGGTCCGCTCGGTTCGGGATGTCTGTGTTGCTCGTAGGTGATGACGGATGCTCGTCGGAGTGTCTCCCTGGCTCAGTGGGTGGTGGGAACCAACAGTCTGTGGGGTTCACCACTGATGTGAGTAGGTGATCTGCTGCTTTGCTCCGTGTTGGATGTGTGGACGACCCCATCTGCGCTCCACTACTGCCTTGCTGCGCGTTCCGCCTGCCTCGCAGGTCATTCTTGGCATGTTGTTGTCTTCTCTGTGGCCGGGTTGTGGTGTTGCCTTGCGCTTCGCTGCCTTGCCGCACGTCCGCTGGTTGCGCCTTCCGGGTCCTTTGCTTGCGCGCCCTGTAGTTTGGTTGCCGTGTTGGGGTTGCCTTGTGCTTCTCAACATGGTCGCTCTGCTGCTTGTCCACTTGCCATCCCGTCCCTTGCAATGTGGTTGTCTTGGTGGTGTTGCCTAGTGCTTCACTGCTTGGGTGCCGTGGTGCGAGTTCGGCGTGCCGTGTGCAGTCGTTTTTGGCGTTGTGCAGCCGTGTTGCCTCTACTGTGCTGCCTGGTGCTCGGCAAGGTTGTTGCCCGCTGCAATGTTTCGCTTGGGGACAGTCTGCCTTCAACAGGGGTCAAAGGGTTCATGACTCAAATCATCATATACGGAGATTCCGCAAATTGTCGAGGGTTTAGCCTCCTGACAAGTCGGTTGAACTCCGACGAAACAATCTTGTCATCATCAGTTTATATTTTTCGGTCTTCCAATTTACTTGGGACTTGTATTTTTTCGGTTTACCTGCTTTCGTGTGCTTGTGTGTCTGTTTCGTGTTCTTGCATGTTGTCTGCCCTCCCACCTCCCCCGTGCCCTCCAGCCTATGCCTTGATGTCCTTTTGCTTGCTTTGCTCTGATGTTTTTCTTGTCTCCCTGGTCTTGGCATCCTTTTGGGACTTTGCTTGTTGGTGTGCTTGCACGTTGTCTGCCCTCCCGCTTCCCCCATGCCCTCCAGTTGTTGTATCTTTAGTATCTATGTTCTGGGCACTCTATGTCTTTTGCTTGTGAGTGCACTTGACTGTGAAGCGTTGAAACGCATCTTAGGGAGGTATGTTGAATCTAGTCCCTGCGGAAAACCATGTCTTGGTGTGAAGCTGATAACTTGGGTTTACAATATACTTAAACATCACACACACACACACACACACACACACACACACACACACACGCGCACGCACACTCTCTCTCTCTCTCTCTCTCTCTCTCTCTCTCTCTCTCTCTCNCTCTCTCCACTTTCTCTCTCTCCCTCTCTCTCTCTCTCTCTCTCACACACACACACACACACACACACACACAATCAATCAATCAATCAATCAATCAATCAAATCAATCAATCAATCAAATTAATCAATCAATCAAATAAATCAATCAATCGATCAACCCTTTTTTTCTTTATTTGTTTTAAATTTTTGCATCTTCATTTTTTTAAAACACGTAATTTCCCTATAAAAAAACAAAAATCATTTCTAAAAAAAATACAGCACAACTCAGGGACCATATCCCTCATGATAAAAAATGCCAAAAAAAAATTCTGCTTTTCGTTTATTTTTTTTTTAAATATTTTGTTTAAATCAAATTTTATTTTTCATGTTTTAAAAATCTTAAACGAAGTAAAATTCCAAAATAAAAAACATAGGATTGTAGGGTTTTCCAAGCCCTACACCCGTATATATTTATTTATTTATTTGAAATTTTTTCACATATTTTTAGGGGTAAAAAAAAAATATTGAAAAATCAGGCCGCGGACTGGGCCTCATTGGCCGCGGCCGAGGTCGCGGGTGTCACGTAGGAGGTGACAATGAAGGTGGCTAGGGACGGGAGGATCAGTGACGTTGGCCAGAGGGAGGAGGAAGGAGGTGAGAGAAGCAACAAGGCGGGGTGGAGGATAGGAGTTGTATGCTTTTACAACAATTCAGTAAGACATTTATGTAGCGGAGTTTGTGAGGGAACGGTAATTGTACTAGTAGACGCATTTTGACCTTTCAACCAGCGATCAAGCAGCGGATAGTATTTTGCTATATGCCTCACTTGCCCACAGTTGAAACAACCGGATTGCCTAGGGAATGACATGCTACCATTATTGTTCGACGCCATTTTGCGACCACTGAAATGTCAATTCGGTCGGTTACTCGAAGCCACCAACATTAGTACTATTCCTACGTCGGTTACTTCGTGTATACAAGTATGTTTTTACAACAATTCAATAAGACATTTATGTGGCGACACAATAGATTGACCGTATAGACAACATGCCAAGACCAAAGACAGAGATAGGTAGAGTTCAGACAACAATCAGAGACGGAGAGATGACACAAGATAAAGCTTGTGAAAACCCGAACGCGGCCGCTGTAAAATATATAACAATTAAGCAACAACTATGGCAAAAGCTTAGCTTCCACCCGACGAACGACTCTATCGATTTCACCTGGTCGTCGTGCCAGGATAATCAGGGGCCCTAGTCGATGATTTAGACGATGAATTGAATGTTTTTTATCTTCGTCTGACTATAGGAACATAGTATTTTTTTTTACCGTCTAAACTACACAGCACCATACTGGGTTATGCGCCATATTTACCACTCGTTGCGGCGCCTAAAACGTTTTTATTCCTAAAACAATCCTTCAACTCAATAGAACCACGGATCGATTCTAGCCCAATAACAATCAAATTGCACTCACCTTAGAATTTGTCGAGACGAACTTCTTATATCATCCAGGATCAAAGCTGCTGGTGTGACACTAGGACCGCAGATCGTTTCCAAACCGGTAATACTATTGTTAGGCACGTGCTAGAGATAAGATCAGATATGTAGCTACTTCTTCATCAGAGATTCCGAGAAGTTTCGAAAAAACGAAAAAACAAAAACAAAAATCAAGTAAAAGACAAAACAAAGCAAAGAACCCTACCGCGGGTAGCTTGACCGACCCCTTTACTCCTAGCCAAGGAAACGACTCCAAGCAGATCAGATCCGTAGCTGCTTCTTTATCAGAGACTCCAAGAAGCTACAAAAAAACAACAACGACAAAAATCAAGTCAAAGACAAAAACAAACCAACGAACCCTATTGCGGGTTGCCAGACCGACCCCTTTACTCCTGGCCAAGGAAACGGCTCCAACCAGTCAAAATTAGTATCCAATGCTTCCATACCCTGCCAAATTTTCTCGAGAAGGATACTAAAGCAATATCAAAATACTCATCAGGGTACCCCCTTTTCCAAAGCTCACTTTTCAAAGACAATAGAAAAGGTAACTCGGTGCCAAGAACCGAGGTGTAAGTCTTCGCGCGATGAAGAAAGGAACCAATTACCGCCATTTTTTATTGACGGTTGGAGTAAGATGAAAAGTCTTGAATATTTTGGAAGACCAACTTGCTGTTCAATCCTTCCTGTTGATTCTTTGGAAAACATTTTAACCCTTCCTTCCCTTTGGTCACCTCAAGAACATATCCCAGATAATCCCAATAGTTCCCTTCATTGGTTTGTTCCAAAATCAAGTTTTCATCATAACACTGTCCAAAGGCTTTAATCAACCTTCTCCCGTTCTCCTTTGTCAAACTATCCTAATTATTACATACAACAAAGACAGATACATCATCTACCAAGCGAAAACCACGGAATAGTTTCTTGTCAACACCAAGGCTACTAAGGAACACGAACTCATTATAGGCACACAAGAGACAAGCGATCGCAGGGCTCGAACTACGAATCCCCCCGGCGGCGGCCAAGCGCGGCAAAGTCCGCGGCCGCGGCCAGGTCCGCGCCCCCGCGGACGCATGGCGGTCGTTAGGGGGGGGGACAAAAAAATTGAGTGGTGGCATGGGGCGGCGCATCCCCAGCCCCATCCCCTCAAGCAAAAAAAAAACAAAAAACAAACAATATTTGGGGGGGGGGGGAGGTTGGCAGTGAGTGAAGAAAAATTAAAATATATATATAAAAAAAAAGGCCATTTTTTTTATTTTTATTTTTTTTTTTCCGTTGATTGATTGATTGATTGGTGGGCGCCCACCCCCCACACGAGCGCACACACACACACATACACACACACGTAGTACTGTATAATTCTATGTTCTAGCAAAAGATTTATTCGATTTTGCCTTCTTTGTTTTTGATTGATTAATTGATTGATTGATTAATTGATTGATTAATTGGTTGATTAATTGATTGATTGGTGGGGGCGGGGTCGCCCCCCCACCCCCCACACGAGCGCGCACACACTCACGCACGCATATTCAGGTCGAAGGAGAGCTTGGGATACTGAAGGTTGCACAGGTATGAATCTCAAAAGAAGGATAGAAGGTAGCTGAAACTACCTCTGTGGGGCCTACTAATAAGTAGAAGTGAGTTTTTTTGCTACTACAACCGAGGTACGTAAGGACTAATGAGATTCGAACCCTGGATCTATCTTGCATAAAAAGCGAAGGGTACCATTGTGTGCTACTCGCGCGCAAACAGCCCCCCGCACTCCTGCCCCAATTTTTTTTTTTTTCAAAACCATTCGCGAGGCAACGTTTCCCGAATTTTCTTTCACATGCGCACTTGCACCCCCCCACCTTGTCTTTCCCGCCCGGTTTTCTGTACTTCAGCTTGTCGTTTACTTTTTTTCGCGTTTTACCCACGCCTCTTCATCTTGTGGTTTTCCGGGGATAGCACTGAGACGGATTACGGACCAGGGACACACAAAAGAAAAAAATTCTAAATCAGAGGGCAAAGCTCGAGTATATTCAATTTCGACTCGATTACGAGTATGCTACGACTGGATATTTCGAAGGAACCAGCCCCCACGCCAGCCATGAACTTCAGCCTATGTCGGACYAGCGGATCAAAAGATACTTAAGCAGGTGAGCTTGGCCACGGATAATACTTCCAGACTGAGTGCGCAAGACCACTTGAAGCGGACGATGACTAAGTTTTTTTCGAGTCACCTGACGAAGGATTTCGTAGCGGTCTCCTGTGAGGACTGTTTCGGTAGTTTTCTGTACCAGTGGCTATTGGACAGCCCGAGGCTAAGGGATGGACTTCCACTTTGATCAGGACAGCGAAGAGGACTTCATCGGCACTCAAGAAGGGGTATCGTAGCCGCAACGCCATGAAGCCCACTGGACTGGACCCGCTGACGCTCCTCACTCTGCTCTGCTCTATCGCATTGTGTCTAGCACTCGTGCCCAACGTCCTCGTTGGCGCGCTGCTCTGCTGGGCCTGCCAAACAGAGTTCGCAATGCTCTCCGGCTCACGCTACTTCTCGACTCTCATTCGCGCCACCGCTTTCTTCTTCGCCGCCCTCAGCGCGATCTGCACACTTGCACTCATCACAGCAACACTCCTCCTACTCGACCTGATTGCGTAGCCCATTGTTTGCGCGCACTACAGTCATCTCTCTATCTCTCTCTCCCTCTCTCTTGCTCTCGCTCTCTCTGTCTCTCTTTCTTTCCTGCTGCCCTTCCTTCACTCGCTGACCGAGCAGAAGCACGTGTCCTCGCGAAATGGCGCCAAGCGACAACTACGAGAGGTCAACCATGAAAATTGCGGCTTGCGTCTTCCTTGCACATCTAGCGCTACTCGCTCTGCTTGCAGTCCTCTTCTTCCTAGCTTTCCTCCCCAATACTAGCATGCAGCCTTCCCCCCCGCACCCTCTGCACTCGGAGCGCTTACAGAACAGTCAGCGGGCAGAGCACGCCTCCCCAGATCTTCCTCGCGGTGTGCGATCTTCCTGTCTCTCAGGCGGTCCTCGGTCCCCGACTTCATCCCAGTGCAAAACATTTGAACCCCCTTCCCCCCACCTCTCCCCTCCAATCCCCCACAATCCTCCCTCATCTTCGTCTCAACCTTCCGACAATAAAGGAAGGTCTCCCCTCTGATGACGCCGCCAGTGGCAGGCGGCAGAAAGGCCTAAGGGAAGTGCCACCCCTCCTGTGGATCTGCTGTGAAGACCCGTTTGCATGTTTTAGATGCGGTATCGGGATCTCGGAAAGGCACGGTGCAGGTTTTCGGATCTTCTTTTCTACCTCCCTCTTCTCCCTCCTATTCTCCCTCCTGTCCACTTCTCCTTCCACACTCGGGGGTATAAGCGTTTCTAAAACTTTTGTAAAGAAACTGGCTTACTCGTCTGTAAAAGAGCTGGGTAACGACTTTTTTTCGTAATCGATCTGTTTTTTTGGACGTTCCCTTCTCCCGTTATCCTCCTCATCCTTCTTCTCCCCCGCGCCCCTCTCCTCCACCCTTTTGTTTCCCTTTTCTTACCTTTGTGTTGCTTTTTCATTTCTATGTATGACTATCCTCCTTCCTAGTTGCTGATATCTTCACAACTGCGCAGTATTCCTTTTTTATAAAAACCTCAAGGTATGATGATCGTACCGAACCTTGGCCCTACTCTAGGGCCAAAGAGAAGGTAGTACCATCATACTCTCGGGGCTGTGTGATATGATGAAGGGAATTTTTTCTTATGACGAATGTTTGTGTATGTGGAATTAAGGCAGAAACGATACTCACGCGCATAAATTGCGCTTTCATAAGAATATGATTTTGATTTTCTCATAGCTCATTACCTCGTTGATTACTCCTGTTCTGAGGAGCGCCCCGACGCAATCAACTCTCATATTAGGAGAAGTCTGCCTGTATCCGGGCGCAGTAGATCGCCTCCTCCCATCCCTTAGGTTCTCACCCTTGAAATTACCCCAACTCCTCTTTTACTTATAGGTGAAAGGCAATGAGGTGACTTTGATCCCCAATGATGCGTTGTTCCTACCTAATTCCCCATCGGCCATCCGGAAGAATAAGGGAGGATAGGATCACTGCATCATCTAGGATCGAGTGACCGCCTCGAGATAGGACCATTACCACCAGCAAGCCGGATTGGTGCATCGCCTTCCCCATTGTATGTTGGAAATCCTGTATGAGTGGAATCTTTCAAAAAAAAGGTCATTTGCCTCTCACCATTTTGAAATAAGTCCCCGTTTTTTTCCTCCTCCCCCCTGCTTCACTATTGTTTGAAAAAGGTTTTCCGACTCTTATAATTCCTGCACCAAATATAGGCTTAGGCACAACCCCCCCGTATCCATGCACACACCTCCTCTTTCCCTCTCTTTTGATTGCATCGACGCCAGTACGGATAGACACGACACCTCTCTCTCTCTCTCTCCCCCCCATGATTGAGCTTTGCACTCCTTTTTACTCAAGGATTCCTAAAACTAGCAGTTGGTTACATACGCAATCTTTTTTATGCTTCACCTAAAACTAGCGGAAGATTCATTGGATTTTGCCTTTTTTTCTTTTGATTGATTGATTGATTGATTGGTGGGGGCGGGGTCGCCCCCCCAGCCCCCCCACGAGCGCGCAAACACACACACACACACACATACACATACACGCGTGGTGCGAGGAAAACACACACACACACGGACATACATGCGCGCACGCACACACACACACACACACACACGCACACACACACACACTGTAATAACGAAACAATAAAGGAATGAAAAAAAAAAATATATATATATATATATATATATATATATATATATATTTTTCCCTT
>BFEA01000443.1:928340-941958 GCA_003427395.1 Chara braunii
TTCCTTATTACTAAAAAATAAAAAATAAAAATGTAAAAGTGAAGAATACAAAGAACTGCCAACCAAAAATCCCCCCCCAGAAAAAAAAACTTTTTTTTTAATCTATTTTTTAATTTCTCTTCTTAACCTTTTATGTTTTTGATTTTTTATAATTCTTTAACATGATCTTTTTTCAAAAAAATAATATGGGGTTGCAGGGATTAAAAATTCCTACAAACCTTTTTTTTTTTTTTGCTTATTAAATACATTAGGAAAAATACGGTAAATTCACGTCCGTGGCGCAGACGAGGCCAGCCGCAGACAAGGCCAGCCGCGGACGCGGCCGTATATGTGGCCGCCCTCCGAGCTCGACCCC
The DNA here is from genome assembly GCA_003427395.1 of Chara braunii. Classification (NCBI taxonomy): domain Eukaryota; kingdom Viridiplantae; phylum Streptophyta; class Charophyceae; order Charales; family Characeae; genus Chara; species Chara braunii. The sequence goes on from BFEA01000443.1 coordinate 928,696, forward strand.
TCAGACGCATCCGCGGGTGTTTCGTAGTGCTCAAAGATTTTCCCATAGGAATGCCGACTATTTGTTGCAAGCATCTATCGGCTGCAAAGACAAATATGTTCTCCAACTCGAAAACCACAAAGTTGAAAATCGCAGGATATGACAGACCTTTTCATCCTTCTTCTAATTTGCCTCTCAGCAGTTTAGCACCCTTACCTTGTTTCCTCACAGCGACTACTCGAACACCTTCGTTTTCCTAGTAACCAACAACCCACAACAATGCTTGAATAATCGATGTGCTAGGAAAATAAGCAAGAACAAGATGACAAATCCAAATTACACCATCACATAAAAAGCCAGATAGTCACACTGTGTCCAAAGAGCAGCATTGCACCAATAATACGCCAATGGAAGTTCATAGTACTGAAAACCAATATCATGGAGAGCTTCCTCTCTCCTTCAGCGACACAAGAGTCCAGTCCCTTCACGCTCTTACTTGGCGCTCAACGCCCAGCCTACTCCTACACAACTACGATCAACCTAATAATAAACAATGCAACTGTTGACATCAGCGGCAATTCAAAGTACTTGAAGATGTCGCCCATATGTTGACCATCGCCAACACAAGGTAAATGCCCTCACATCATCATCATCATCATCCTTCGCCCTTCCCTGACTTAACACCCACACCTGTCCTCTCTTACACCCGAAGACCACCCCTGCGCCTCACTGTGTATCCAAGCCCAGCCCGCTATGGAGGCTGGCTATGGCGCTGCCCTCAAAAGCGCCCTGTTCCCACACACGACCGCACGTGCGCAGCCTCTTGCTCCAACGCCGACAGCCATCCCGCGAGCAATCGCTCCAGCAGCGCTGCCTCAAGCCGGCAAGTGACCAAATGCGCCTGCCAGCGGAGAACTCTTTCCTTTATGGAAAGAGTTGGCCTGCTTGCCCTACCTGGCTGCCCTGGCCTGGGCCCGGAAGGTTCCAGAAGGCCCCAGGAGGCTGCCTGTGTACAACAGTTACTGGGTTGCTGGGCCTCCGTGTGGTTGGGCACCCAACTGTCTCTGTATGAGGCTGCAAATCACGCCAAAGGCCTGCATTCTTTGGAAAAGCCCGGAGAGCTATGGAAATGTCTTTGTTGCCCGACCTGAGTTTCTCTCAACCAACTGGCGCGTCGCAACTACGCAGACCCCAAATATGAAATTGACAGTCGAGGGCCTCTTGCGATATGGCAGGCCCGCCTTCACTTAGGGCAGGCTATGCTGCAAACATGGCCCTTTAGGCCTATCGAGGACCCTGATCCTCGCATTGCCTCCTCCTTTACTTCGTTAGTCCTCTGAGAAGTCTCTTATTCAGCACGCATCTTCCTTTTTCATTCTCTTTCATAGCCTGCAATCACCTGAGGTGTTGTTCTCATGAGTTCCTCTCGTGTGAACCAGCGATCTTCCCTGGGATCGAGGTGATGTCTGAAGTTCACACGATACTGCATTCTCGGTTCAGGAGGGCGCCCTCTGCCTGATGGTCGAGGAACAGCCATCATTCGATGTTCCACAATCTGATCGATGTCCACCTTGTCGTCCATGGTTGGGGGCAAGATTGACCTTCTTGAAGGAAACTGCTCTGTAGCAGTGAAAGGTGCCAACTTGGAAGCATGGAACACAGGGTAAGTGCGTAGGTGTGCAGGAATACGGATCACGTATGAAGGCCCATCTAGTTGATCCCCTACAATGTCCAAGATCTCCCAGGGCCCAAAAGACTGAGGCATCAGTTTTCTGGATATCCCTATCTCCTGACCTAGTTCAGATGACTTTACCCAGACTCTATCACCTACATGAAAGTTAGAGGGCCATTTATGCTTATTCTCAGATGCAATCATAGCATCCTGAGACTTCTTAATATGTTCAACGGCCTGTTGCAGCATCTGTTCATATTTGACAGCAAAGTCTATGCTGCCAGGTGCTGCAGTGGGTTGTCTTTCTGGTAGCAGAAAGTCAAGTGCAGTTCTGGGCTTCAACCAAGATGTAACTGGTTGGGAGTCATACCGGTAGTACTGTGCACAACATTGTTGTACAAGCTGGCGACGAGCGGTAACTTATCGTCCCAGTCATCCTGAGTTGGCTTAATATAATGTCGAAGCAGGTGCTGTACTACCCGGCTCATTTGTTTTGCCTGGCCATTTGACTCAGGGTGATTCCCTGAGGTCATTTGGAGTTTTGTGCCCATCTGTTCAGCGGTTGACTGCCACAGTTCACTTGTGAATCTCACATCCCTATCACTAACGATAGATGTAGGCAAACCGAAATCACGTACCCAATTATCCATAAACAGTTTGATGACGTGGTCAGTTTTAGGTGTTTCTGGCATAGCGATTAGTCTTGCATACTCAGTAAAGCGGTCCACTATTACGAAGATGTGCCTTTTGCCAGACTTACTGGTCACAAGAGTATCCATAAAGTCCATGGACACACTCTGACTAGGTCCTTCAAGGATCTCCAAGGGCTTGATCAGCCCAAGCAGAGCCTGAGTCCTCGGTTTGTCCCTCTGGCAAACCTGGCAGGTTTCAACATAGCGTTTTGCATCTAGCACATAAAGGGTCACCAGAATCTTTGTACTAAGTTTACTTATGTCTTTGTGTAGCCAAAATGACCAGTTGCATCATGACATTCTCCTAAAAATAAACTACGCAACGACTCACTACTGGGAACACACAACCTTTTATTCCCTGCCTTCTCAAGGATAAGCAAGCCGCCCACCATCGTAAATTCGTCCAAAGTTTTTTTATCCTTAGCTTGGAATCTACGGATGATCTCAGACATAACTGAATCTTGCTGATAGGCATCCACCAATGATCGAGTTAAGTTGCTAGATATGCCAAACTCAGTCACGAGTGCGCCCATATAATTCGCCCGGCAAGATAACGCATCAGCCACTTTGTTGTACTCTCCCTTGATAAGATCAAGTTGATAGTCATACATGTCTATCACTTGTATCCAGCGCTTGAGTGCGTCAGAGAGTACAGGCTGAGTCTTGATCCAGCGCAAGGTCTCATGGTGAGATCTCACATAGAAGAATCTGCCAAGGAGATAGTGTCTCCAATGTACCAGCGCTCTGTAAAGGGCATAGAGCTCACGCTCATAAGTGGACTTAGCTAGCTTCTGAGATTACATCTTTTTGCTCATGTACTCGATAAGTCTCAACTTGGGCCCCTCCTTTTGCGCAAGGACCGCGCCTATGCCATATTGGCTCGCGTCTGTGGTCACGACAAACAACTTATCAGGGATCAGAAAGTTTAAGAACCTCATAGTGTGTCAGGGCGTACTTCAGTTTTCTAAAGGCCGCCTCACACTCTTCAGTCCACTCCCAAGGGGTGTCCGGTCGAGTTAGATCTGTCAATGGGGAAGCTATAGTACTATAGTTCTTCACAAACGGACGAGGTACACGGCGTGCTCCTCTACATTCCTACTAAAGATGAGAATATCGTCGAGGTACACGGCGATATACTTGACTAAGTAGTCATGAAAAATCATGTTCATCGCGTGCTGGAACGTACCAGGTGCATTGCATAGTCCAAAGGGCATCATCTCAAACTCGTACAGACCGTACCTGGTCTGAAATGTGGCTTTGTGCTGATCCTCAGGCCTAATAGCAATTTGATGGTATCCGGACTTCAAATCTATCTTGGTGAAGTATCGGCATCCCTGCACTATATCCAAGAGGTCGTTGATGCGGGGTAGGGGCTCCGCGTTCTTAACGGTGATGGCATTGAGGCCCCTATAGTCAATGCACATCCTCAAGGTACCTCCCTTCTTTGGTACGAATAGGACTCGAGCGCCGTAAGGGGAGGTACTAGGCCGAATCCATCCCTTCTCTGTGAGCTCCTTGAGTTGACGACGAAGCTCATCTAACTTCGCAGGAGACATCCTATAGATTCGTCCTTAAGGCACCTTGCTATCTGGGACAACCTCTATTGCATGGACAACCTCCCTTTCCACAACGTCTGTGAGCTCCTCAAAAAGGTTTGAATATTGTGCGACGACTGATTCTATCTCTGGGGGTGTTTTAACGGCTTCCCCTTTCTCAGAGACAAATACTAGATACATGCCCTCCTCGCAATTCTACTTATAATAGTTATAGAAGGATGATGAACACATGCACCCGTAGTTTTCTATTAGACTGCTAGCTTTGGACTTTTGCAATCTAACAGATCTACCGTTGGGCAGTTTATGAATCAATGCCTTTCTATCCCAGTCAAACTGCGATTGCGCGACCTCGAGGTAGTACATACCTAGGAGCATATCAACGGGCAGTACGTCGCTAACCAGGAAGGAGATTTTATGGCTCACTTCCCCTCCTCCATAGGAGAAGGTACAGACTACGTCCTTTACATAGTCTTTTACCAACATTTGGTGTTTGTTGGCCAGCGTAGAAGCTACAGTTCTGCTAAGCCGTTGCACTTGTTCCCTAAGCGCAGTCTACCCACACAAGCACGACTGATGAAATTTCGTGTAGAGCCTATGTCTGCGAAAGTACCCACTTTTCGGCCACCTACATCTTCTACCACGAAACATTCACCCTTTGGACCTCGACAGATCATCGCCCAAGAGTCCCTAGGGTCCTTCCCTGACCACTCAGTCTCTAACTCTCCTAGGGCCTCAGACACATCTCTCGAACAGAGCGTCGGTGGGTTTGAATGTGTCTGCGGGGTGATGTGTGGGTCTCTAGCCTTGGTCAACGCTTGAAGTGGGGAAGGCAATGTTACCACTTCAGCGCGAGTAAGAGCGGCTAATACTCCTACTGACCTTAGGTGTTTCCCTGCGAAGTGCTCGCAGAAGCACCGCCAGAGTTCGAAGAAAGTACCACCACCGTTGGCGAGGCTACCCTCGTCAAGACTTTCTTGCCTCGGCACGTTCGAGACGTGTGGCCATAGTTGCCACAGTTCATGCACGTGCCCCTAGCAACTCGGTCCCTCCACACCTCATACTCTAAACCAAGTTTCACCCATGCGGGCGTTCCTTGGTCGCCTTGACCCGTGGACCGTACTACCTTTTTCTTCTCGGCCCCCCTAGCCTTTTCCTTGATGGGTGACACGACTCCCCCATCCGAAGTCTCACTAGCCCCATCATGCTCTGTCTCCTCCCCGAGGTCTGGGAAGTCGTCAATTTCTGTCGCCTAACCATCATGGTCGACGAACATTAGTTGACCTCTCTTTTTCCAGTCCTCGGGTAGTCTCTTCTTCCTACCATCTCCCTGACTCTGATGCGCAGATCCCAACTTAGCCTCTATATCTAAGGCTTTCTTGATGAAAGAGGCGAAGTTGTGCTGATCGACATAGGCCTCGTCTACCAGCTTTGTCCTAACCTCTGAAGGCAGACATCTAAGGTAATCCGTAAGGAGTACCTGCTGGTCATAGCACACACCAGGTACCACGAGCAGACGTTCTTCGGCGTCCGTCAGCTTTCTAACATTCTTGTACCTTCTGGCACAAAGACTTTTGATTGCATCGGTGGCCTTTTGAGCCCCTTGCGGGTCATGCCACATGTTGTAGATGGACCGTACAAACTGCTCTCATGTCTGCGCCTGGGCCCAGGCATCGAAATCCTGACTGTAGCCCTGCTGCTGCACTAGGCCATTCAACCAGCGGGCTGCTGACCCCTCTAAAAAGGAGGCAGCCACAACAACTTTTTGCTCTGGCCTGGTAAGTTTGTGGCTCACATAGGTAGGTACCGTTCTTACCCAGGTATCCAAGTCCTCATCCTTTTTCCTGTCGCCGGAGAAGGGCTTAGGACTCATCAAGGGTATCTTGGGCATCCACTGCATAGGTTGCATGGGCTGTATGGGCCCAGGGGCTTGCTGCAGCGGCTGCATAGCCACTGAAACACGTTGTTGCACACTAACCTGGGCCTAGCTTGACAGTGGGACTGTAGTGACCACTGTCGTAGATGGTACAACTGAGACTCTATGAACCGGACCACTAGTTGCTACTAACCCACCTGGAGGGGGTATGCCAAACATAGGAGAGAAAGTTGGCCCTGTGTGTTGCGGCATCGATGAAGGACCCGCACCTGCAGGGGGAACTACAGCAAACTGTGGCTGCCTCATCATTGTACGAGGTGCCCGAAGTTCAACCATAATTTGTTTCTGGCCTGCTACCAATTCGGCCAGCAATTCCTGCTGGACATTCTGCGCTTCTGCCACTGATAGTAAAGCATTACGCAGCACACGAGCTGGGTCTAATGCCGCCTCATCTAGCCCTTCCAGTCTGCCTAGCTTCTACACTCTACTTCCTAGTCTAGCCTTTCTCAGGATTGCTTTTCTTCTATTCTCTGCAGCTTCGTCCAACTGCCGTTGTAGCTCATCCTGAAGTTCTTCTGCTTGCCGAATTTCTAAATCCTCCGGCGTGAGTTGAGTCTGCTGTCTGACTCGCAAACTAACAGTCTGACTAATGCACCCCTGAGAACCACTCTGACTGACTCCTGACGAAGTGGACTGTGAAGAGGTTTGCGACATGGTAGATGAAGTAGCCATGGTTGCACTGGTGCTAGCTGAAATTCTAGTCCTGGCACTATCCTCAGCTGCCCTCACTCTCCTTGTCGCTGCTCTCTCTCCGCAATCTTCTCTCGTCTCCTGGACCTAACTCCAAGAATGTCAAGGGTCGACTGCGGGCAGTCCCGCGAGTAGTCCTACGATTGTCCACTACCAACTCCTTACTAGTGCGTGCATCACTCATGAGCTACAGTGTGTGTGATCTAAACTAGAATCCACACTAAATCCTACCTTAGCCTAACACACAACCGATTATGAATCACAACTAATTTCGGTCGGATGAAACAAAAACAGTTAGGTGATGTAGTAACAACTAATGTCTGGTCCTACATGATATATTAAATCTATTTTTAGATTACCCTAGAACAGATTGCAATATAGCAAAGATGTAATCTGTCTGTAGCTGTCTGTCAGTTGTTAGTAAAGTCTGTAACAACTAAATAGTCAAAAATAAAAATAACATCTCCTGTTGGAGATGTATGCTTGATGGCAGATTGTCTGTTGATTGCCACTGCGAACAGTTACCGGAATCCCCCTTCCCCCTGTATCCTTCTTGAGGGGTCACTTTGTGTCAACGTCCTGAGCATCTGGTTGAGCAGAGTGTCTGAAGGTGTGCAATCCGGCCCACCCCTGCGCCCAAAGTCAACGCCGAACCTGCCAGCCCCTGCACTTTATTTACCCTCGCATGCAACGAGCCTTACACCCAGTTAATCAAGCTGATCAGGAGGGATTTAAGCAGAGCCCCCATCTCCGTAGGAATTATTTAACGTCGCAGACAGGACGACGATCACAGCCAGATTCAATTGCGAGTCCCCAGCCAGAAATGTTTAAAGACGGTCTGGTAAGCGTCTGTCAAAGCGCTGGCATGCCCTGCATGACCTGTATGCGCAAGCAGTAGAACCAAGGACTTGCGGCAAAGCATGTGTGTACTAGTCCCAGCGGGTTGGCATGGTGACCATCACCCGAGTGCTTCGTCCAGGGCCCTTTAGAGGCTTCGCCCGTCCCCCACAAGCTTGCCGCCCAAGAAAAACTCTCAAGGTTGAGCGCTCGCGACACCTCACATCGAGAGGACTCTCAAGACAAAACTCACTTCCTCACAGTAAGAAGTAATGAAGAGGGTAGATAAGGAAGAGAGCAACGTACCTCATAAATGCTGCCCCCAACCACAGATTTCTCACTGGCAACCTGATGTGCAATTATGATGACCGGTCTTTGCCTTGGCACAACCAACAGCAGAATGCGGTTCCACCTCGGCTTAACATGCCACATCAGCGAGCTCTCATCATCCAGCATACACCCCGTATATCACCACATAGCTCCCTGGCGCGCCCACACTACCCTGGGCCGCCTAATGTTCAACGCCAATGCCTTATCACTGCCCCACACCTCATGCGAAGCACCAATAGCTATTGCGAAGAACCATCGAAGTGCAATATGAACCAGCTCCGATACCAAATTGGTAGGAAAATAAGCAACAGCGAGATGACAAATCAAGATTACACCATCACATAAAAAGCCAGATAGTCACACTGTGTCCAGAGAGCAGCATTGCACCAATAATACGCCCATGGAGGTTCGTAGTACTGAAAACCAATGTCATGGGGAGCTTCCTCTCTCCTTCAGCAACACAAGAGTCCAGTCCCTTCACACTCCTACTTGGCGCTCAGCGCCCAGCCTACTCCTACACAACTACGATCAACCTAATAATTGACAATGCAACTGTTGACATCAGCGGCAATCCGAAGTACTTGAAGATGTCGCCCATATGCTGACCGTCACCAATACAAGGTAAGTGCCCTCACATCATCATCATCATCATCCTTCGCCCTTCCTTGAGTTAACACCCACACCTGTCCTCTCTTGCACCCGAAGACCACCCCTGTGCCTCACTGTGTATCCAAGCCGAGCCCGCTATGGAGGCTGGCTATGGCGCTGCCCTCAGCAGCGCCCTGTTCCCACACACGACCGCACGTGTGCAGCCTCTTGCTCCAATGCCGGCAGCCAGCCCGCGAGCAATCGCTCCAGCAGCGCTGCCGCCAGCCAGCAAGTGACCGAATGAGCCTGCCAGCGGAGAGCTCTTTCCATAAAGGAAAGAGCTGGCCTGCTTGCCTTGCCTGGCTTGGCTGCCCTGGCCTGGGCCCAGACGCTTCCGGAAGGCCCCAGGAGGCTGCCTGTGTACAGCAGCTACTGGGCTGCTGGGCCTCCGTGTGGTTGGGCGCCCAACTGTCTCTGTATGAGGCTGCGAATCACGCCCAGGGCATGCATTCTTTGGAAAAGCCCGGAGGGCCATGGAAATGTCTTTGTTGCCCGGCCTGAGTATCTCTCAACCAACTGGCGCGTCGCAACTGCCTGGACCCCAAATATGAAATTGACAGTCGAGGGCCTCTTGCGATATGTCAGGCCCGCCTTCACTTAGGGCGGGCAATGCTGCAAACAGGGCCCCTTAGGCCTACCGACGACCCTGATCCTCGCAGATGGGTGAGGTAAATTCAAAAACATCTCTTTGATATCAAATGAGGCTCCCAGCAAAAAAACCTCCTTCGTCAACCCTTTACTCACCCTCTCAATTTCTCGCAGCAGGTCGTTAGCACTCCTAAGATTCAAATTCAAATCTCAAGGTAAATTCCACAACAACTCGTTGACAGCTCGAGCTATTAATCTTCCACCACTCGCGGAGCACTCTGGGTAGGATGGGCAGATAGGACGCCACCGAGACACATCTTTGTGCTTTGGAATGCAGTATGCACTACCTATCTTACCATTCTTCTTACAACTACTCACATCAACTAATCCTTTTTCTTTATACAGTCCAGAACAGTGATTCAGAATCTCATCTTCTTTGCCACCACAAATTTTGAAGGATGGATTACCAAAGAAAATCTTATTCATACCTCTCCCATACACAGTAGGACAACACACATAAGTGTTCCCCATGTTATGATCCATGGGGCTGCACACCAGATTCTGCAAGAGTTTCAAGAACGGAGTCAAATCGTCCTCTCACACAGAAGACCCAGACTTCTTATTGTTATGGAGGAAACACATCTCTAGATTGCTTCTGGAAAAAACATCAGAATTGACGACAGGTAAAGACGAATGTGAAGAACAGGTTGTCATGAGCTCCTTCCTTAGAGTAGAGGTAGATCAAATGCGAGAGGGTCAAAGAAGATTCTTGGAATTGTCCATCCAATTCAGAAAAATAGACAACTCATTCAAGCGAAAGGACACGTGGCCATTTACTTTTGGCAACTGCATATCACACTCATCACAACGGCAAACAAACTCGCTGAGCTTGGATTCCTTAATGAAATTGTGTATTACGTCACCAATTGACTTGGAAAAAAAAAGAAAAAGAAAAAAAAAAAAAAAAGTTCACCAATTGACTTGTTCCGACTTGTTCCGACACCATACTACCCGCATCCTCAGGTTCACCAATTGACTTGTTCCGACACCATACTACCCACATCCTCCGGGCAAGCATGTTTCTCCAAGCTGGTGAGATATCCATATTCATGATCACCTGTCCGCACAGCCTTCGGACCTTCGATTTACTTAACGAATCATCGTAGACCAGTTTAATAACCAACCTCTCTCTCACACGTAGGCCGAAACAAGAAGAAATAGTTCCCTAAAGTATGCCACGCAGTTTAGCCCTAGTTAATCTTGTTTCCCGAAAGTATACCACGCAGTCTACCACTACTTATTTTTTCACTGAAAGTTCGAATGGCTGTATAGGCATAAATCAACCTCTCCAATCCCCAATTCACCAGTTCCTTCCTCTTAGAAGAATACTCAAAAGTTCAGCCAATGGAGTCTTCAAGGCCAGAGATCGACATAAGAAAGGAACCACTGATTCAACAGTAATAGTTGCACCACCCTTCAGCCACCCCCGAGCATGCCAAAGCTCGGTAACACCATGTTCACAAGACAAAATACATCCCCCATACAGTCTTCTCACCACCTTCCATTTATCTGTTATTTTCTCTCCTCCTTTGCATAAAATACTTGACTTATGGACAAAATGCAACCTACGGAACTTCAAGATTCGTAAGAAACTTCCCGAGATTATACCCACACTTGCATGAAAAGTCACCAACTTACTACGTGCACTCTGCTGCTGCAAACACTTTCCTCACCTCTTCTTTTGGCTTTCGATCTTTCTCTACGGCCCACCCTTGACCTCTTTTATTTGTTTCCCTTACCACGCACATTAAGAACCAGAGATAAAGTACAAATGAAAAAATTATCAGTCTCGATACGGTCATCTTCAGAGCATACTGCTAGAGGTATAATCACATAGTTATGCATACCAGACCTTCTTAACCATCTGTACAACTTTTCATTACGCCTTCCTGCCTCCACAACAGACTGTTGACAAGCCCTGCATATGTGCTCTCCCCATCTTAAATATACGTCCCTCCCTGTACTTCCCACATACAGATGTCGACACCATGGTGAGAAAAGTGCATAGACAACTGGACCTTCTCCTTTATCAAACTATACCCATTCGGCACAGCATGCGCAATATGACTGCGTCTCCCCATGGGACTTGTTAAGCTAGAATCAACAAACAAACGATAAGGCTAAGAAAAGTGTTTAATACCTTGCATCTCAAAAGAAGTAGATCGAGCTCTACAGCATCGTCCAACCAGTTCCCAGAGAGCAGTCGCGCTTGGGAGTGACTCTATAAATTGGCCGAGTCACCCCTGTCGCTCCGTTCAGAATTATCCCCCCCATCGTCGTCAACCTCATGGATAACAACTCTCTTGGCTTTACCCGCCACTCTTTGTTCATCATCAAAGGCATGTGTTGTGTGGAGATTGGCAATCTCCTCTTTGGTAGCACACCCTCCTCGCAGATTGCAATCACCTCTTCTTTCCTCAATCCCTTCAGTTGTCTTCTTGTGTCTTTAAGGAACTTCTCCCTCTCGCTGACAAGCACCACCGGGCTCGCCGTCTTCTTCCCTTTATCTGTCTTTCTTGTCGAACCTCCAGCTGCTTCATCGAGCCTAGTCTTTAACTTAGTGCCCTGACCATCTTTTCCAGCAGTTTCTCCATCTCAAGTTCGTCGTTATTCTGCTTCTCCTTGAGCCTCTTTAGCTCCTGTTCAGCTTCCCGTCTCCCGTTAAGTTCCTTGAGTCTAATTTCCCTCAACGCGACAACCTCTGCGTCATGCCTCTTGCCTCTTGATCGAGGTGTTGTCTGCGGTCTTATCCTAGCTTGAGTAGTTGGAGTTGGTTCGACGGCCAGGCACCCCCGCTCATTACCAGGTTGCAACACCTCGATCTTCCATGCTTCCGCATCAGCCACCGCTTCTTCACGCAATCTCTCCTTCTTGGCGATCTCATCCTCAAGTGTTGCAAATCGCCTATCCGAGGCCGCCTTCATCTTCGCTATTTCACGCTGGCTCCCGTTTCGGTCTTTCAATTTCTTCCTTCAACTTGGTCACCTCGTTGTCTGCATTATTTTTCTTTCCCAAAGCGTTTCCTACTGCGTCTAGGTTGGTGTTCAACTCCGTCGTAACCTGTGTATGAAATTCTTCTCGTTCCCGTTTCTCACGAGCCCGTTTTTCTTCCTCTTCCTTCTCCCGCTTCTTCCTTTCTTCTTTTCACGTGCTGCTTTTTCCTTTGCTTCTTCCGCATCGTGTTTGCCTTTAATCTTCCCCACAATGTCTTCAAGGGTGGTCACCCGATTTCGAAGTCCTCCTCCGCCTGAGTAACCGCCATTATAAAACCCCGAAAACGATGGAGCCGCAGGTGTGGTCGCAACACCGAGAGCAGGTAAAGTTAGTAGCGGAGTTTGTGCGGGAACGATAGCTGTACTAGTAGACGCAGTTTGATAATTCAACCGGCAATCTGGCAGTGGACAGTATCTAGCTATATGGCCCACTTGCCCACAGTTGAAACAGCCCGATTGCCTAGGGAATGACATGCTACCGTTATTGTTCTACGCCATCTTGTGACCACTGAAATGTCAATTCGACAGGTGACTTCGTGTATAAAAGTACGCTTGTACAGCAATTCAGTAAGACATTTATATGGCGACACGATAGATCGACCGTACAGACAACATGCCAAGACCAAAGACAGAGATAGGTAGAGTTCAGACAATAATCAGATAAGGAGAGATGACACAAGATAAAGCTTGTGAAAACCCGAACGCGACTGCTGTAAAATATATAACAATGAAGCAACAGCTATGGCAAAAGCTTAGCTTCCACCCGGTGAATGACCCTACTGATTTCACCTGGCCGCCGTGCCAGGATCATCAGGGGCCTTAGTCGGTGATTCGGACCATGAATTGAATGCTTTTATCTTGGTCTAACTATAGGAACATAATACTTTCTTACACTAAACAGTACCGTACCGGATCATGCGCGCCGCGCCTAAAATTTTTTATTCCTAAAAAAATCCGTCAACTCAACAGAAACACGGATCGATTCTAACCCAATAGAAAATTAAACTGCACTCACCTTAGAAATTGTCGAGACGAACTTGCTGTATCAGCCTGGATCAAAGCTCCTGGTGTGACACTAGGACAGCGGATCGTTTCCGAACCGGCAACACTATTGCTAGGCACGTGCTAGAGACAACTTGGAACATTCTTATGACGTCCGTCAAATCAGATCCGTAGCTACTTCTTCATCAGACACTCCAAGAAGCTTCGAAAAAACAAAAAACCAAAAACAAAAATAAAGTAAAAGACAAGACAAACCAAAGAACCCTACCGCGGGTTGCCAGAC
>BFEA01000443.1:947062-962090 GCA_003427395.1 Chara braunii
ATCTCCGGAGAGTGTGGAAATCGGGTACGACTACTCAAAAGTTGTAGTCAATCCCGAAATCTACGAAATCCAAGAAGAATGGCTGCATGAGAATGCGGTATCGGTTTTCTTTGGAAAAGACTCTTAAGTCCCTCCCCGTTAAAGTCAAAATCAGATTAATCCGAATGTACGAAAACGAATGGGCAAAGAGTGGAGCAATCCAGGTCCCCCCTAAAAGGGGAGTGTTCCATAATGAAGGCCACAACCTCATTACTTATGTTGCTTCTGCAAAGGAGATCGCCACCTGGATGCTGAGAAAGAAGGAGGACAAAATTGTCCTGGACAATAAAGAATTTCACATCTCTTTTCGCCCTTGGATGAATGAGCAGGAACTCTTTGAGTGGCGCGAAACACTCCACTACAATTTTTTTTGGATTAAGTGCAAGTTTATTCCCGTGGCCGCATTGCCCTATCTGTCTACAGCTGTCACGAAAGCCTTTGGGAATATAATAAAAAAACATTAGACATTCTCAGAGAAGTCAACACCGGAGTTGGTAAACATCTGGTTTGACCTGGACCCTTCTGCTTGGGTACGGTACAAGCCGTACCTGGTCATAGACCTAAAGAAGGGGGGCTTTTTAGAAATTGAAGTTGTCCATGCTCAGACTCCTTCGTGCTATGTTTGTCGCCAACACTTCCACACCGAGGAAGATAAATCCTGCCCTCGAAACAAGCGCAAAAAGGGCAAAACAAGTCTGCAGAGAAACCCAAAGAGGGAACAGGCCCGACGGGCCCGAAAGACCCGTCTGACCCAAGGGATGAACCTGGCCCAAAAGATGGGACCGACCCGAAGGGGAAATCAGGGCAGAAATAAAGTTCGAAAGACGGTGAGGGCTCCGGAAGTAAGGACGGATCTGTGTCGGGAAAGCAGAATGGAAAGAAAGGGATAATCGGGAAGGATGGGTCGAAACCCTCTGATGGACTGGATCCAAAGTCGGGCACGGGACAACAAGTATTGAAAGACCAGGCAGGGTCTATGGAGGGGGAAGGCTCGGGAGCAAAGGGGGTAACAAGGGAGAAGGAGGCTGGCCCCAACCCTCCCCCCCCTGCCTCTCGTAAGCAAGACCCAAAAAAGGGGGCTCAGATGACGGTGGGTAAGAAGAAACGTTGTAAGATATATAGGAAAAAACTTAAACCAAACCCAGCAGGGCCTGACGGGCCAACAACCAGTCAGGATAAAGTTATGACCGACAGGGACGCAAACCAGGATAAATCTGCAGACGAAACAACATGACAACTGTCGAAGTGTACAAAAAGTCGGATTGCTGAAGAGGAGAAGGAATTGTCGGAGAAGGAGGAGGTTGGAGAAGGATTTGTCGGAGAAGGAGGAGGTTGGGAAGGATCGCAGTGTTGTAGGGGAACCTACTTCCACAGAGAAGAATCCCCAGGATGGTACACTCGTAGAAGGACAAGGGGATGGACAGAAACGGCAGAACGTAGCCGCTGCTTCGAAAGGAAACGATGGCATGCCAAAAGGCAAGAGTCAGAACAAGACTTCGACAATACTTACCTTCACCACCACAATAGCTAACCCCCACGGAAATCCCAATAAGGATCAACATGGGGAACATCAGACTTCCGCGGATACAACCGAAGCAGTCTCCACTCTGTTCAAAATGGGCACAAACAATATAGCCCAGTGGCGGGAGAATGACCTGTACAATGATTCAGGTTCAGACGAAGATCAAGACGGATTAGTTGGCTTGAAGGTCCACCCGCTGTCCAGAAAAGGTGATACCACTCTTTTTCCCACCATCTCAAGGGCCAGTTCGACCTCCCTAGATGGCGACGAAGAAGAAAGGTCTGAACAGGAACGGGAACGGGAACAAGACCACGAGCCTGAACTAGAGCTTTTTTCTCCCACAGATGGATTAACGGACCGCTCCGAAGGAGTTATCAGAAAAGACAGTACAGGAGAAGGTTTTCTCCTCCCAGGTCTTTTCTCGACTCCGGAAAAAGAAAAAAGTAGCACAGGCCTACTGGAGGGCCCCTCACTTTATCAGCCCCTTGATCATCGTTCTTCGGTGAAAAAACCTTGCTTGAGGTGTTAAAATCACAAGCAAGAGGGATGGAAGAAGAAGAGTGGTATGCCCCCTCGGAGGACATAGTGCGCAGCTCTGCCAAGAAAAGGGGAAGGATGCTAGCCATGGAAACAGCACGAAGATCTTTGGCGATGGCGGCCCCGATGCGCACCATCAAAAATCAGATAATATTGTGGGACCACTCTCTGACTACCTGGTCCCCATAATCTGCACCCATGATGGTACGACCCCCAGATTCCTTACTATACAAGGTAAGGACGAAGCTCTATCTATTCCTACTGTCTTATTGAAGAGTTCCTCATGCCCCTCCCCAGTGCTAGCATGCAACCCGATCAAACTTCAAAGATTGCAGTCTTTGGGAGAGGTGACACTACTCTTTGAGCCAAAAATAGCTCGCCACGTATTGGACAACCCGGAGGGTGGGAACTTCCGCCTCTTTATAGGCTTTTTTCAGCTGTCACACGTATCAGACAACAAACAACAGTGGGATGAGTTAAGAATCCATTGAATGGAATTGGCATACTTGGCCTCCCACTCTTCGGCCCACCTACCCAACATTAAACTAGTGTCCACTTATACAGCAAGGGTGGTGGCAGATTGGTTTGTCCAACCAGACAACCAAGGGTTGATTCTTGCAGATTCTTTTGCAAGCTCGCTCCAGAAGAGGAGGAAGAGCAAAATACTATCCTTTGAGGAAAGGGAGCATACACAGGCTCAACCTGTGATCCATACCACGGAAGAAGTCCCAGGCCTTATCCAAACCTCTGCAGATCCAGGTGGCAAAGATGGCTCTACCCAATAGAATCAGAATTGCCACCTGGAATGTACGTGAATTGGGTGACCAAAATAACACTTTCAAGAGACGAAGATTGGTGGACTAGGCACACTTGGAGCAAGTTCAAATAATATGCTTACAAGAAACAAAAATTAATGAAGGTAAAATGATAGACATTCGGAACTGGTGGCCAGGCCCCCAACTTTGGTCCCCGGCAGATGGGACCAAAGGAGGAGTGGCGATACTCCTGGACAAAAACCTGGAGGTCGAGATCATTGACAGTTGTACCGACACCGAAGGCCGCTGGGCCTGGGTAAAATTGGGAGTAGCAGACGAAGATTGGGCTGTTATATCCGTATATGCCCCGGTGGACTACTCACCGCGGTGAAATGCGTAGATATCGGAAAAAACGCCCAAGGCGAAAGCACTCTGCTGGGCCGATACTGACACTGAGAGACGAAAGCTAGGGGAGCGAATGGGATTAGATAGATAGAATAGACAATAAAGTAATCAAATTTGATTACTTTATTGTCTATTCTATCTATATTATGTGTGCTCGTTCTATTACAATCATGTTTTTAAAAATTTAAAACAAACCTAAAGTCAATGATTTATCGATTGGAAGAGCTGCACCAATTCCCAACCAAATGGTGTTAGAATATTTTTTTTGCAGATCTACCTAAGTTTCTGCCCGATACTGAGAACCTTATTATTGCAGGAGATTGAAACTGTGTACTCAATCCTGGGCTTGATTCGCCGAATACTTTCGCAATCCGCACAGACACTCTGCTCTTGAGCTCTTGCATGGAATCCCAGAGCTTGAATGATGTATTTAGAATACTCAATCCAGACACCCCTGGATTTACTTGGTTTGGCCCACGCCAAACGCCCTGTGCCCCTCAACCCAAAAAAAGACTGAATTTTCTATTGGCTCGCGGGGACCCATGGGAAAGGTGTATGTGGTCAGTCAGGGGGACTATATCTATGTCAGATCACTACCCAGTTCTGACGGAGGTACTATCTAAGGAAATAGTGGCTCAGGACAAACCCCCAATCAGATTAAATACCAAGTTACTAAAAGACCCGGGGATACCACAATGTGTTAAGGACCAGATGAAAGTCTGGGATCTAGCAAAGAAAAAGGATCTCTTCACTAACTATGAGGACTGGGTGGATGTGGGCCTGAGCATTTTCCAGTCTGCAATGATTGAGTTCTCCATAATAGAAGCAGCAGCACGCAACCGGAAACAAAAACAGCTCATTCAGACAATAGAACTAGCAGAAAGAAAAATGGATATAGAGCCGTTTGAGGAGTATTATTGGGGTGGAAAAAGGAAGAAAGCACTAGAAGAGTTGGAAGCATTGGAAATCCAAAAGCAAGCAGACTAGCTTGACGGGCTAAAAATCAGGGGAATCTGTGGTTTTGATCGAATGACTAAAGAGACTTTTAGGGTGTTAATTCTACACAAAGCGAAACCAATTATGAGAGAACTCCAGCACCCCTTTGATCTGATTGCCCCTATAGCCACATATACTCAAGACCTCTGCTCCTATGCGATGTAATATTTCCAAGACATAATCTCCACTAGAAGACCATTCGATAATTTTGACTCTGACTTATCCCACTATTCAGATTTTTGGAATAATTCAGTCCGTAGTATTCCTAGGCAAGCTAGTCTATAATTAGATGCACCGATTAATAAAGAAGAGGTTTTTCAGGCCGCACGTCAGATGGCTAAGGGCAAATGCCCAGGGCCTGATGGACTCCCTATAGAGTTCTTCTTGTCCGTTTGGGAGGCATTCGACCAGTTCTTCACTGGTATATTTAACGAAGCTCTTTCCTCTGGAACCCTCCCAAAAGGAATGGTCCAAGGAATGATTTCCCTTTTATATAAAAAGAGCGATAAATGGGAAATCTGAAACTGGCGTCCAATCTCAGTGCTTAACGTCTCTTACAAGCTGCTAGCGAAAGTGTTGGCTCTGAGATTGACCACGATTTCCCCTCGACTGATAGGGCTCGAGCAAGGATCCTTTGTCAAAGGCCGTTCTATCTTCGACAACATACTGGCTACAGTCCAGGCCTTAGAAATAATTGGGAAGGAAAAACGTAAGGTAGCCATCCTAATGTTGGATATGGAAAAATAGTACGACAAGGTAGGATAACCTTTGTCAATACCTACCTAATCAGGACGGGTTTCAGTCCGCAGTTTCGAAAATGGACTAAGGCGATGTACGCTAAGGCCACGGCCAGGGTCCTGGTAAATGGTAAACAGTCATATGATTTCCCTCTGACTCGTTCATTGCGCCAAGGTTGTCCCTTAGCCCCCCTTATCTTTGTGATCCAACTTGAAACATTGTTGGACAATATAAGGAACAACCTTCGAATAGAGGGCCTCCGCCTATCACCATCCTTCCAATGGAAGGGAGGTGCCATAGCGGACGAACTCACAGTGGCCTGTAGGAACACGCCTAGCTGTCTCACCGAACTCCATAGTGTAATAGATAATTATTGTGTATTATCGGAAACCTCCATAAATTGGGATAAGTCTGTTTATTTCTTACCGCCCTCCCTTGAGCTGTGCGTGGACTGGGGACTCTGACAGGTCCCTAATGCTTCTGATAGGTTTTTGGGTGTTCAAGTATCCTTGTCTAATTGCTCCAGAGTACAGGATAATATCTTGATAGACAAGGTTATATCAAGGATCGTTGGCTGGGAGCGGAGGACCCATCTCTCTCTTTTCAGGCGGGCGCTGGTTCTTTCTTCGTCAGCCTTCTCACTTTTATGGTTCCCTCTGTGTATCCACTACCTTGGAGACGAAGCGTACAAGCAAATCAGAAGAGCAGCAGACAGATATCTTTGGAAACCGGATGCCACCTCAGATCAAGGCTTCATATCCAAAGTCGCTTGGGAGGTAGTAGCCACTCCTAGAAAAAAAAGGGATCTGGGTCTTCTAGATCCCAGACAACAGAATGTCGCTCTGCTGGTTAAATGGCCTGTTCAAGCAATGCTGGAGGCAGGGTCGAAGCTTTGGATGTACATGGCTGAATACATTCTCGGCAAAGAGTGGGAACTCCGAGATCATACAAGGGTATGGCAATGCATTCTGCTGCCCTCTTTCAGTAACTGGAGACCGAGATCCCCAGTCTGGAGATGGATACTGGGCGCATGGAACAAGATAAGACCACACAAGTGGCAGCCTCCCTCCACGAAAGGCGAAGTTTTCAATCAAGTACTGTTTGACAATCCACATATTTTGCAGACAGATGGTACTCCACTCTCGGCAGCCGAAGCAGCAGGCAACTTTGTTACCTCCTGGATCAAACAAAGGCATACTTCAAGTAAGAGACATATGGGACCACAGTAAACAGACTTGAACATCAGCCACACAGCTCAGGCGCAAGGTCTCGAGACTCCACAGAGTTGCAGAGCATTTGGAGACTTTAATACAGGTCATGCCTCATCATTGGCATGGCCTGCTACAGAGGGACTCAGAAAATGCAGAAGGCACCTGGCTTCGTGCAGCAGGCGACCCTAACCGCATCTATTCGGTCGTGGGCCCGGACCTGGCATCTAGTTTGTGAGTTCAGAAATGGCGACAACTTGGGACTACTGGGTATGATGGACGTATGAGGCTTGAGGAGGAAGATATTCATTTAGAAACCTCCAGGGGTCTGACAGAGGTTCGGGTCTTTCTACAAGAATTAGGGCACAACAACAAGAAAACAACGATTTTGGGGAGAGATGCTGCTTCCTACAAAGTGAAACCCTTGCAGACAGGCTGGACAACCCAAGACTCTTTATCGCCTAGCTCGTCTGCTTTGTCTTTCCTCCCACTGATGCAGTATCGCACCAAAGTTGGAGTCCAAATACAACAAGCACAGCTGAGTAGGACCCCTGAAGCACTAGCGGTCAGTCGAGCTCGGACCCACTCTCTCGAAGGGGTTTCGGAACATAAACTCAGACACCTCTGGAAAGGGCTTACTGTAACCCCAGTACAGAAGCATGCCAGTATAATGTCTAACTGCCACGGCAATCTGGCTATCCACTAAGGGAACGGATGTTCCCACCACCTGTCTGAGATGCAACTGGGGGTGGGAGAACATGGCTCATCTGTGGATTCTCTGCCCATTAGCAGATGAACTTCTTATGTAGTAGAAAAGGCACTGGCACCACATTTCGGTAGGCGCATTTGATTGGTCAGATCTGTGGATGTTATCAGGCCTCCTCCCTTCAAGACTTAGCTACTCCTTGGAACTAGGCTACCTAGCCCTTGCATGTAGAGGGGTAATCATGGACGCCATCTGGACAGCGAGAAATGCACGAGTCTTCCGCAGCGAAACACTACCTACCTGTCAAC
Organism: Chara braunii; assembly: GCA_003427395.1. Lineage (NCBI taxonomy): Eukaryota > Viridiplantae > Streptophyta > Charophyceae > Charales > Characeae > Chara > Chara braunii. The sequence continues at coordinate 954,277 of BFEA01000443.1, forward strand.
AACAGAGACTCATCAAGAAGAATATCAGGCTGATAATGAGAGTTGACTGGCAAAATAAAAATCTAATCTGGTTCCAGAGAACCTGGGCTAGAGGTTACGAATTGACCACAGTGAACCAGAAAGGTAGAATGATCATCTGTAAATGGCTCTCGGACACGTGTGACTAAGCAGAGGGATACAACAGTGGTCTTCTCCTTGAAAGGGTTCAAAATAGCGGCACTTAATCTCAGTCTGAGAGTATAGAGTCAAGGCAAGAGACCAACCGGCTAAGATGTTAGCAGGCTAGTTGCCCTGCACCTTTTTTTCTGAGCTTCAAGAGATTTTTTGAGAGTAGTAGTAATCTTAACAGAGTAGCTGGGACCCTGGACCCGGTTTCCAGGAGGTTTCATTTTGTGGGTTGGTCCCCAGCAGGTTCCATCCGGGTTGAATTGTGAGGTCCCGGGCCTCATTGATTACTCTGTTTTGGAAATATAAATCTGGTATCTTCTCAAAAAAAAAAAAAAAAAAAGTTGAGCATTTTTTGGAGTGCACCTGGAGTCTGGGCGGACAACAACGTGCTGGCCGTGTCGTGTAGCTCTCTCATAGAGTTCAGACCGAGAGGCCTTCTTGAGTTTGCCCTTCTAGAGTAAGTGGAGCCATGTTCTCTTTTTCAGTCGTTTCTAGAGTCTGACAACTCTAGACTCACTCTCGAAAATCTTCGAGAGTCTAGAGTAGTGGAGCGAGACCCTATACTGGTGGTCTGCTCCAACCTCTTCCACATGTGACACGGTCATCCTCCTCGTTGAAGCATTGGTCCTCAACGACTCCACAATGTCCACACACATTGTAGGAGCCATTCGAGTTGCTTGCAGGGGCCCTTGAATTGATGTGAAGGGGGAACTTTGGTCTCTCTCTCTCTCTCTCTCTCTCTCTCTCTTTCTCTCTCTCTCTCTCTCTCTCTCTCTCTCTCTCTTTCTCTCTCTCTTTTGGGGGCACGTATATATGTTTTTTTTGTTTTTGTTTTCCGTGCACCTTGCGCACCGCCTGCAGCGCTGGCACCGCACAGCGCACAGTGCGCTCGTTGCCATTACAGCGCACTGCGCACTGTGCACCGGCCTGTACCGCACTGCACGCTGATGCGATGCAACTATGCTAAAAACCGGTTGTTCTCCCTCCATGCAAGCAGGGATAGGAGGTAATTTATCACTCTCTCTCCCTGTGCACCAAATATCCAGAGAGTCTTCCTTGTCACCCATGACGAGTCCTGTATGATAAAAACCCATTGTTCTCCCTCCATGCAGGCAGGGATAGGAGGAGGTAATGTGTACTCTCTCTCCCTGTGCACCAGGTATCCAGAGAGTCTTCCTTGTCGCCCATAACGAGTCCTCAGATACAGGTTGGGTCTCAGGAAGATGCTTCGGTACCAGGAGAGCCGGCAGGGGAATTGTTCATTCAACAAAAGACGCTCGAGGCCACATGGACTGTTGTTTCCATGAATATTGCAAAGTCTCCAGACTTACAGGGGGGAGGAGAAAGAGGAGGACGAGGGGGGAGGGGGGATGGAAGGGGAGGTAGGAGAAGGGGGGAACGAGGGGAACAAGGGAAACGAGGGGGAAGAGGAGGAAGAGGGGGAAGGGACGGAGGAGGAGGCAGAGGGGAGAGCGAGGAAAGGGATGGGGGAGAAAGAGGAGGAGATAATGGAGCAATAGGTGCAGGAGGGGATCACTGTGAAAGGGAAGGCGTTGAAGAAGCAGGAAAAGGGGTAGAGGATAAGGAAGAAGAGAATGCATGTAGGGATGGGGGAGAAAGAGGAAGAGATAAGGGAGCAATAGGTGCAGGAGGGGAACACTGTGAAATGGAAGGCGCTGAAGAACCAAGAAAGAGGACAGAGGATAAGGAAGAACAAAATGCAGGCGATATTGTTATGCCAGACGCGTTGATACCAGGGTCACGACTTCTCACCTCCGTCACCAGGGCCTATGGTCAGTCCATGTATTCTGGCCTCTTTTCTTGGCTCCAGAAAGTGAAAAGCCATTTCAGGATCGAACTCTAGAAGTCAAGAGCCCGGAGCCACAGACACTATCCCTTCACATCCCTCTTAAACCACCAGTACATCCGAAAAAGCAGATTGAGCCTCTCCTAAAAATCCAGAGGTCATGGATCGTAGATAAAATGAATCAGGTTCGTAGCCTCCTATTTTTTAGGAGAGGCTCAATCTCCTTTTCTAGATGTACTGGTGGTTTAATGGCTCGTGCTTTTTTTCTTTCTAAATTTATTTGTCCTTCATAGAGCTGAGTTGTAAGCTCTGGAGGGAAAAAAATTATGGTCAAAACCTATCCTACTCAGAAGTTGGCAGAAAGGGATAGAATCTAGCAAATGCACCTACAAATCTATGAATGATAAAAAATAAAATGGATAGGTAAGTGGCTTTTTCTTTTCTACGGGAGTCAGGAAGCGGCGAGCGATGATTTTTCAATTCAACCTGTCTCAGCAACCGTCTTCATTGTTTATGTCAGTGAAAGGCATTCCACGATGCAGAACCCCAATTCGAATCTTAGGGTCAAAATCCCCAGGCCGAGAGAGGCCAGGCGGCCAGTTTCAGAAAGGTTACCTCGGGTACCCCAGGATTCAAGTCCAAGAGGCACCCGGTCAAAAGTCACATCCGGTAGGCAAAAGTCACGTCTCACAGTCTGAGGTCATATCCCACAGGCAAGGGTCACGACCCAGAGTCAAAGGTCACATCCCACAGACCCAAAAGCAGCAGCACACAAAGGAAATTGAGGGAGGTACCGGGCCTCAACATTCTGAAGCAAGCAGGCCGTGGGCGGACGGTCCAAGTCAAGCCAAGAGAAGCAGAATCTGGGACGAGTCGTGGCTCCGTCCAAGTCAATATAAGGACTGGCCAGCCACATTCCGGACAGATGGCTCATTCGTGTGGATATAGACTGGGCGGCGAAGTTCAGGTATCATACAAAGATGTAAGAAAAGACAGAGCAGGAAAATAATACAATCACCATTAAAATGGCATCCGCTGCCGATGATGAGGAAAGGGTTCTGTTGATGGAGGAACGAAGGAGCACCCTTGACCAGCGGCTGCTCGCTCAGAAGAGGAGAGAGTATAACGAGAATAAAATATTAAAAGAAGAAGGGGAAAGGCTTCAGGCCTTGCTGAGGGAGCAGAAAAACAAAGAAGTGGATGTTAAAGATAGTTTGAACCTCGTCATTGAGACGTTACACACCGCTCAGGAGCTCACTGCATTGCAAAAGTCTCTAGGGAAAGTTGAGCGGCATCATCAGGAGTTCCAGGGCACATGGAACAATTACCTCAATGCCTCCTCCCACATGGTCGATTAAGTGATCCATGAATACGCCTATCCGTTAAACGGCCATTTCACCCAGCAGTTGAAGAACACCATCACGTCCTTAGCCTTAGGTGGAGAGGGGGGGGGGGGGTGATGTTGGAGATGATGGTGACAATGACAAGAAAGGAAAGGGTCCTAGGAAGGAGGAAGGAAAGAGAGGTGATGGAGTGAGGTCTAAGGGAGGCGAACATAGGGAGAAGATGAAGGTAAAGCTTTCTGGGACGTACTCAGGGAAAAGGGAAGATAGTCTTTTTCATTGGGAGACACCAATGAACACTTACCTGTATGCGAAGAAGGGAAGATAGTCTGTTTCATTGGGAGACAGCAATGAACACTTACCTGTATGCGAAGTTAATTTCGTATTGGGACCAAGTACTCATGACAAGTTCATGCCTAGGAGGAGACGCAACCAGCTTTGCCATTTCGTTAGTCAAAGGGGCCGGTTGTTCCTTGATGGTGGAGTACTCTCAGCGAACAAGGATTGAGGACTTCTTCAAGGCCTTGAGAGATCGCTTTGAGGATAAAAACTTAGTGCGTCGAACAAAACACCTCATCCTTTATATTACTTACCGTAAGTGGAAGAGTGCATGGGCACTCAAGGCCATTCTCACGAACTGCTGCAATGTCCAGATCATGGACTAATCCCCACCCTGATACTGAACAACTTTGCTAGGGTGCTGCCTGAGCCCCAGGGTTGTCACGCGGGGATCCCCGGGGGCCGAGCCGGGGTTGAGGTTTGACCCTCGGACCCCCGGTGTGGGGATCCCTGACCCTCACCCCCGCCCATTGACCACCGACCATGCCCCAACCCGTGCACCCCCACCCCGGCTCCCACACTGCCACCTCTGCCACCACAGGACCCCGGCGCCCGCGAACCGCGACTCGGTGGTCGGGAAGCCGGCTACATGCGAGGCCTCAGTGGTACACTGCACCGTGGCTAGCTGGGTGGGGCTGGCCGGGCAGGGCCGGGGGGGGACTGAGATCGGCGCTGACGAGAAATGTCGGCGTAGTACCGATCGAGGGCGGTGTGGTATGGACACCGTGAGGAGGTGTGTCCATCCTGGCGGCAATGAAGGCAGCCGCGTCGGGCCTCGAGGGCGGCACGCTCCTCGGGAGATAGAGCTCCTCGAGGAGAGACAAAACCCTGCGGGAGGTCTATCTGAGGAACTGTGGGTGTACGAGCGCCAGCCTGTGCAACCCGCCCCCAAGGTTTGCCTTCGACTATCCTCGAGTGTGTTGGGTAGCCAAAGGGGCGAACCGCGACTCAGTGGTCGGGAAGTCGGCTACATGCGAGGCCTCAGTGGTACACTGCACCGTGGCTAGCTGGGTGGGGCTGGCCGGGTGGGGCCGGGGGGGGACTGAGATCGGCGCTGACGAGAAATGTCAGCGTAGTACCGATCGAGGGCGGTGTGGTATGGACACCGTGAGGAGGTGTGTCCATCCTGATGACAACGAAGGCAGCCGCATTGGGCCTCGAGGGCGGCACGCTCCTCGGGAGATAGAGCTCCGCGAGGAGGGACAAAACCTTGCGGGAGGTCTATCTGAGGAACTGTAGGTGTACAAGTGCCAGCCTGTGCAACTCGACTGCGCGCACGACCCATGGTAGACATGGCCATCTGCAGGCGCTCGGCCATTGGGACAGTGTCGTCATCCAAGTGGTACTGGATGACGTTCCGAAGCTCGATGTCCTCGGGGGCGTCCCCAATGGTAGGATCGAGCTCGGCTGAGGCATCCTCTCCATACCCGAGAGAACTGTAGTGCCGAGCGAATGGCGCTCTAGGTCGAGCCAGGCGACGAAAACGACCAGCAATCGAGGAGCGGCCTCGGGTGGTACCTCGAGACTGGGAGGTGGCGGTTGGCCGCGAAGAGGATGGGGCGACGGAGAAGCGATTGCACATCCTCTAGTACTGACGCGCAGCCTCGTATGCCTGCTCCTCGGAAGAGAATGATCGCCTCCATAGCTCTAGGCGGTAGTCAGTCGGCAGGCTGACAAGGAACCGGTCGGTGAGTGTGACCTCCGATAGGAACGTCTCGTTACAAACAAGGCGAGCGTCCTGACACACCCGGATGTGATGCTCCAGGTCGGCCGGTACAGAGGACCCGGACCATCTGGTCTGGGTGACGTGGTCTAAGGCGTCGGTGGCGTCATGACGAGCGCTGAAACGGTCCTGAAGGAAAGCCGCAAAGTCTGTCAGAGTGGGGACCTCACCCACGCGAAGGCGCTGGGTATAATGATCCTCCCATGCTTGGGAAGGGCTGCCTCACAACTTGGTTGCGAGCACATCGCACCACAACTCCTGACGGGTGGTCGTCATAGAGAGTGTACGTGTTGCTATCTGCAACCAGCGAGAGACACGGGAAGTGCCATCATACTCAGGAATGTCCGTGGTGCGCACAGGGGGATGTCCACTGTGCTGATGGCGGGGGGAGAGAGATCGAGGCGAGTGCACTGCGGCGGCGTAAGTCGAGGCCGCTGCTGGGGCGAAGGTGGGGGAAGGCTGTGGGCCGTGGCCGCTGGCGGATGGACCAGCAGACGAGGAGGCAACGACCGCGGGCAGCTGTCCCGGAATAGCCAGGTAGGAGGGAAGAGGCTGAGGAGTAGGTCGAGGGAAACGAGCCTGCATCATGGGGACCGAAGGGGTGGTAGAGGAAGAAGGGTGGGCAACCTGTGATGGGTGAGGCTGTCTCAGAGCGAGAATCTCCGCCTGAGCCTGTGCAATGGCGGCCTGTAAAGTGGTCACTCGCTGGGTGAGCGGGGTCGGAGGTGGAGGGGGCGGAGTGGGTCTCCCAGTGGGAGGAGGAATCCCAGCCTAGGCGGTACCCTGCTGTGGGGGCGGGGGGCCAAAGGCAGGAAGAAGAGGGCGAAGTCGTATTGCCGCGACCGGTGCGGGAAGCTGGGAAGCAACACCGGTGTGGGTCGATGAAACTGCTGGGCCAGAAGGCGGTACCTGGACCGCAGCACCTACGGCAGTAGTAGAGACGGTAGGGGTGGCAGTGGCCGGGAGAACTGCCGCAACAGATGGGGTGGTCTAAGCGGCAGCAGTACTCGCCACTGCTGCGGGGGAGTGTTGGGCCTGGCCCGCAGAGGAGGGGGAACCACGATGTCTCCGACTCTGGAGTCGTGGGGAGCCGGACTCGGAGCCGGTAGGGGATGGGGTATGGGAGCGGTGGAGAGAGTGATGAGGAGAGCCCTTGAGGCGGTTGACGTCAAGGGCAAGCGCATTGATTTGCGCTTGCAATGGTCTAAGCGTACTAAGTTGCGCCTGGATCGCTACGAGGGTGGCATGAAGGTCCATCGTGTCCGCATGGGCCTGACCCTGACCCGCTGGCTGAACGCTCACCTGGGAGGTGGACGGCGCCGCGGTGATCTCCTCAAAGGAACTCCCTTCCATGGCCGGAAGGGAAAGGGAGGTAGAGCTCACGGGGGTGTGTGGGGAGAGGGGTTCGCCGGTAAGAGGAAGGGGACCGCGGGAGCGGAGTGAGTATGTGTGAGTCGGCTCACCCCGGATTTGGCGGGTCGCGTGTGAGAAGAACGCGCCAAACCGCTCGAGGGGGGAGGAGCCGTTCGGGTCCAGGGTGCCTGACGGGAGGAGGCGGGAGAGTAGGGGGTGTAGAAGAACCCTAAACCCTAGGAAAACCCTAACCGGAGTTTAGGTGGTTAGGGGAGGGTAGCGGTGACTTAATAAAGAAAAAAAATAGTATGGAGGGGAGGGGGAGAGAAAATAGAATAAACAATGAAATTTCGAGATAAAAATAAAATAAAAATAAATAAAAATAAATAAATAAATAAATAAAATATAAAGATTGAGGAGAGAGAGAATATTTATTTTTTTGGAATTTTCGGCAGCATTTTCCCACCCCGCATGGGGTCAAAAATGTGCGAAGAGGAAGGAAAGTGCAAGAGGGACACACTAACTTTCAAAATGCCACAAATTAAAATTTTCAGAAAAATAAATAAATAAATAAATCAATAAATAAGGAGGTGGAGGAGAGTGAAGAGAAGCGAAGTTTGGAAATTTTTTAAAAATTTCGGCAGCATTTCGTTACCCCCATGGGGTCGAAGTGTGCCGTCAAGAAAAAGACTAAGTAAAATAAGAAGATTTTGTCAGCACTTACCCCCAAGGGGTGAAGATGTGCTGAAAAAAGACTAAGCATAAAGAAAACGGAAAATTTCGGCAACACTTCGTTACCCCCACGGGGTCAAAATGTGTGCCGAAAGCAAGAATGGCTAAGTCCTAATCAGATTTTAGGGTGTCTCATAAATTTTTGAATTTCAGAATAAATAAAACAAATAAAAAATAAATCAGAAAATAAGAAAAGAGGTAGGGAATAAGATGATTCAGATTTTTGGAGGAAAATAAAATTTTACATCAAAGAGAAAAAGAAAAGAAGGAAAAACAGAAAAATTCGGAGTTGGGTGTGGGGGGGGATGGAAAAGTGATGAAGGAAGAGAGAAAGAAGTGAGAAGAGAAA
>BFEA01000443.1:967201-994460 GCA_003427395.1 Chara braunii
AAAAAAAAAAAAAAAAAAAAAAAAAAAAAAAAAAAGAAAGGAAGAAAAGAAGGAAACAAATGTTGTCAGTTGCTAGGGAAAGCGGGTGTGGCGGAAAGGGGTCCGGGAAATCGGACGGGGGGCGCATTGGGAAGGCGGGATCTATAGTTGTCCAATCATTCAGGACCAGGTGATAGTCCCTGCATTCTGCTAGTTCTCCTGGCTTCCCATCCTCTCCTCCCCAATCCACTTTTGCTATCCATCCCCCTTTCTCCCCTCCTAACCAATCTTTGTAGAAGGAGGAGATTGCGTGTTGGATGTCTCTGTTTGTTCGTAGGAGGTCCAATTGGGATTTCTGCATCTGCCATCTTCTCATTATTTCCATGTTTAGTTGTTGTTGGATTTGTTCAGTTACCTCTGGCCCTTCTAATCCCACTTCTTCCATCACCAGGACGCACCTCTGCCACCAAAGACCCCATAGAACTGATCGCCTGCCCAATCTGAACATGTTTCCTACAAAGTCGGGTGCGTCCTGGAGTTGTGGCCAATATCCTGTGAGGATAGCCCACCATGACCACGACCATGGTGGGTCCGGGATCAGTTTTCTCCATATCCTGTCCCACCATCGCCATGTTAACTGTGTCGTGGGGCATTGCATGAACACATGTTCGATAGTTTCTGCTCTTTTCCTTGAGGGGAATGCCTGCAGGCATCGCGGGCACCGGGGTAGTGCCTACCCTTTTTGCTCTAGGTTTGTGTGATCGATTAGCCAATTCATGATCGGGAGGCAGCGGTGGGCGATTTGCCACTGTAGCGAGGTGATTTTTGTCGGTTTTGCCTTGCCTTCTTGAAACCAGGGAATTGGTGTGAGGAGGGATCGATCTATATTGAGGTGCTTCGCCCACCTATCGTTTATCATGTCTCGCAGGGGTCTCTTAGGTCTGGCATTTTATAGGTGGTTTTGACGGTTAATTTATAGAGACTAACCTCCTTGGAGGGGCTGGTTCTCCTTCCCCCGGGTTTCCATTTCCATTCCTCGGGGTCGAGCGGTAGCTCCTGTATCCCAGTTGTTGGCAGAAAGGCACAGACCTCCTCACCCTCTCCCAAGGCTCTGACCCGGAAGACTTCTGTCATTTCTAACCATCTACAGGGGGCCCGACTGCCTTGTAATGATTGAGATTTAATAAGTGAGTATGTTTCCACCAAAACATCTTGGGATCTTGACAGGAGGACCCTCCCTAGGTGTTCAGGGTCCCACCTAATTCCTACCGAGTCTCCTTCCTTTAGCATTAGGCCCCTTCTTAACTGTCTATACCACGAGAGCGGGACCTTTTCAATGAGTTCGTCCAAATGTTGTGGAACGTGGTGACAGTATTTCAAAACTGGATGGAGTTCCTCTGCTGTCTTCCAGTCCTTGCGTTCTGCGTTCCATATATCCCCTATTCTGTTCACGCCACGTTTCACACAGCCCTTTCATGGTGGCGCTTAGCTAATCATCACTTGGCCCTGACGATTTGTGATCCAACGGTTTCCGAATAGGGGTTGTCGGAGCACCTCCTCCCACCGATCTGGATGCCGTCGTTCTGGTAGGGGGAGTTGCCACCAGCTTTTCAATAGTGAGGGCCAAAATTGGTCCATAGCCCCGTCGGGGCTCTGTCCTCTTTCTGGTTGTTTCCTTGGGATTGTCCAGTAGCGGTCTTCTATCCATGTGAGGGGGTGTACGACTGGGGGGGCCATGGGAGCTAGTCGTGCCACATGTTCTAATGCCAGGGGTTGCCAGGGACAATCTGTGGCGAATATCAGTTTTTTGATCCATTGTAGTCGGAGGGTCTGTGCTTGTGCTGTTGGATCTATTATTCCCAGACCTCCTACTCTTTTTGGTTGGATGATCGATTCCCAGGCCACCCTACTGATGACATTTTGCAGGTCACCGTCACCTCGTCATAGGAAGGCCGCCACTTTAGCCTTTAATGTGCGTACAACTTCTTTACTTAGGGGTCAGACCAGGGATTTATACCATAGTGAGGCGAAAATCACGTTATTTATCACCAGTGCCCTGCCCATGAGGGAGGTTGCCTTCTTTCCCCACCTGGCTAGCTTGGTTAGAGTCGGGGCCCTGATCCATTCGTCGTTAGTTGGTGGGCAGCCTGCTGCTGTCATAGAGACTCCCAGAATTCTAATCGGAGCCTCCAGGGGTTGCCATGAAATGCGGGGGGTCTCAGGGGGGCGTTCACCTTGAGAGTGAATCCACCATCCTTGTGTCTTATTCCCCCAATTGACCATCATGTCCGACACCTAGGTGAACCGATTCATCATATTCTGGATCTCCTCGATATTTCGGGTCGTCGCCTCTACCATTATTGTAAGATCATCTGCAAACAAGGAACATACTGGGAAGTTGTTTGTGAGCATGGTAAAGGTATGACTGTGCAGATGATGACACTACTTTTTTACAGTGTAGACCAACGCAAGAACCTCATGCTCGTGAGGAGTATAGTTACGCTCTGTCGGAAGTAATTGTCGGGATAGATAAACAACTGGATGTTGAATGCGTCAGCCATACCTCTTGCGAACCCCTACGATAGGATAGGGCCTATGCGAGGCACGACTTAACTCCAACTTACGGGAGTTGTCACCTCCCCTCGGTGGGCGTATCCCCGCCGAGCTACCAGTCCACAATACGAAAGCTAATCAGTTGAAATCGCAGGGGTGGACCAGCCGAGGGCGTTTCTCGTTCGCTGTCGCATAGGGGGTACGAGCAGTATTACGCCTCTATCGGACCCTCACGAGAATCGACGCCTTGGGGGGCTGAGGTCCCAAGCGTGACTCGTCGTCGGTCGACTAGAACGTATCCCACACACCACACGTACACCACTCTACGAACATAAAAATAAAAACATACATCCACACGCACGTACATATACATATACAGAACGACACTAAACAAACAACAAGACAACACTCCTAGTCCCTTAGTAGTCATCCCATAACTCTCCAATGCGGAAATCGGATAGGCATCGCGAGACTTAATATAAAACCGTGCGGGCGCAGGGCTAACTCATATCGACTCGTAATGCAAGCATACTCAAGCAGTCGCAATGATGGTGTACCATGTAGTACCCATACTCATGTGGTCCTCGTTAATCTCGAGGGTCGCATTCGACACTCAAGTGTCGGCTGACACACTGCTAAAGGGAAGGATCTCTCGACGTTGTACAACCGCCAAGTGCGATTGAAAACCACACCCTCTTCTGCACCCTGCGGAGAGTGGGTGGTACACAAGTTCATACCTGTGGTTGCAATCGTCTCTTATCGCCATGGAGACCAGCCCCATCATCCATGGTCTGGAAATAAGTCAAGGGGTTTGAGTTTGGCGGTTGCCACAGACTACAACGTCGAACTATAAAAATTAACAAGCAAAATCAATCAATAAATAAGTAAACACCCAACACTCATATATCAAATCAAGAACTCGAGATAAAATAAAAGAAGGGGAAACATATACCCATCAGGTATGCAGATCGTGCGACTCATGGTTGTCATTCTCACTGCCTCCAAAGTACGACTCATTATCCGCTCATAGACCAAGCTTCAGACACTAACCTGTATAAAACATAGACACACACAATAGCCACATTGCCATACACCAATATAGTCAACTTTACTTTTCCCTGTAACTCACACCACGCCTCACACTCAGGCCTTAATCATAATCCAACTTTTCATAAATCTCATAAGTTATTTATAATGGTCATTAAAAGAAGTTCGGTTAAAACCCTCAAAGAAACATATCAAATCTCAGGGCTAAGGCAATCGAGTTGAGGTACAGGTGGAAGCAAAGTTGTGTCGTGAGCCGACAAGTCGGCGATCAACCAACCGACCTGTTCTCAACGATAACAAAAGATGATCCTCGTAGGATCAAGTTGGAACTAGTCAAAATCCTCGATCGAATGTCCAAAGAATGCGTGTATCATAAGACAGATCAATGTCAAAGCTAAATCGTCAATGTGTGGAGATCAAATCCCCATGACATGTTCTCACTCAAGACTCTTATCATAGCCAAACCTAGGTCTACCTCTAAGCAAGTGTCCAAAGAAAGGTAAACCTATGGAAGAATCTCCCCCATACAGAATGAATCCCTAAAATCGTCACGTGTCATAATATAATCTATCTCCTCAAATCTAAGAAAATTTCAGTTGCGCTTCCCATAGAAAAAGTGTCTTTCCAGAATTTATATCAGCCTAAATATGAAAACAAAAATAATATGCAACCTTCCAAAGTCAATTTTTTTCCAACTCCCTGAATTAACAAAAATTTGGGCAGCACTCATTTTAGAAAAGGAAACTTTCCAGATTTTTACTAAGCCATATATAAAAATCAGACAAGTTGAACTTTTGAAAAATCAAATTTTGACTAACTCCTTGGATTTGCAGAAATTTCGGCAGCGCTTCCCGTAGAGAAAGTAGCTTACCAAAATTTATACAAAGCTAAGTTCTGAATTTAAAATAACTTTGACTTCTCAAGGTCCAATTTGATCTAACTCCCTGAAGCAGCAAAATTTTGGGCAGCACTCACTTTAGAAAAGGAGGCTTCCAAATTTTTTACTAAGTCAAAAACTCAGACAAATTGAACTTTGAAAAGACAAAATCTGACTAACTCCTTGTTTTTTGTAGAAATTTCGACAGCGCTTCCCATAGAGAAAGTGGCGTACCAAGATTTATACAAGACCGAGTATAATAAATGATCCCAGAAAATGCGAGAATTGATCGAAGTAAAAACAACTTAGCCCAAAAAATGCAGGAATTGAAACTAATTCCTATAGCTCTAGCACGTGGCAAGCAGTTAAATCAACTACCTATCAAATGAAACTCAGACTAAGTAATAATCTCACTCAGCCACATGCAAGCCAAACCACAAAGGCAAGTACTCTCACCATCCCCAAGTCAACCTTATCAAACAATAGTTCATGATCTTTCGATGATTTATCCTTTTATACCCAACTTACATAAGGCATAAAGCTAGACCACCCAAACTTATGAGAACATGCCTATCTCAGCCATAAAATATACAAAAACACAGGGCACAACAACTTTTTTCTTCTTTGGGCATATGACTAGGTCACCCTAGTCGCCCTGAACTGTTTAAGTATCCCAACTTTATATAATTATCTGCACTTAGTCTTTTAAGGTAGCATATAACTGAACCAATCATCTTTAGCTCAAGATTCAGTCTGCCCCTTACGTACCACAAGTTTACTCTTAATTAGTACTCTCTTTAGTTGGTGATAAGCTATAATCAGACCACCCAAACTTATGGAACCCTGTCTGACTAGCCTGTTCATAGATAGAGTAGTAGTACAGTATAGTCAACTTATAACCTTCGGGTTCCAACCTGTGCGTGGCGTTGGACCAAGAACACTCAAACTTATGGAACATGTTTGGTTCTCAGCCTGATTCATTCTCTTAAAGCCAAACCAGAAAGAAACTGAAAGAAACCCAAAGTAAACAAGGCGACCAAACCACCCAATTTTATGGAACATGCTTGGTCCCTGAAAAGTCAATCACAGTCAGCCCTTGCAAGTCAAAGCAACCAGACCACCCAAACTTATGGGAACTTTTCTGGTCCTTCAGGCAATTCAAAATAAACATAGCACTGGGCCCTCCAATCTTATGGAGACTCTCTCAGGCTTTGGTTGACCCAGTCAAACACATGCAATACAACCTTCCTCTCATCCTTCCCCCAGATGCAATCCCACAATCTGCTTTCAGTCAAACAACAAAAACTTGAAACTGAATTTGCATTATCATTCCTTTATTAAGTCTGGTTCGTTCTGAAAAGTCAAACTGAAAGTCAAAGTACGGACACAAGCAATATACTCAGTCAAACACAACAAGAAATACAGTTAGGGGCTATAACCAGAGTTTATAGAAGGAAAATGAAGTCTTTACCTCTCAGTTCCCTGCCTCCAGAACTCCTCCTGAGTTCCAGCAGAGCTCCCACAATCGGTAGGAGTCTTGCTGCGGTCCTACGGGCTGCAATCCCGACTGCCGCCTTCCTCTCTGAACTGGACTAGACTTTGAGTAAGAAGGACAGAAAGAAAAGGGGTTTCAGAATCTCGAGATATAAGAGGGGGACAACTCAACTCGCAGGAGAGGGCTTTGCAATCTCTAATCGCCTGAGGGTCCCGCAATGGCGGCCAAAATCTGCAGCAGCTTGGTCAACCCAAAGTCAAACTGCCACCTACCGGTTCCCGGACGATTCTCCCGATCTCCTCCAAGACCTCTTCCTTCAGCAGAAATCAGTTCATCCGCAACCAAACTCAGCGAAATACAGCAGCAAGACTCAACAAGCATTAGTAATTCTAAAATCAGCAGCTGCACTCAAAATGTCGAGGTTCACTATGGCAACAGACGGTGACTCTTGACTGACAGCAGTCCCTGTTGGCAAGCACTCTCACCACTCGTGTGTCAAAAATCAGGCCCAAACAAACTCTGCAACTCAGATGTTGAGGAACCGACATGTCACACTCTCTCAGTCTTCCACGCTACAGGTTCAGCAACATAGTGCAGGTACAATAATAATCGTCCGTCGCCACAGCAGGCGTATTGAACAACAACCAAGGGGTAGCCATAGACTCTTCTCATGCAGATCTTCACACGGAACAGGTATGTGCACTTCTCCTCTATCGTCAATCTTGTTGAGGTCTTTACTAGACTCGAGTACAGTCCGACTGTGACCTGTGTGGCAAACTACTTCGACTCCGACAGACAAGTATTCGCTATTGCCTGAGCCTCCTCCTTCTTTGTTACTTCACCGCCGGGGTGAACAAAGCACCGCCCGCAGGTAAGTTTCCAGGCTCTGCGGCCGTCCCTCATTATTTCGGCCGGTAGGCGAGCAAATTCGAAATGAATCTTCCGCTGCATCATGGGTGCGGACTCACTGTTTAGTTGCTGCTTTAAGGTAGGCGCTTGCTGCTGCCCCTGCCCATGCATCACATGGTCTCTCCTTTAGCTAGCTCAACCAATAGGACGAATACCACTTCAGCGAGCAGGTAGGTCCTTGCAACCTTACAACTGTCTTCAGACCCGTAACCTGTCTTTTACTATTTCCGTTTTGATAGGACGAGCAACGCACCAGCCAACAAGTAAGTTATGCAGCCTCACAACCCTTCCCCCCCCCATGGATGTTTTTTTCTGATCCATTGAACGTGTGAAACGATAACGAGTCTTTTCATTGGGACATTGGGGAATCGTACCGCATACATAGAGGATTGAATCCCTTGCCTGAATACGGCTATGTGCACCGCTTACTGGTGCAGCACGATGCGTAACATCGATCTGCCAGGTAGGCGTGACTCCCAACTCCACACTTCTCTCTCTCTCTCTCCCCCTCTAATTACATGAGCGAAGCCACACTCCACACTTCTCTCTCTCTCTCTCCCCCTCTAATTACATGAGCCAAGCCACAATGAACCCCTTTGCTAAAACACGAAGGATATGCTGCCAGTCCAAGATTCATCAAAACAAGCAAAACTAACTACGAATCTATCGCTAAAACCCGGACAAGTGCATTCAGCATTTTCCCGTTTCTACCCCCAGTGCGGCCTATTCGTAAGTTAACTCCTACCGTACTAACCGATCACTCAAACTAACACTACCATCATCATCGTCTTGCCCCACAACCCCTATAACGCATCTCCCCACAACCGAGTTCATGAAGAATTACTCTCTACTAGATCTAACTACAAAATCGGATTCGTCAGGGCCGAAAACCCCCGGTTCAAGTCCTCCATTGCCTCTTTTCGTCAAGAAACAGGCAAGAGTCACTCTCCTTTCCCTCATTCCCTCTTCTCTCCGCCATGGCTCCCCGCACTAACWTTCTCACTAACTCCCTTATCTACTAAYTTTTKYTTAATTCCRWCCGCATAATCGGATTCGCCAGGCCTAAAAACCCCGGATTCGGCTCTTCCTTTGCCGAAATCCGTTAGGGATCGGGGGGCTAGGCACTTTTCGCCCCGATCACCTTCGTTTTTCCGCTACTGCCATCTCCGCATTCACTCCGAATGCACCTGGCATAGTACCTAGCCAGTTACATCTCAACCTTCTTCTGAGTGTCTCCGCATTGTCTCCTCGTCATCCCCGACCAGCGTTGCGCCCCACTTCACTGTCTATGTACGTCGTTTGTGTCCTCCCGCGTTATGCTACGCACTAAACCAGACCTCACAGTGGGCGTCGACTATCGCAGACCTCAGGGCGGTAATCGTGGGAGTGGAAACCCACTAAGGAGTGTGCAACCACTTACCTGTCGGTCTATCAACCTCGAAAATGGAAGGCGCTGAAGCTCGCGACCTATGCTCTACCACCTAGGCCACTCCTACACCTTGATGGGTAGGAAGACGCAGGGCTGTTGCGCAGCCCTCAGCGTGAGCCTTGGTGAGGCAGATCCCAACGCAGATCTTGGTACTAGTAGCTTTGAAGTCCCAGGTGGAGACGGTCTCATACGGTTGGTCCGTTTGGGTAAGGTGGCTTTCCGCCCCGACACCCTTTGGCCCGCTGTGCCACGACACAGTTCCGCATCTATCGGTTCTCAACGGGCATGCACACACTTAAACCTCTTGCAACAGACACTCGGTGGCAGGCCATATACCCACAAACGGCCCCCGCCACGCAGGTTTTTTTCCGCCTTGCGGGCTAATTACCCACCGGCTCGCACACACGTTGAACTCCCCAGCCTGCGTTCCAAGGTCGGCATGAATTTTCGCCCGCATCCCGAACACCCGGGGACCCGGACGAGCCCGCCAAAAGAGGTATGTAGTCGAAGTCCTCGACTACCGCGACAAGCACCCATGTCCTGGCGACGTAGCAACTGAGCCAGTCCTGTTGGTCTTCACATTGGACTCAGAATCGATCACCGAGCTAAGGACCTTAAATATTCAATAAAAGTAAATAAATAAATAAATGAATAATAAATTAAGAATGAACATCATGCATCCCACGAGTCCATGACGCCGCGCATACCCAGACTGCGCTTGGTTGCGCCTCGCCGTCAATACCTCGAGGGCGCCCCTCACCCCGACGAGGGCCTAAACTTCCTTCTGTATGAGCGCCATAGGGCGGATGAGGCCGCACTAGTGCGACTTTTAGAAAAACACGCGAAATACCCTTGTAAGGGTATTTGGTACGATAGCCTGGCCGGACTTTATTAAGCGACGTCCCCGTCGTATCGGGCGTCCAGTCCAAATACCGTTTAAACACGCCCTCAAAGAAAAGTATACAATACCTTCTAAAAACGGTCATCAAGTTGTACCAACTTCAAACCTTGATTCCTCGAAACAATTGGGCAAGAGTCAGCAGTAAAAAAATATCATTTAATTCCTTATCAAAATAGAAATCTACAATAGCCGAATAATCAGTTAGGCACTGACACGTTTCAACCTTTAATTCAACAAAGTGGATAAGACCACTTTCCACCCACTACAACCATAGACAAAGAATCATTTAAAGTGAAGCTCAAAACTATACTACCTCGGTCTCTTTGAACGATATTTTATCGTGCCGAGCACCCTGATCATCCTGCCACTAGCCAAAATTCAACTCAGTGGTGGGTCATAATTCAAAGTCCCAATCTTTATTTAGCATTCTATTTCACACAACAACCATTTAGATTCAATTCATTCATATATCCTCTTTTCGAGCTTTTTCCCATAAGAATATCCCATTGTGGGGAATAATCAGACACTCCAATCTCTTAGCTAACAAAAAGATTAGGGTGGTTGACCCCATCACACATGTCATAAATATACCTTATGGGTAGGGCCCCGTTAAGCCCAGTCCCACAGGTCATTACTATCACACAGAAACCACTCACCTTAGTAAAAAAAAATTGATGGGCAGGGGTATTCATTAAGCTTTCAAAATAGATGAAAGTTACCTTTTTACTTATAAATCCTACTTTTATGAGTACGGTTTTTCACATTTGTCACTCATTTTATCAACCTCAGCCATAAGTTTTGCTAAGTGAGCAAACTTTCATAATGTTCTTCCAAATAAAACTCACTTTTTCACATCTTGAAATTTCACACTTGTTGACACGCCATTTTCAACCAAACTAAAGTCGATTGGAGGGTCTCAAGATCAGATGGGTTTTTCCTGCCACAGACGACACTCCCATCGACATTGATTCCAAACTTAAATCTCTCAAGGAGTCTTAATCATGGAAGTCACCGTCACAGACTAGACCGCTTGTGGTATGTAATAAGTTAAGTGAAGGACTTAGAACCAACAGGCTTCCTCATTGCCTGTGTTGCCTTCACCAACTATTACCGGACTACGCAAGCGGGGATGCCGATTTGAACGGTTCTTTCCTTACCCTCTGCCACGCACAAAAGCCAACTATGAATCACAACCACTGGCCAACCAAGGGCTCCCAGAACTTGACAGGTTTCTCTGCCGCAGATGACACCCTTACCGGCAACTGAGAACCAACAGAGTGGAGTTGCCGATTTGGCAGAGGATAAATCTCTAACTCCATAAAAATCTTTTTAAGCCACCCTTCCTCTCTTGAGGGTGAGCGTTTCATAAAAACTTTTAAGACTCCTTCCCACTCTGAAGGAAAATCACCCATAAAAATTTCTCAACCATCCTCCCACTCATGGATGGACTATCCATATAAGTTTTAAAATATCTTTCACTTGAAGATGAGTCCAGATGAAACCAATAAACACTTAGGCCACTTTCAGGCATAACCTCTCTCTTTGTATAATTTTCTGGACTCTTCAAGTCTCCTATAATTCTTTCACTGATAATCACTATTTCTTCACTTCACCGAACCCTCCTTGGTTCACACACTTTTTATTGTATTAATTTAAAATAAAACACAGAAAACCCCACAAGACCACAATGGTGAGAATGCCAATGACAACTAGAATATGCATGAATCTACAACCTGGGGGAATCAAAACCCATATCAGGATGACTCTCAAAAGAAAATCAGATTATCTCGAGTTTCAAATCCTCACAAGCCTCAAATCATCACAATTCCAGGTCCCAATCAGAAACAAAAGACCTTGTATAACATACCCTATGAATCTTAAGGGATCGATACATACAAGACGATCCCAACCATCTTCGCAAAGATGAAAAGATCAGCGTACGAACAATCGAACCTTCTACAACACCTCAAAACCTAAAATCAACTTAGAGAGTGGATAGTTAAAACTCATAATCGTACGCACAATGATAAAAAGCAAAATTCTCACCCGAAATCTAAAATATATACAAAACGAAATGTATGTCTAAAAAAAAAACTTACAGACTCAGGCAAACAACCTCATTTCTTATCTCCTTCCTTTACCATCTTACATCTACAAGGGGTATGTCCAGTCTTCCACAACAGACACATACTATCTTTGCCCATCGTTCCCCCCCTCTGCTATTTCTTCGTCTTGTTCGACTTACAGTTGACGACGTACCCTTATCATCACACTCCCTTTTAGGATCAGACGCAGTGGGCGGTAGAGCTATACCAACTTCTTCCTGAACCCACCACACCTCTGTTTTTGTTTGGAGCATCAAACGTCCTCTCACAGGTACGAGTTGCAGCATTCCTCACTCTAGCCTGCACCTCTTTTCTCTCCACACATGACTTTCTTTTCTTCTCTTTGCTCCATCTATGATTTCGTTTGGCAACCTTAATGTCCTCCTGAAATCCACCTCTCATACCGTCAGAGGTGCTTGCTGCAAGGTCATTTGGTCTTTTACCATACCCATTCTTCTCATAATCCAACGCCTCCTTTCTTTTCCTCGCTTCTTGCAAAGTATGACAAAGGTGTTGATCGAAATTGCCTTCTATAAAATTATCTCGTATTTTATCCTATATAAGCCTCCCTTCTGTCCCACGGATCAAATCCCGCT
The DNA here is from genome assembly GCA_003427395.1 of Chara braunii. NCBI lineage: Eukaryota > Viridiplantae > Streptophyta > Charophyceae > Charales > Characeae > Chara > Chara braunii. The sequence continues at coordinate 979,093 of BFEA01000443.1, forward strand.
GCTCTGCATCCGTAAAGTTCATAAGGAAGACAAAACACTTGTCATATTCAGACAATGTCCAAACCTTGCGGGATGCGCGCTCATACTCCATTAGGAAGTGTCCTACTGACACATAATTGTATCGATCTATCTTCTCAAGATTTGGTCAGTTGTTCCTCTCCTAGCCGGTATTCCACATGTCATCATAGAACTTCCTCCATGATGACCTCGCTCTTCTAACCAACCCACCGACTTCCTCCTTCAAAACTATATGGATATACTTTATAACCTATTTTAGCATCTGTTCCTCAGTCCATTCACAGTAAGACGCTATCTGCCCAAACTTCTCAAGGAAGTTAGAAACGTGATAGCCTTTGAAGAAGTCGATCTCAACCTTGGGTATGTTGTCTCGCTCCCAATCTCGTAAACCCAGTAGAGAGGCGAGCTCCTCGACCCCAGTCTTCCCTTGAGAATCTTTCATCTCGAGCTCCCTCGACCCCATCATCTGTTGAACAACAACGAGCGGCGTTAGGGTCGAGACTCGAGGGAAGTTATGCAACTAAATCCATCTTAGAATATATCGCACTAAAAATTTTCTCGTTCTCATCATGAAGGCGCAAATAAGAATCTATTCAGATTGACGACAATATCGAAGAGAGACCTTAAGCAAAAATCCACTTGAAATAAAACATAAATATTCACAAATAGGTCCCTCGAATCATAACTCCGACACTAACCAAATATCACTTCTACTTATCAAGGAAGGATATTAGACATATACGTCACATAAGTGGGCACTCCAAACATGACTCCAATATACAGTACAATCCACAATAAATATCATAAACTGATAACAATAATTCACAACATGATAAACACAAATTATTTGCAAGAGTTGTAGTTGAAGAGCACAATATGTTTTATAAACAACAATATGAACCCAACTCAACTGTCAGTCGTATAACAAGATAAACCTCAACAACATATTTCATATTCTATAAAAAATAAGACTAGCAATGAGTAAATAACATGATACCATTGTTACCCCTTCAACTCTTAAGTAAAGCATATAATACAACGAGGTGGTGTAATCCTCATGAGATAACATCTTGACTCCAAAGCTCCGCTCTAAAGATCAAGCCTCACCGCAACCCTCTTTGATTCCAGCACTTGCACCTCACCGAACCTAATCATGGTCAGATAGACAACCTCATTCATACCTATTAAGGCAACGAATAGCGAATTCGCGCCCTTACAAATATGATGGCTCTGCTTAACGTGAAACGAGCCTAGATCGCTACTCCATAACTGCTCTCACTAAGCAGTGGTTGTTCCACTTGGTCATCACAATTTCGGCAAGGTAACAAGTTCCTTCCGACTCTCTCAATAAATAATGTAGTTACTTTCTTATCATAGGAAAGATAACAACACCCCACTAATAGACCATGAATATAATTTCGGCGTGAGTCTCATTATCATTCTTGAGACTGATAACTGCTTCTTTAAGCTTTAACGAGGGAGTAACAAATCAAGAATGGACTTCTACTTAGGACACATTATACATGCTGACTGACTCCCTTCAGGAAGAACCACCTTCCACAGAAATAAGTCACCCCATCCACCTCTGATCTCATGCCAAATGTGGGTTTCATACAAAATCTATGTCCCCTTGGAAGACAATTCATAGATGCACCATCAAACAGACATCAAGACAAAATATAATGGAAGCACATATATCGGGATAACCTAATAAAAAAATTGTCATAAACACAAACATATATATGTATATATATCACGTATACTTAAAACATAGGTTTCTCTTCGGATCAGCCACACCGCTAACCCAATAGCCACTACTTCTCAAGCTTTATTGGTAGTTACAGCTTGACAACCCCCAAGTGACTTAACTCATCGCCAACGGATACCATCGAAGGATCAAGGCACAATATTTATTGCAGTACCTATCGTACCATAACTCAGTCTGAGCTGAAGGAAAGACCTTTGCAATCAAACCTCTCACTTTGCACTTATCAGTCACCCCCTCATCCATGTCGCTCACATGTCAGAAGCCTCTTCTAAAGCGACACTATATTGACAAGGGGGAGACGCCTCAGCTTAACGTCTTTACATCCCAATGCAGGCTCAGCATGTTACTCACGTAATAAGTCACCAGCCTCGTAGCTTTGACAGTTATCAACTAAGCTTGCCTCGGTAGTGGATATACCCAACAATGCGGACGCTGCCTCAACTCAACCAAGGCCACATCAGACATGTCACGTATCGCCAAAATATCAAAAGATACTTAGGATAGCAAGATGCTCGTTGAGACCATTATTATATGCGTCAGAGTACTTAAGTGTATAGCCAAACACTTCCTTCCTCAAGTAAACCGCGCACACGCTCATAATCAACACTTCACACTTAGCCCACAATTTTAAGACATCCCCAAAGATAGTCAACGTATCAAGCAATCGACGATATATGTCAAAAGAAAACTTCTCCGTTTGCCTAGTTCTCAGTTTCCCATACCCGAATGTCATTCCACCAGGGACAACGACAGACAACCGTTATCCCCAGCAACGGCGCCACCTGTCGAGCGCATCGGTCCGGTACCACACGAGGCAGCGCAGGACCCTCCCGACCGCGTCACGCAGGAGTTGGTCTGTTCCTTCGTCGCAAATATACATGGAGCTTCCACAAGCCACTCCGGCCGAGTGCACCAGCCATACCTCTCGCGAGTCCCTACGACAGGATAGGGCCTACGCGAGGCACGACTTACCTCCCCCTTACGGTAGCTGTCACCTCTCTTCGGTGGGCGTATCCCCGTCGAGCTACCAGTCCATAGTACGAAAGCTAATCAGTTGCAATCGCAGAGGTGGACCAGCCGAGGGCGTCTCTCGTTCGTTGTAGCATAGGGGGTACGTACGGTATTACGCCTCTATCAGACCCGCACACGAACCGACGCCTTGGGGGGCTGAGGTCCCAAGCATGACTCGTCGTCGGTCGACTAGAACGTATCCCACACAACACACGTACACCACTCTAAGAACATAACAACAAACACACATACACACACACACACACATACATATACATATACAGAACGACACTAAACCAACAACGCGACAACACTCCTAGTCCCTTAGTAGTCATCCCATATGCGAAAATCGGATAGGCGTCACGCGCGAAACTTCATATAAAACCGCGCGAACGCAGGGCTAACTCATATCAACTCGCAATGCAAGCATACGCAATCAGTCGCAATGATGGCGTACCATGTAGTACCCATACTCATGTGGTCCTCGTTAGTCTCGAGGGTCGCATTCGACACTCAAGTGTCGGCTGACACGCGCCTAGAGGGAATGATTTTTCGACGCTGGACAACCGCCAAGTGCGATTGAAAACCACACCCTCTTCTGCACCCTGCGGAGAGTGGGTGGTACACAGGTTCATACCCAGGTTCATACCTGTGGTGGCAATCGTCTCTTATCGCCCTGGAGACCAGCTCCATCATCCATGGTCGGGAAAAAAGTCAAGGGGTTTGACTTTGGCGGTTGCCACGGACTACAACGTCCAACTATAAAAATTAGCAAGCAAAATCAATCAATAAATAAGTAAACTCCCAACACTCATATATCAAATCAAAACTCGATGTAAAATAAAAGAAGGGGAAACATAGACCCATCAGGTATGCAGATCGTGCGACTCATGGTTGTCATTCTCACTGCCTCCAAAGTACGACTCATATACCAAGCTCCAAATACTAACCTGCATAAAACACATACACACACAATAGCCACATTGTCATACACCAATGTGGTCAACTTTACTTTTCCCTGTAACTCACACCACGCCTCACACTCAAGCCCCAATCATAATCCAACTTTTTACAAATCTCATAAGTTCTTTATAATGACCATTAAAAGAAGTCTGGTTAAAACCCTCAAAGAAATATATCAAATCTTAGGGCTAAGGCAATCGAGTTGAGGTACAGGTGTAAGCAAAGTTGTGTCGTGAGCCGACAAGTCGGCGATCAACCAACCGACCTGTTATTAGGGATAACAGAAGATGATCCTCGTAGGATAAAGTTGGAACTAGTCAAAATCCTAGATCGAATGTCCAAAGAAGGCCTGTATCATAAGACAGATTAATGTCCAAGCTAAATCATCAATGTGTGGAGAGCAAATCCCCATGACACGTTCTCACTCAAGACTCTCCTCATAGCCAAGTCGAGGTCTACCTCTAAACCAGTGCCCAAAGAAAGGTAGACCTATGGCAAAATCTCCCTCATATAGAATGGATCCCTAGAATCGCCACGTGTCATAATGTAGTCTATCTCCTTTAATCTAAGAAAATTGCGGCAGCGCTTCCCGTAGAAAAAAAATATCTTTCCTGAATTTATATCAGCCTAAATATGAAAACAGAAACAATATGCAACATTTCAAAGTCAAATTTTGTCTAACTCCCTTAATTCAAAAATTTGAGCAGCACTCCCTTTAGAAAAGGAGACTTCACAGATTTTTACTAAGTCATATATAAAAATCAGACAAGTTGAATTTTTGAAAAGTCAAATTTTGACTAACTCCTTGGATTTGCAAAAATTTCGGCAACGCTTCTCGTAGAGAAAGTAGCTTACAAAAATTTATACAAAGCTAAGTTCAGAATTTAAAATGACTTTGACTTCTCAAGATCCAATTTTATCTAACTCCCTGAAGCAGCAAAAATTTGGGTAGCACTCCCTTTAGAAAAGGAGGCCTCCCAGATTTTTACTAAGGCAAAAAGTCAGACAAACTGAACTTTCAAAAGACAAAATCTGATTAACTCCTTGGTTTTGTAGAAATTTCGGCAACGCTTTCCGTAGAGAAAGTGACTTACCAAGATTTATACAAGACCAAGTATAATAAATAATCCCAGAAAATGCGAGTATTGATCGAAGTAAAAACATATTAGCCAGAAAATGCAGGAATTCATAACTCTAGCACGTGGCGAACAACTAAATCAACTACCTATCAACTGAAACTCAGACTAAGTAGTAATTTCAGTCAGCCACATGCAAGCCAAACCACAAAGGTAAGTACTCTCACCATCCCCAAGTCAATCTTATCAAACAATAGTTCATGATCTTTCGATGATTTATCCCTTTATACCCAGCTTACATAAGGTATAAAACTAGACCACCCAAACTTATGGGAACCTGCCTAGCTCAGCCATAGAATATACACAAACACAGGGCACAACAACTTTTCTCTTCTTTGGGCATATGACTAGGCCACCCTAGTCGCCCTGAACTGTTTAAGTATCCCAACTTTATATAATTATCTGCACTTAGTGTTTTGAGGTAGCATATAACTGAACCGATCATCTTTAGCTCAAGAGTCAGTCTGCCCCTTCGTACCACAAATTTACTCTTGATTAGTATTTTTTTCAGATGGTGATAAGTTATTGTCAGACTACCCAAACTTATGGAACCCTGTCTGACTAGCCTGTTCATAGACAAAATAGTAGTAAAGTATAGTCAAGTTATAACCTTCAGGTATCAGCCTGTGCGTGGCGTTGGACCAAGACCACCCAAACTTATGGAACATGTCTGGTCCTCAGCCTGGTTCATGCTCTTAAAGCCAAAGCAGAAAAAAACTGAAAGAAACCCAAAGTAAACAAGGCGACCAAACCACCCAAACTTATGAAACATGCTTGGTCTCTAAAAAGTCAATCACAGTCAGTCCTCGCAAGTCAAAGCAACCAGACCACCCAAACTTATGGGAACCTGTCTGGTCCTTCAGGCAATTCAAAATAAACATAGCACTGGGCCGTCCAATCGTATGGAGACTCTCCCAAGCTTTGGTCGACCCAGTTAAACACATGCAATACAACCTTTCTCCCATCCTTCCCCCAGATGCAATCCCACAATCTGCTTTCAGTCAAACAACAAAAACTTGAAACTGAATTTGCACAATCATTCCTTTATTAAGTCTGGTTCGATCTTAAAAGTCAAACTGAAAGTCAAAGTAGGGAGACAAGCAATATACTCAGTCAAACACAATAAGAAATACAGTGAGGGGCAATAACCAGAGTTTATAGAAGGAAAATGAAGTCCTTACCTCTCAGTTCCCTGCCTCCAGAACTCCTCTTGAGTTCCAGCAGAGCTCCCGCAATCGGTGGGAGTCTTGCTGCGGTCCTACGGGTTGCAATCCCGCCTGCCGCCTTCCTCTCTGAACTGGACTAGACTTAGAGTAAGAGTGACAGAAAGAAAATGGGTTTCAGACTCTCGAGATACAGGAGGGGGACAACTCAACTCACAGGAGAGGGCCTTGCAATCTCTAATCGCCTGAGGGTCCTGCAATGGCGGCCAAAATCTGCAGCAACTTGGTCAACCCAAAGTCAAACTGGCACGTACCGGTTCCCCGACGATTCTCCCGATCTCCGCCAAGACCTCTTCCTTCAACAGAACTCGGTTCGTCCACAACCAAACTCAGCGAAATACAGCAGCAAGACTCAACAAGGCGTCGTAATCCTCAAATCAGCAGCTGCACTCACAATGTCGAGGTTCACTATGGCAACAGATGGTGACTCTTGACTGACAGCAGTCCCAGTCGGCAATGACTCTCACCACTCGTGTGTCGAAAATCAGGCCCAAACGAACTCTGCAACTCAGATGTTGAGGGACCGACATGTCACACTCTCTTAGTCTTCCACGCTACAGGTTCAGCAACATAGTGCAGGTACAATAATAATCGTCCGTCACCAGAGCAGGCGTATTGAACAACAACCAAGGGGTAGCCATAGACTCTTCTCATGCGGATCTTCACACGGAACAGGTACGTGCACTTCTCCTCTTTCGTCAATCCTGTTGAGGTCTTTACCGGACTCTGGTACAGTCCAACTTTAACCTGTGTGGCAAACTACTTCGACTCCGACAGGCAAGTATTCGTTATTGCCTGAGCCTCCTCCTTCTTTATTACTTTACCCCCGGGGTAAGCAAAGCACCGCCCACAGGTAATTTTCCAGGCTCTGCGGCCGTCCCTCGTTATTTCGGCCGGTAGGCGAGCAAAGTCAAAATGAATTTTCCGCTGCATCATGGGTGCGGACTCGCTGTTCAGTTGCTGCTTTCATGTAGGCGCTCGCTCCTGCCCCCTCCCATGCATCACATGGTCTCTCCTTTGGCTAGCTCAACCAATAGGACGAACACCACTTCAACCAGCAGGTCGGTCCCCGCAACCTTACAACTGTTTTCAGACCCGCAGCCTGTCTTCTACTATTTCCGTTTTGATAGGACGAGCAACGCACCGGCCAACAAGTCAGTTATGCAGCCTCACAGCCCTTCCCCCCCCATGGATGCTGCTTTCTGATCCACTGAACGTGCGAAACGATAACGAATCTTTTCACTGGGACATTGGGAAATCGTACCGCACACATAGGGGATTGAGTCCCTTGCCAGAATACGGCTAGGTCCACCGCTTACCGGCGCAGCACAGTGCGTAACATCGATCTGCCAGGTTGGCCTGACTCCCAACTCCACTCTTATCTCTCTCTCTCTCTCTCCCTCTAATTACATGAGCGAAGCCACAATGAACCCCTTTGCTAAAACACGAAGGATATGCTGCCATTCCAAGATTCATCAAACAAGTAAAAATAACTACGAATCTACCGCTAAAATTCGGCCAAGTGCATTCAGCGTTTTCCAGTTTCTACCCCCAGGGCGGCCTATTCGTCAGTTAACTCCTACCTTACTAACCGATCACTCAAACTAACACTACCATCATCATCGTCTTGCCCCAAAACCCCTATAACGCATCTCCCCACAACCGAGTTCATGAAGAATCAGTTGATTTCCCATATTTTAATTCTTTATCGATAGCTACTTCTGAGCTCCTCCGTGCAACTTATCTACCTTCTATCTCCAGACTTATTAACTCCCTAGTAGATCTAACTACAAAATCGGATTCGTGAGGGCCAAAATCCCCTGGTTCAAGTCCTCCATTGCCTGTTTTCATCAAGAAATAGGCAAGAGTCACTTTCCTTTCCCTCATTCCCTCTTCTCTCCGCCATGGCTCCCCGCACTGACTTTCTCACTAACTCCCTTATCTACTAATTTTTGTTTAATTCCGACCGCATAATCGGATTCGCCAGGCCTAAAAACCCCGGATTCGGCTCTTCCTTTGCCGAAATCCGTTAGGGATCGGGGGGCTAGGCACTTTTCGCCCCCATCACCTTCGTTTTCCCGCTACTGCCATCTCTGCCTCCACTCTGAATGCACCTGGCGTAGTACCCAGCCAGATACATCTCATCCTTCTTCTGAGTGTCTCCGCACTGTCTCCTCATCGTCCCCGACCAGCACTACGCCCCACTTCACTGTCTATGAACGTCGCTTGTATCCTCCCGTGTTATGCTACGCACTAAACCAGACATCACAGCGGGCGTCGACTACCGCAGACCACAGGACGGTAATCGTGGGAGTAAAAACCCACTAAGGAGTGTGTAACCACTTACCTGCCGGTCTATCAGCCTCGAAAATGGAAGGCGTTGAAGCCCGCGACCTATGCTCTACCACCTAGGCCACTCCTACGCCTTGATGGGTAGGAGGACGCAAGGCTGCTGCGCAACCCGCAGCGTGAGCCTCGGTGAGGCAGATCCCAATGCAGATCTTGGTAGTAGTAGCTTTGAAGTCCCAGGTGGAGAGGGTGTCATACGGTCGGTCTGTCTGGGCAAGGTGGCTTTCCGCCCCGACACCCTTTGGCCCGCTGTGCCACGACACAGTTCCCCATCGATCGGTTCTAAACGGGCATGCTCACACTTAAACCTCTTGCAACAGACATTCGGTGGCAGGCCATATACCCACAAACGGCCCCCGCCACACAGGTTTCTTTCCGCCTCGCGGGCTAATTACCCATCGGCTCGCACACACGTCGAACTCCCCGGCCTGCGTTCCAAGGCCGACATGAATTTTCGCCCGCATCTCGAACACCCGGGGACCCGGACGAGCCCGCCAAAAGACGTACGTAGTCAAAGTCGTCGACGACGAGCACCCATGTCCTGGCGACGTAGCAACTAAGCCAGACCTGTTGGTCTCGACATCGGACTTGGAATCGATCACCGAGCTAAGGACCTTAAAAATTCAATAAAAGTAAATAAATAAATAAATGAATAATAAAATTGAGAATGAAAGTCATGCATCCCTCTACTCCATGACGTCGTGCATACCCAGACTGCGCTTGGTTGCGCCTCGCCGTCAATACCCCGAGCGCACCGCTCTCCCCGGCGAGGGCCTAAACTTCCTCCCGTATGCGGGCCATCGGGCGGAAGAGGCTGCACTAGTGTGACTTTCAGAAAAAACACGCCAAATACCCTTATAAGGTTATTTGGTACGACAACGCATAGAACCCATGGTCGCATAATCGCTGGAGGACATTGTGAAGGTGAATCAGATGTTCCTCTAAGGTACGACCACAGACCAGGATGTCGTCAAGGTATACTAGAACCAAGTCCTCAAGAACGTCTTGGAACATCGTGTTCATGGCCGTCTGGAAGGTGACAGGTGCATTACGGAGACCAAGGCATGACGGTAAACTCATAGTTCTCAAAACGAGAACGGAAAGCGGTCTTAGGCTGGTCCTCCTCGGCTACACGGATCTGGTAATATCCGTTATGAGGATTGATCTTCGTGAAAAAGTGGTGGCCGAAGAGGCGGTAAACAGATCATCAGGGTGGGGCATAGGATAACTGTTTATGGCCATATAGTCGTTGAGACCACAGTAGTCGAGGCTGAGGCGGATGGTGTTGTCCTTCATGCGGTCAAAGAGGACAGGTGCACTCCATGAGGACGTACTCGGTTTAATAAAGCCCTGATGAAGCAGAATGCGGTAGTTGGGTTCGAGCCGGATGCAGTATGGGGCATGATGCTGAATGCGGTAGCTGGGTTTGAGCCGGATGTGGTGCTCGATATCGAGCATAGGGGGGATGCTGCTATAGGAAACAAATGGTGGAAAGACATCGTGATACTCGTGAAGGAGGGCAGCGACGCTAGGCTGCAAGGAAGAAAGAAGGGTATCAAATTCCTTGGCGGTCGTGGCGTCTGACGCAGGGGTGAAGGGAGTCGGTGTGGGAATACGTACAGAGGGAGTCTCACTGGTTAGAGATGCAACAAAGTGAGATGAGCTAGCAGGGGTGGAGGATGAGGAGGTTGAAGGATCAAGAGGGTCGGGGGGCTCGGGGAGTGGTGGGTCGAGCTCGACCAACCCAGCATCCTGATGCATGGAGTTACAAGTGAGGAGATCCGTAATATCGACAACATAGAGTTCGGCATCCGGCGGACGAAAGATGTGGTGGAACTAAGTAGGTGTTAAGATGGCGACATTGACAGGGGAGAGAGATGTAGAGTCCGATTCGTGCAACAATGGAATACGACATTGCTTCCCATCCTTGGCATCGAGGACAAGATCGTTGTGGATCCAATCGGGACCAGAATGGGCTAATTGATGGGAGTAGGCGGTGCCGAGAACAAGGTCGTATAGGGTTTTGATGGCGTCGAAGGTCCACTGGTCATGGAACCGAGGGACCTTGCGAAGGCTAAGGGGCATCCGCAAGGGAAAGGAGAACGGAAGATCAGGCACCACACAATCGACGAAGGACTTGGCCTGATTGTCACCAAGCGTAACGATGGCAGTAGAAGGGTAGGCAGATGTATAGAGAGATGCTTCCTTAGATGAGCGAGGATGTATAAAATCACTAGTAGAGCCTGAGTCACATAGTGCGTAATGAACCTTGGTGGAGGTCCCGAGGCGCACCAGAATAATAGGTAAAGTGCAGTCCGGGTTGTGTAAGCATGAGACATCGCAAATAGGGTGTGCTCTCTGAGGCGGAGACGTTCCTGGTGGACCTTAACACACTCGAGGTCTAGGAAGTCGATGATATCCTCGACTGTTACAAGGGAAACACTGCAGCGGGCCGTGCTTAGAGCACGCCTAGGAGGAGGAGAAGGAGGAGGATAAGAAGAGATGTTCGGCAAAGAAGGGGAGGGTGTACCAGCGTCGCTAGGGTCAACCAAAGGTGACGGCTGACCCGAGTCATCATGGAGAGCAGCAAGCGACGAGAAGGTAGAGTCGCAAGCAGGTATATTGGCTACTGTAGGAGGGTCAGGAGAACGGAAGATCGCTGCTAGGTGGCTGCGGCGCTCGATGTCGAAACTGGGGGGTCAGGCTGAGGGCGGGCCTAATGAGCAAAGTGACGCTGGAGGGCGTCTACGTAGGGGCAAGTGGACGAGGTATGACCAGGTAAGTGACAACGAGTACAAATACCTCACGCAATGGAAGTCCTCACTCTCCTCAGTAGTCAATTGGGCCTGAGGGAAGATGAAACCCGCAGGTAGGGGCTGCTATGAGGCCGATGAGCGAGTCCTTGTGGATGAGGACTGGCGTTGCGGAGAAGGTTCGGGCAAGGTGCTCATCCAGGTCGAGATCGTCTCCGTCAACAGGGGACTGAGGGTCAAGTCCTTGATCGGGGTCACTCAGGGAGCTATCGGAGCCAGTACCGTCATCTGTGCTCGAAGGCTCGCGAAGCATGACCTGAACGCTACGAAAGAAGGATCGTCCAGGACCTCGACGACGGCCGTGGCGATATGTGGAAGACTGTCGGGGTCGGGATGTACCAAGTGATGTAGTAGCAGCGGGAGGGGCAGCACCAGGCTGAGGTGTCGAGCCAATGAGTGGTGTGTAGGTGAGCTAGATGGCCTTGGCGATGTTGAAAGCCTCAATTAGGTGTGGATCGAGTATGCCATCATTTGTAACTGGAATGGCTGGGGTAGGCCTGCGCGGAAACGCTGGACCGTGGTGTCATCAGTTATGGCGGTGATGGGAATTTGGGCGCGTACACGGTGGGATGCCGTGATATATGACTCTAAGGCATTGTTGCCACCAAGCCATCTGATCGAGGCCACACGGGTAATCGGGTCGCGAGGAGGCATAGGGCGAGAGAAGTACTGCTGAAGAAAGTCACGAAACTCTACATACGTCATGCCCTCGTGTACACCCTGTTATGCGCGAAGGGCGAGGAAGTCACGCCACGTGGAGGCAGCTCGAGCCTTGAAGCGAGCGGAGATCTCGGTAGGCCACAGATCCATGGGGACACCATGAAACCGAAGCTTCTCCTCGAAGGTAGTGATCCATCCGTGGAGCTCAGAGGCCTTGTCGTCGAACTGTGGAAGTCGGTCCGGTCGGAACTGGGGTACGTAAGTTGGGGACCAATAGTGAGAGGTGAGAGAAAGGGAAGATTGGGACAAAAGGACAAAGGGAGTAGTAACACCACTAGAGGTGCTAGAAAGGGGAGGAAGCTAGGGAAATGGTCTCTGACATATTGTGGTGGCCAGTGGGGGGAGAGCAAAGTGCATCGCAGCCACCTGTGTCTGGTGTTGTCGCAACTTGTCAATAAATGAAATGAGCGATAGGCTGGGCCGCTATGTGTGGGCGAGGAGGCTGGTTGCCCTCAAGTTGGTGAATGCGGTCCATAGCCACTACGAGCTGGTGGTGAAGGTCAACAATCTGTGTCTGAGGTGTCAGAGGAGGTGGGGGAGGAGACAAGGGGGCGGGGGGTGATGAGGTAGGGGCCATAGAAACTAAAGTCCAAGAGGTGGCGGGACAAGATGCCATGAGTCCTGGGGAGGAAAGTGCGGGGGTGGGAACTTGGGAGGAAGAGATGGCTGCAGAGGAAAGGTGAGTCAGAGGAGAGGATATGCCACTCGTGGTAGAGACAAGCGTGTAGATGACGCCAGACGAAGAAGGAGAGGAAGATGATATAGATGTTGATGTAGTGGCTGGGGTGGTGGAATGCGGGATGCAAAATTGGAGAGGGGGGAGAGAACGGGTTCGACACTCTGTTTGTGTCATACGGTCCAACAGGGTTGCAAACTGAGCGTCAAGACGATGTGTCATGTGGTCAGATAGGGTGGCAAGTTGCACACCGAAACGGTCTTGCATCCGTTGTAGGAACATAGCAAGCGCATCCGCCGGGGTAGAGGCGGTAGCACCAGAGTCTACCGCAGTAGCAGCGACGGGTGATTGGGTTGCGATTTCGTGGGCGAGAAGTGCAAGGCTGTCACTAGTGGAGCAAGCTAGGATCAAGGAATCTGCGCTCCGCATGGAGTCGATAGATGAAGAGGATGAAGATGGTGTGGAGGGAGAGCTAGGACGGAAGAAACGCTCAGTGGCCGCGGTCGGCGTATCAAAGGGAGTGAGACGTTGGGAAGCGTGGGCATCTTGAGCTCGATTTTGTAGAGCACGTTGAGAGTGGTCACGTGAGGCTAGGGTGGACGGAGAACGAAGGGCAATGGAAATGAAGTCTAACGGACTTGCAAAATTAAATCAAGAAAATTCAGAGGTGGATTGAGGGAGGGATCGGAAAATTTCCAATTCGGGCGAGCGGATGAGAATAAATTTTCAAAGACTGACGTCGAGTATAGAGAAAGGCATGCATAAAATAATCACAAAGTCAAAATAAAATTCCAAAATTATTTGAACATAAATTCAAAATTTAAAATAAACAAAATTAAAAAAAATATATATATATTCGTAATTTTTTTCTTTTTCTAATGTACTATATCATATTCACTAATATTGTATCAATAGTATTATCGCGGAGAAGATAGAAGAGGTGAAGATGAGTTTGGGGGAGAAGTTTGAAATAAAATGAAAACTTTTGTATCGTATTTCCGAAATAAAAAGAAATTTGAAAAATATTTGAAATAAAAATAAAAAACTAATTCCTAAATTAAGAATTTACGATGAAATGGCAAAAGGAATTAATGAAAGCCAATAAAATAAATCAAGGTAAATTTTAAAATTTTTTAGATTAAGTTAAGAAAATTTAGCTACATGTTGCAAATTTAAGCGAATTTCAAAGAAATTTAAAAGAATTCCAAAAGAATAAAAAAAAGACTTGCAGAATTTGGGAATTTTATGGGGGGCAGAAAGTAGAAGTAGAGTCGGTGTCATAAGAACTAAATTCAGTAAATTTCAAAATTTATTTCATAAATTTTTGAAATGAAATGAAATTTTAAACTAAATAACGAAAAGATTTTGGTGTAATAAAGGAATTCACGACTTTTGAACAAAAACGCCATAATTAATTTCGTGCACGGAGTTGGAGGAAGAGAGAATGAGGATCAATCCTATCGAATTAGGTAGAATTTCCGCACGGCAGAATGGACGACATTATCAGAGAAGCACAAGGAGAGACAATACTCGTCACACATATTAGGAATTTTAGATGATGCGACCGATTAGGTGTGATGGTAGAGGGGAGAAGGGCGAATGGAGAGGAGATAGAACGGGAAGAGAAACACAAGATCTTTTAGAGAGATCGACAAGAGGGAGAGGGGGGGATTAGTAAGAGGAAGTGAGATTGACGATACCACGCTCCCGGTCAGCCGGGAGCAATCGAGGTCCTTCCTCCTAGTCGAGGAAGGTCTTCAATCAACCCCTAAAGGGTCTTCTTGATCGTTCCCCCGGTGGAACAACGAGGTCGTCGGATCGAATGCGCGCAATGAAGGTGAGCAGCTGTGACAATGATGATGTCGACGATGGCGGCGATGATGATGATGATGATGGCTCGTGGAGATGGCGGCACACCGAATGTCGGGGGAGCAAAAAGCAGCGTCGCTGTGAACGCTTGATTGGCACAACCCAGTTATCCCTGTGGTAGCTGCTCTAACACCTCTAGCTTGAAGTGCTGAAACGTTAGAGGATCGATAGGCCACGCTCTCACAATTTGTATTCGGATTGGAAATCAAAATCAAATGTGCTTTTGTCCTCTTCCTCCTCACGAGATTTTTGTTCTCGTTAAGTTCATCTCAGGATAATTGCGTTATCTTCTAGCGGATGTGCCGCTCCAGCCAAGCCCTGGTGCGCACGTGCGCGGAGGCGGAGGTAAATTGGGGAAGGAGCGTGGGAAGGGAGGGGAGGCAAATCACACTGGGAAGCAGGGGAGTGGGGTCGAGATGCGGGGGGGAAAGAGAGATGGGCGGGAAGGGGGGAGGGATCGCAGGGGGGGAACGCGATCAGGTGGGATCGAGGTCGGGAGTACGGGGGGAAGAATCGGGGCGAGTCCGGATCAGCGGGGGGGGGGAAGGAGGTGGGCGAAGTGAGGAGAAGATGGGGGAAGTCGGGATCAGAGGGAGATCAGGGAGAAAGTCGGGATTGGGGGGGGAGTAGAATCGGGGACGGATTGGGGGAAAGAGGGCGGGAAGTCGTGTGAACCGGCTAGGGGCTGTCTCTTATACACATCTAGATGTGTATAAGAGACAGGTCACATGGCTCCCCGCACTAACATTCTCACTAACTCCCTTATCTACTAACTTTTTCTTAATTCCATCCGCATAATCGGATTCGCCAGGCCTAAAAACC
>BFEA01000443.1:1004142-1025254 GCA_003427395.1 Chara braunii
ACCTTCGCGACTCTTTTTGTATACTCGGGTTGTGCCCCGGCTACGGACCAGTCAAGTAGGCGTCCACCTTAGCAAAAGGTTGGGAGTGCACCATAGGGCTTTCCATTGGTCCACGCAGGCTCGACGCCTTGCTGTACAGCAGAGCACTACCGGCCTGAGGCCGTGGTA
This sequence comes from Chara braunii, assembly GCA_003427395.1. Classification (NCBI taxonomy): domain Eukaryota; kingdom Viridiplantae; phylum Streptophyta; class Charophyceae; order Charales; family Characeae; genus Chara; species Chara braunii. Next base: position 1,004,311 of record BFEA01000443.1, read on the forward strand.
GTCGCCAGGCTCGCCCTGGGACGTGGAGTCAGAGGAAGTGGTGTTGTCTTTTCTGCTGCGCACCAGGGGCCACTTAGTCCCGTTATGGGTCAGGTGCAAGCTGCTGCCACTGACAAACAGAAGGGCAAAGTGAGGAAAGGAAGAAAAGAAGGGGAGAAAAAGGTGAAAAGAAAATCAAGCGTTAGATCTGAACCCACACATCAGTCCGAGAAAAACCGGTGGCTTCAGACTACTGCGATGTTATAATTCCCATACTTTTCTTGATTTTATTATTATTATTATTATTACTATCTTTTTTTTTAGTTACTAAGTTTCCTTCAGGCCTTTTAGGCCTGTCACTTCACAGGAAGGCCAACGGTTCGAATTTCGAGCGTGGTTGTGGTCTGTGGCCTAGACTGGCCCGACCTTTCACTTAGCGCCAATGGCTGAAAAGTTCGATCAAGCGTGGTACGGGGACCCCAAAAGAGGGGCAACCCGCGGCCGCATTGGTAGGAGGCTTATCACCCCCCAAGTGGAGAGTCATAAGCCCCCTCCTTGCCATCGGACACAGGTACCCGGTGGCTATAATCCGACGTTTCCTTTTTAGATCGGAAGGGTTGCCGGTCAGTGTCCCATTATGGGACCCCTGCATCGGTGGCGGTCACTTCGCGAGGAACGTCGGCGCTATGACCGTTGATGTCCTACCTCCCGATTTTCCTTTCTTTATTTTGTTTTCTTTCACTAATTTGTGAGTTATAAAATTAATGGAAAATGAAATTCTGGAGTTTTATTTGCAGTTCCCCCTATTCAGAGCACAGGGATCGCGATAAGTGGCAACCCTATAAAGAGCGAGGGTGGGTTTGTCATTTAAGTCGCGTCCTACTCTGAGCTCGAGCGATCTCGGTGCGCCGAGTACTAGTGAGTCCGAAGGAGAGAGCGTTGGCTAGTGTGGTGAGTGCGGGAGATCGTCTGAGTGCCCGCCCTTGTGCTATGAGTTTCTGGGTACGGCTATCCGGGAGCCAGTAGCCTGGTATCGGCCAATGCTTTCGAAAAGACAGCCATGGTGCGAAGCAGCGGGTTGTATGGCTATAGGCCGAGATGCATCTAGTCCCTCTGGAGATGGGAGCGGATGTCGGGAGATGGGCCTACAGTAACAGCCGTGCTGGACTACAGCTACGGCAGGCAGGAGGCGAAGCTGAGGATAAACGTAGAGGGAGGAAAAGAGGAGGAGATGAGGGCGGACCCAGACCTGCAAATGGCAATTACGGAGGCAAAGGACCGCGCCGAGAGACGATGCAGACGAGACGGGGTCACAGACGAGATCAAGGTGAAGATCACTTACCTGGAGGAGGAGACATCTACGAACACTGCTGAATGTGAGCAACAGCATCTCGACCGCGACACAGAAGCGGAGAGCGACGCTAGCGACCTAGGGTCCGCGACCCAGTCCTGGCACGGACTGGACCAGTGGCGGCGGGACCATTCGCCCGCTGAGCTTGTGGAGGACGAGCTCGAGGTCAGCTCACGATAGAGAAGGCCTTGAGGCCAACTCGACTCAGCGAAGGGACTGAGGCCGCGCGGCGGTTGGAGAGGACCAGATCTACTAGGAGAAGGGACGCGAGCGATCAAAACAGAAGAGGAGGAGAATGAGAGAGAACACAAAAAAAAAAGTTAGACAAGGGAATAAGGTTGATGTCACCTACCTGACGAGGGCAGTGTGTCGGGGATCCTGGGACGGAGTGGATGCATGAGGACGTGTGGTGGTACACGGAGCCACTAGAGTTGATGTCGGCCACTGTTGCAGGAATCTGGTCACGAGAAAAGACAGTCGCCAGTCTGTGACTAGCTCGGAGCACTGACGAGACGAGGGGTCTTAGCAAATTCATCAAACATACGGGCCGGCCTCCCACCTGGGTGGGAGGTCCCACGGTGCACGCACTGGCCAGTTAGTAAGTGATCAGCAACACACCATGCTATTCCCCGCGGTAGCAGAGAACATCGTATACTTTGCAATCTTGAGCCCATCTTGGTCACGGCTGCGGTGGGTGTGAGAGGTGTTGTGTGAGGGCAATGATGGTCTGCAAGAGGGCAGGAGAGGAGAACTTTCAGAGAGAGAGGGGGCGGTGATCCATAGTCAATCAGGGTTTGGGGATGAGCCAACACTCTTTTGCTGTGCACGAGGGGTAGTGATAGGGGAGGAAAAGCGATTGCACTGTCCCGCTCGACGGTGTACAGAGACGGGTTAACCCTTTGTTCTTTAATACCAACTAGCCGCATTCGAGCAGACTTAGCGGATTGTTGAGGGGGATTGTGAGGGGGGGTGAAACCCTCTGTTGTCGTTTATGCAACGACACCCTTAGCTTGAGTCTGTTGCAAGTCGCTCCTCACCGTCCTGAAGGGGCGTTGCTTGCCGTGAGCCTACGTGGTTGACGTCACTCACTGCGGGAGAAAAGAGAGAGTAAAGGCGATGTAAGAGAGAGAGAGGGCGGGGAGTAACAGAGAGAAAGAGAGGTCGGCAAGACGCGAGTTCGTTGCAAAGGTTGACATTACCCGCGTGGATCCAAGGTGACAGTGTCGAATGCAGCGAGAACTACGCGTTGTCTGTTCGCATCAAGAACGAACAAGTAAGATTGAACTTGGCAGGAGCACGCGTAGGTAAATACCAGTACATGCATGCATTTGAGGATGAGACACAAGTAAGATGAGCGAAAGTGTGAGGTACGGACGATGCTCGAGAACTGAGCATGCCTCTCGGAGTACGCACGTAATCATTACAAGGAAAGAGGGGAGGGATGATGCTCAACGGTCGACTCGCGTACTACCGTCTGAGGAAAAGGGGCGCGGTTGTAGTCGTCGCCTCGACAAAGAGAATGGACAAAGAGACTTTGTAACCATAAAGAGAGAGAGAGAAAGTGAGTCTCGTGAGAAGCGTGTGGAAGGCTGTGTTAGCAGTCTGGGATCGGATCACAATAGTAGCCCAGGGTGGGGTGAGAATGGTATAATAATTAGTGGGTAAGTTCTTGGTAACGACAATATTGGTTTCGTTCTGACTTACCTCGGGTACCAAGTTCCCTGAATGACGCGTAGCGGACATGCAACCTTTCCACCTCCATAAGGGCTATACGCAAGAAGAGCCTCGCGCTAGTCACACTTCCTGTCAATTGTACGGAAAACTTGGGGTCATTTACGCCATGTTACTATCACTTCTCCCCCTCCGCTCGTGCTGGTCCATCGTGGACACCCCCCTTGAACCATCTGTGGTTCGACGGAGTGAGGATTGTCAAGAGAGATGGGCTGAGTCTTCAGACGCTACCAGTACTGCGGACAATCGTTTTTTGAAACGTATATGCCAGGTGGCTAGTATTAGTCTGGCGGTAGTCGAAATGTAACAGGGTGTGGCAGAGTGACACGAAGCGGGGGAAGGAAGAAGGAGAGACTGGTTTAATGAGATAATAATGGATGGATAACGGTCGAGACAGACAAGATTACGATCACTGAACGCTAAGTTTTCTTCTCCAAAATCTCCTCTTCCCATCAAGCATTCCCTGTTCAATGGGAAAAAGGGTAAATGTAAAGAGAAAAAATGCTTACCTTTTGATTAAGTTTTTGCTTGATGGAGAAACAGTTCATAAAACATAAAATGAACACGTAGTTTCAGTTAAATAGAATGGGAGGCACGTTGAAAGTCGTATGGGTAAAGCGTCTTTCCATGCTCGCCGCCTTTACCCTTGCGTTGAGATTTGAGAAATGACAAACGCTGCTTTCGACAACTGTTCAAGCCTCGTTGATTAATTTTGCTCATTTGGTTTGTAGTGGGGTAAGGTGGGACAGAAGCGAAAGGAAACGCCAATTTAAGGGAGTGAACGGACTCCATGAAAAACTTTGTGCGACAGTTGAAGGAGTGACGTAAATAAGGAAAGTGAGATCCTGATTAGGGACTAGGCCTGCATTAAAACTCGTTTTCATCACTCTATCATCCTTTGTGGTTTGTTTAGTGCAGAGAATTTGCACCAAGTGCAGGAACTGAGTAAAAGAATGTTAGTATCAGATGGTGTGAAACCCTGGGGTGAGGTTTATACCGATCTCAACAGCTGTAATTCGAACATTAAAGGGGGTCTGACTCAAAATGTAACCACTTGTATAAAATCAGGTTGATCCTAAAACCTTACGAGACTTACCATTCCGTCCACTTATTTATTTATTGTGAATTATTATCAAGATCTGCATGGATTGCATAACTGAACCTCTAATCGCGCTCAACACGGTACACGGTGATGCTCACGCCACTCGCAAGTGGGAACCACCCATGCCATGCTTAAATTCATGGGGCCTTTTCGATCGGGACTCACCGCTGGAGACAACCTGTGCATTACGTGAACAGGGTCTGTGTCGAGAGGCTAAGCTTGTACCGTGTGCGTGTTTAGAAACGAGGCTGGTGTCACGACCGCAAACAGGAAGTGGCCAGTAAGGACCTACTGCATGACAACGCATCCGGGAACGTGCGAAGTCATTGTTCGGTGCCCCTAGCAAATGAACGTCGATCACACTCCCTGTTGAGTATCAGATGAATGAAACAAAAAAAGATAGGCCCCTGTTAAGATAATTGAAACCACCTATTGTTATTAGGTGATGGGCACTCGATTGACCCTCAGTTGGGGTTTTCGGGGTGGACTGGGCGGTCTAGCTCGGAGTGAATGTCGGCATGAGTAAGCCTTGAGTAGTACACGACAAGAGTTCCCGTCACGTCTCCCCATCCTCTCTGGTGACTGACGAGAGGCGAGCTGGGTTAAAACCTCTGGGGAAAAAGGGGGGGGGATTCTTAGTTGTGCGCCGTCAACAGAGAATTTAGGTGAGTGTGCCTATACCTCTCTGGCCAACTCGTCTCCTAGGTGGCCACAGTGGGACTCTACGAGCAGTAGGGATGGCAAAAGGGGGAAAACACAGTCAAATGCACCACCAGTGATCAACGATCAGATAGCTCAACAATCGTCAACATACTTTTCGGAACAGTCGGACAAGCTAAACAAAAACATTTAGGGGCTGGCCAGAAGATCACTCTTTATTTGAGCACAATTTCAGTTCGCTTCCTGACTCGTGAAGTTGCCTCGACTAAGCTCAATCAGACTTTATTTGAAAGTGTTTTCTTGGTAATGGTGCATTGGTGCGATGGGGTTTTGCAGAACGATGGTGAGAGGGAATACACTAATGATCTCCTGTGCATTTCATTGGGACAAAACTGAAGCATGGGAAAATCTCGCCATCATAGATGCTCGACGTTGGGTTAAAGTCATGAGGGAACGGGCACTAGAGTAAGTGAAAGAACAAAAGTTTATTGAGTATACTATTTACTTTCATGAGTTGACCAGTAAATTGCACAGTACCTTTTCATCTATTGAGACAGTCGGACGAGAAAGAAGAACTGTTAGTGATTAGCAGTGAGGGTGAGAACAGAGAAGAGATAAAGTTGTCGGGGGTGCCACGTGTGACAGAAAAGAGGGGAACCGACTAAGCAGGGACGTGTGGCAGCTTTCGGGAACCGGGCATCATCCAGTCAAACATTCAATTAGTCTGCAGACACCATCTAATCAGGCATTCATGTAATATTCAAGCATCAATCAATCAAGTTTTCGGTCAGTACCTCCGCCACATTTGTGTCAGTACCCAATCAATACTTAATCAACACTTGGTTGTCGTAGCTACTTGGAGCCCCCGATCAGAGCTAGTCAATGTTCAGCTGCATGATTCAATTGAGGGGTTGAATCAAGGTCAGTCACTTTTATCTACATTCGTGATCAGAATTAGTCAGGCAGTACTCTTGCCAGAAGACACAGACCAATCAACACACCTACTTCAGCCCATGAGTACAGTACAGTCATCTTCAGTCCCGGAGACTGTTCTTGCCCGTCTCAACAGTATTGCGTCTAGAGACGCTTTCCAGTACCAGTACGTCAGTGCGGTGGGTTTCAAACGGGAGGATCTGTCAATCTTCGTTGTTCTTACCGTCTTTGCAGAACGAACCATTCATGACTTGAGGATATACCTAAAGAAAGACAACGAAATTTATGAGCACTTTGATTAAGTTTGGATCCTGACTTCAAGATACCTCGAAGAAAGAGGGAGAGAGTTTGGCGAGAGTGGTGCCAAGATAATTCATAGTTTTGGACCCAAGCTCTGCACCGACTACCCAAGGTCACATGTCCCTTCTCTTCGCATAGACGGTTCCTTCTGGAGTGACCTGGTCGACCTAGCGAAGAGGTACATCTCACCAGTACAGATTGACTATGGGGCAGTGACAGAACCTTCAGAGTTTCAACATCTCATACAACGGATTTTCTCTCGGCTCTATCTTCCTACCCTATGGGAGGAGTTTTGTGCAATGGTTGACTTTCGGGTCATGAGTCTTGGATGAAAATGCTCAGAACTAGTAGGCTTCAGGTGGCTCTACATCGAGAGACCACAACCTCAAAGGGTACGGAGACTTGGCCGGAAGCACAAGAGACATGCAGCAAAATAAAAAATTGAGTGTAAGATTCAGAAGATGAGTGAGAACTCTTGACTAGTGCTGGTTGTGCTCTATACATGTGTACTTTCTGAGACTATTATGAGTTTTCATTCTTCCCTTATTTGCCCTTGCAATTGCTCGAGTCAGTCAGTCCTGTATTTTCGGTATTGCTTTGCTTGATGATGGGAAAGACCCCCTTTCACGACAGGCGGTGGTCCCTTACGTTCACTAATAATTCTGTCACAGTTCTCAAACTTAGTAAATTGGCAAACTGATGCATGCATGACATATCAGCATTTTTTTATTATTATTTGCATGATTCTTTGTTGTTCCGAATCAAAATAAAAGATTCCTAAGACCAGGGACCGGCGAAGACCGTAAATGAAGGGTCTCGCTCGAAGCCGGACGCACACAATAGAAAGGGATTTGCTTTAATTAATTTATTTGATTTATTGCAAAGTCGACCAAATCCTGCGTGATAGCATGTCGGGTTTTTGGTTGTCTGAAGAGGCCTCACTGGAAAAAGTGCGACAAAAATGGCGGCGTTGCCGGGGACATGAAAAATTTTCGTGTTCGGAACGAGCCTGGGTTAGCAAACAACTTTGAGTTTTGATTAGGCCTTGAGAACTGTTGTTATTTTTCGAAAATTTCAGACTGACTTTATTATTTCGATTGAGATGTTATTCTCTTAAAAATCTCAGTTGCTAACTGAGTCTCATCTCTTCATGTGTGAGGTACCAAACAAGACTGGAGGAGAAGACATATATAATTATTGGAGAAGGTCGAGCTTAATCTCAGGTATGCGGTATGAGCCATTGAATACTGAAAGACTGAGAAAGAAGAGAACAAATCAGGTCCGGGAGATGTTGGTCGACGATACATTGAAAAGACTCTCTAAACTCACATCCAAGGAGATACCCCCCTACCAGTATGAGGGTTGCTGGGTCTATCACTCACATGGTTCAACCATCTGTATAATGTTGACTTGCTTCTTGGAAGGAGATATCTATGATATCCGTCCTTATGTCAAAAAGGTAGGATGCTATAATGGTGAGAATTTTAAGTTGTTATGGGAAATTATTGTTCAGTTCATCTATGATGAAACAGTGGACCTAATCAAGCGAATGAAGAAAGTGGAATGGGGTCTGATGCCAGTAACATATGAGAATGTTCTGATTCCTCCTATCCCTGAAAACTACTGTGATGGGACTAATTGGCTACCAATTATCAGCATGGTACTAAAATGGGAGAGATAATTGGTGGTCATGAGATCTAAAGAGACTTCAGCAGAGGAAATCAAACAGAGAAGGTCGAAATTTGACCGAAGTTCGGGCCCAAGCGAAGAGAAGGTCAAGTGCCTCCCGAGATCACTGAATGCTCTTAGTAAGAGAGAGGTGTTCCCATATGAGGTTGTCAGATATGAGATGGTCGAGAGTGGATGGGAGCAGGAACGATTCTATGTACTGACATTTTATTTCGTAGACCTGGATACGTATGATGTGATAATTTATGTTCCAAAAGAAAGAAGTACTGACGCAGTGTATGGGAGATGCTGGGGACTTGCTGAAGAGGTTATATTGAAAGAGAAAGAGAGACTCGAGAGGGAAAATAAATGCTTCATTGGATCTACTCAATTTACTGTCTTTGAGGGATTTCCAGCTCCTTCCTTACCTGATATTAATTTGTCAAGAGATAATTGGTCTGCAGTGGTTGAGCTTGCACTCAAAGCGGAAAGAGACAAAAGAACCAAATGAGCCAGCTCTACATACCTCCAAGCGAGAAACCCTGGTTTAGACTGGTAAGAGGACATGGGAGGTTGAGTTAGGTACTCCAAGGAAACTTTCTCCTTCGCGTTCTAACCTTCTCTTCCCATCATGCACGATATTCGATGCTCGTTGCAAGCATGAACCTCTTATATACTCTTCAAATTTATGTCTTGGTACGTAGATCCTAACATCAAACTCATCAAGATCATTAAAGTAACTGGTAAAAACATACACACTGTCCTGCTCTCGCCCTGGATTCTTTAGTGCCGCATATCTCACAATCTCATAGGGAATCACGACTCTCCTCGTTATAGAATTAAGGAAATTTAACAGCTTATCCGTGGTATGTGGGAGAAATTGTCAGATTGATGTTATAGCCGCATTGCATGACGGGATAGTCGGAGGACATCGAAGTTTCACGACAACTTACAAAAAGACGATGAAACTCTATTACTGCGAAGGGATGTTTGAAATGACTCGTAAATACTGTGAGTCATGTGTACCCTGTCAAGTACGATCGCCTATCAAGTACAAAGAGCCTCTGCATCCTAGGTACATCAAAGAAGTATGGGTGGTTGTCCACTTGAAACTATTGGCCATGCCACTGGGTCTCGGCGGGTATAACTACATATTTGACGCAAGGGACAATCTTACCGGGTTTGTTGATAGCAGGGTAATTAGGAACAAGACAGGGGCAACACTGGCAGAGTGCATTAAAGAATACTACCTCAGGTATCCATTCGTGTTAGAGTTTACAATGGACAAGGGGTCTTAGTTTACGTGTGGGGAAGTGAAAGGACTGCTGAAAGAGCTGGGAGTAATGGGTAACTACACGACTCGGACTCACCCACAAGCGAATGCGCCAGTTGAAAGAGGCCATAGTACCAACTTGCTAGCCAAGTAGACTAATGGGAAGCCGAATCTCTGGCCTAAATTTCTGAAAACGGTATTCTTTGTGGAGAATATCACTGTCAAAAGAACAACAAGGTATGCATCTGCGACCCTCTGGTATTGTCGGCACACCACATTTTCAATTGAGAGTTCTCTAAGAACATGACGCAGACAAGACTTGGAGAACAATTTGACACTTGAAGAGCTACTGGACCTGAGGGCAAGGCAAATCAGCGCCACATAAGAAAGGATTCAGGAAGCGGTCATAAAAGTGGCGGATAGCCGTGGAAAAGACAAAGAAAGGTGGAACAAATTCCCTAGAGTGAGGGTCGAGCCACTGCAAGTTGGCGAAACGGTATTGCTCTACGACTCTTCTTTGGAAATGCAGTGGTCGCGAAAGCTGGACAAGCGTTGGCTTGAACCTTTCAAAATCAGAAAACGGGGACTTCATGGGACCTATGAATTGGAAGAGATGGATTGGACTCCAAGGAAGGACTAGGTTTCAGGGTCCAGGCTGAAGAAATTCAAGGTCAGAGAAGAGGTGAGCCCGGTTTGATATAACGAACTTGAGTAAGCAGGAAATATGCTTATGTATATATATATCGTCACAAATAGAACTGCCCGGTAAACCGTAGGCAGAGAGAGAGAATATATATATATATATGTATGTATATATATGTGTCTGTATGCCTAAGTATATACAGATACATATATAAATACATATGTATATATATATGTATACGTATATGTATATGTGTGGATATATTGGGATTATATACGTGTATATACATACGTATATATGTATATATATACATACATATGAGTGCAGATAAAAGGGTATCTTGTCAAGCTTGTATTAATTATGAAAAGTGTTGCCTTGATGATGATGACGAATCCTTGTACCTGTCATTGCTTCCTCTCTATGTGCAGGCGTGACCCTTGGGGAGAAGTGGCCATGGCCCAGCGAGGAAGGATGGCAGGGCCCTCTGGACCAACCTTGAGAAAGGGAGGGCAAAGGAGGGATCAAGGAATCTCAAGGAACCTGGAGGAATTACCATTCTACAGAGCAGGGGATAACTTGTGCGTATTTTTGAGGGATTTTGAGGAGTATGCATTTAGGCGAGAGTGGGATGATAAGATACTCTCGAAAGTGACTGGGATGGGGGGATATAAAAAGAAAATTGAAGGAGTGGCAACTGAGTGTTTGAGGTGGAAGACGTGTGTAGTAAAATTGTGGCAGCTCATAGGAAACTTTCCAAGGGGCGAGATTAAGGACGATTTGACATTTGATGGGACAAACCTGGATCAGTTTGTTGACAGCTTACAACTATCTGCAGAAAAGGGTGGATGGAATGACGAGGAAAAGAGAAAGAGGTTGATGAAGAGAACAAAAAAAAGTGAGAGTGAAGAAGTGAAGAGGATTGTTGAGGAAGCTTGCACTTGGCAGGGTATACTAATAAAGCAGCAGATGACATATACCCAGATAAGGCAAGACCAAACAAGAAAGGAAAGGCTACAAGAGAAGGGATTGTGGATTGGAAGGGAGGGGATGAGTTGCAGAGAAAGGCTCAGGAGGAAGGAGAGGAAGAGGATGTGCCCTTGAGGAACCTGAGAAGCAAGTCAATAACTTTTTCCAAGGACAGGAACAGAGGATCTGACCAGGCAATGGAAGAGGAGAAGGAAGAAAAGGAGGCGGCGGTGGACAGAAAAAGGGGCCAGGAAGTGAATAGGGCACCAAAGGCCAAAATGATTGAAGGAAGAAGATCAGTTGAGGATAAAAGGGAAGGAGTGGAGGTGGAGAGAAGTGAGAAGGGAGGGAGAACAAAAAGAATAAGGCAGTGGAAGGGGAAAATGAGGAAGAGAGAAAGGTGGAGTATAGAGGTTCATCTCAGCAAAAAGGGAAAGCAAGAGCAGGGCAGATAAGCAAAGAAGAGAGAGCTCAGAGGGAGAAGAGGAAGAAAGGATGGAGGGACTATATGATTAGAATGCTACAAGATGATGATCTGTCTGTAAACTCCACTTCGGATATGAGGTTCAAGAGGATGCTGCTTTCTGAACTGGTGGTAAGTTCCAAGCACTCCACCAACTTGCACAAACTGATGGGATTGCATGAAATGTTGGATGAGAAGTGCACAAGGCTCTTCGAGGAATATGCTGATGTTGCAAAGAAATTGGGTGAGATGGAGAGGGGAAAGAATGAGAAAGAAATTGGAGAGGACATGGAGGCAGTGGGAAAGGGGCTTCAGGCAGAGCTCAAGGGAAACACTGCGCTCCTTACCCAAAGATTCTTGGACTATATCCCTGGGCTCTTGAAGGAGATGAGCAGGTTAAGAAAGAAGGAAGAGGAAAGGGATGCCCAAGTGACAAGATTGACAGAGGATTTGGAAGGGATGAGAAGGGAAATGGAAGACTTGAAGAAGGAGAAGGAAGAACTGCTAAAACAAGAAACTGCTTTGGAGGTTTCCCTGTCCCAGAAAAGCAAGGAACTGGAAGATGAGGTAGCAGAAAGGGAGAAGATGGAAAAAAAAATTGAGGGTTTGTGCTTTGGGATCAGTGTGCAAGGGGAAGACCTGGAACAAGTGATTACAGAAAGGGAAAAGATGAGTCTGGTATGAGAGAAAAGGTGGGAGGAAGTACTGGAAGGGATAAAAGAGCTCAAACTGAGTCACCAGGAAAGAGAGAAGGAGATCACGAGAGTGGTAGAGTGGAAGAATGAGGGAGGGTTTGAGATCAAGATGGCAGAAGGAGAAAGGAAGGTTCCTCAGTCAAAAGAAGGAGAAGGAAGGATGGGTAAGCAGACCGAGGTTGGAACGGAGGGACCATCCAGCAAAGAGCCACAAGAAGAGCCAAGGGTTGAAGGACCTCCTGCCTCAGAGGAAAATAAGAGTGAATGTGTGGGGTTGCCTCAACAGAGGGGCATCAAGAGGAATGAACAGCCTGGTGTGGAAACATCAGAAGGGGATGGGAGTCAGGCAGAGACTTCAAATCGGCCTCTTGCCAAGAAGACCAGATATAACAAAGCCAGAAGTGGGTGCTTCTTCCGCACGGAAGAAGAACATTTCAGGGATGACTGTGCGATATTGGCCGAATATATTAGGAAAGGGGTGACCAGGTTTGACCTCAGGGAGGATTGGTTGCCAGCAATGGACAGACAATTCTCAGGACGCCCGAGGGTGGCACGGTAGAACGTCGTAGGATGCTGGGGCAAACCGCTGCTTTCTCAGGATAGGAAATAGGTAGGTTGTAAGTTAAGATATTTTGATAAAAGCGGGGAGAACAAATGAGAGAGTAGAGTGTAGTATGGGAAAAGGGCGCAAACTTTTATTCTAGGATTTGGTAAGGGTAGAAGGTTAAAAGTGGGAGGTAGCATAAGGGGAAATGCATAAAACATTTTGGAGTTGAGATGAGAGGTGAGTGGGATGAGTCACATATTGTATCATACTTGTATTTTATACATATACATATGATCAGAAAGGGGGGGAAATGAGTTGGTGACCACAAACACTATTCACATTGTGAGTGTATCATTGTCCATGATTTCAAGTCTTCTTTTGTGGATAAGTATCTCCCTTCGTCTATCACTATTTAGATCCTCTGAGGTCTGGGAATGGTGGTAGAGGAACGGGTGGGTTAGTGGATGGATGGAAGTCGGCAAAAGGATTGAATGACCTGATGCTGAATTGATTACATGTGTATGATTGGAATGTCATGCTATGGTACGGGTAAATACCTCTCATGGGGAAAATATTGTTTTGCCAAATAAATTCGAATGGGATATCTGTTTTGGATGGATCAGACAAACAAAAAGTCAACAAGCTTGATTTCAATTCAAATATTGGTTTTATATATATCAATGACCCCGAGGTGCATGCCTCACCGAACTAAGATCAAAGACTTGGAGGGCACAACCCTGAGTGGCAACCTGACGATAGCTCAATTACTTGGAAATCTCATTTATTTGGTTTATTTTTTAAAGAAGCATCGTTCATCTATCTCAAGGGTTAACCTGAGGGCATAAAATACCAAGCCTATAGTGAAAAATTGACATCGTTGGGACGTAACTCCCAGCATGGGCTGTTGACCTAGCATAACCAGGCAGTGGACCCTTCGACTATGGCCTAGAAGAGAGACTAGAGGGGATGGCCACCCCAGTGAAAGAATTTATTCAGGCAGGAGTCGAAGGGGTTGAGATTAGTCTTGAAATTGTGAATATATTTGAAAAGATAGGCCGAATATCCCATCGTTGCGCAACCAATGAGGGCGACCACCGATAAGCAACAACGCGGTGGGCCGCAGCTCCGGCCTGATCAGCAGGACTGTGGTGGGTCATGATGGGGACCGCTTGTCCTCCTGTATTAGGCTCCGGGCAGGACAGCAGGCAACTTTGGATAGTAATATCAAAAGTTGAGCGCCCAATGTCTCGGTTAGGACCCGCGTTTTAGGGGTTGAGTTCGCACGCGGACGCAGACCCTAAAAAACAACCAACGAATACCTGGGCCAAAGTCTAAGGGTGTGGGAAAGGAAAGGAGTGTTGCCATACTTGACTATTTCATGTACTGTATTACGGATCAAGTATCCCCACTTCAAGTCATTGAATTTATTTTGTAATGTGGGAGACCCGGGTTAAAATCCCGACAGTAATAATGAAAAGTGAGGTGACGACGTCAATCCTGAACCACATTTCATTCCAGGATTCAGAATTGACAATTTGTTTGTCGGAAAACATCTTTTGTTTGTATACAGTTCTTTAGGCGACGGGGACGTCGCTTAATGGGTCTGGAATACTGTCGGGCCAAATACCCTTACAAAGGTATTTGGCCATGATTTTACAGTCTTCACATCGATTGTGCCGACCATCATGATAGAGTGGGTCTAAACTTAGAAGTGCACACGTTTCCTCGACCATTGGGGCAGGGGCGACTCGATGAGAAAATTTTAAGATTATGCGTGCATGTTATTATGACACACGCTGTAATGGTTAGGATCGATGCTAATACCCTTCGACCAGGAAGGTTGAGGGATTGATTAAGTTACTGTTACTGTTATGTTAGAATACATCCATGACACGCAAAATGACAGCGTTGTTCGGTCTCGAGTACCCGACACATCTAACTCCACATGGTGTGGTACCAACTTACCCGCCACTTGAGTGTTTTCCTCGCTGCGACCCTCAATGGGGTGGCCACAGCTAAGTACCGGCCTTTGGGCCTTTCGACCAACTAGGTACCCTTGAGGGTCACATATACACTCGAGTTGACAATCACTCGGACAAGCATGCATACCAGCGATCGCGCGCACACACCGACTTAGAACACGGACTTAGATCATGAGATCAACTAAGCCCGGTACGCTACATATAACTGGGTTGTTCTTTTTTTATTAGAAGGAGGAGCTAGCTTAGTAGGTTTAAGCATGGGATGGTTAAGCTAAGGGTGTAGGGAACAAATCCTCCCCGACCCTTAGCTAGCTCCTTTTGAAGGAGCTTAACGAATATTTTCAACCGTACCCGGTCAGTCGAGGCTCGAATTCGTGACCTTGGTTTCGGGATTCAATAGAGTTAGAGCCTGTTGTGACAGTCGGCACAACGAGGTAGTTAGTAGTTAGATTCTCTTTGTGTTTTTTTTTTTTTTTTTTTTTTTTTCTTTTATTGTTATTTGTCAGAATCTTATTCATTATTTGGGCACCGTGGTCTATCTCCGCAGCATCGCCTTTCGTGAATCTGCCTCCCATTCAGGACAGATTCAACCGAAGGAAACACGGACCACATCTCGGGAAAGAAGAAACCGTGAAGGCGACAAGGGGCAAACACGGGCATTCGCGAAGGCGCGGGCAAGCGCAAGCGCAAGCGCGGCAGACAACACTGTCAAGAGGAGTGACACGTGGGCAAAGACAAGGCAAGAGCACGTTAAGGGGACAACACGGAGTGGATAGCGAGCAGAAGATACAGCGCAAGGGAGGACGAGAAAGAGAGGTGCATGAAGAAGAAGAAGAAGGGGGAGGAGGAAAAGAAGAAGAGGAAAGGTAGGCAAGAGGAAGGGAAACGACTTACCTCCCCTTGCAGTCGATGACGACGATGTTCCGGGCGTGGGTTTCGGGACTTTGTTCGTGAGTTACGAAGGGGGGGGAGTTCCAGTTCACTCGTCACTAGCGGTAGTCACGACTGTCGAGAATTCCCTATACTATGGTATTGGGTTGGAGATCGTTGCGAATCACCCTCGCTTGTTTTCTTGCGGTGAGTGGCGCCTGATCACCGACGGCGGCCTGATTGGCAATCATTTGCAGGTGGTAGAGGCGGAGGTGCCTGTCATCGGCTCTCGGCTTCGGCACCCTCATCCCGTAGGCATCGGAGAGAACGGCCGCAACTTTGTTGGGGTGTTGTCTTCGTGCTCGCACTCACGAGCGGAGTATTCCGTTGGCTTTGGAAGGTGTTGATACTTGATAAGGAGACTCTTCTCTCCTTGTCTTCCGAGTGGCGTCACGGAGGGACGCGCCGAGCAATAGGTAAGTCTTCGACCCCGCTACTATACTCGCCGTAGCAAGAGCAAAAGTCAAACGAATCTACCGCTACAACGTAGAAGTATACACTACTACATGGGGGTGTGAGAAAACGTACGCATGCATGTGTATGTATGAGTGTGTGTGCGTGTGTGTGGGTGTGTATGCGTATACACGAGTGTACGTGTGCACATATGTGAGAGAGAGAGAGAGGGAGAAGATGGCCGCACTGAGGAGGAAAAGCGAGCGCGTGTCAAGGTGGGAGATAAGAGCGTGAGCAGGGGTGGATGCGAAAAAAGGAGGAGATGATTGTGCGGTGGTAGCGTAGAGAGAAAAGGGAAAGAACAAAGGAGGAGAATAAAAAGTAGGAGAGGGAAAGCGAGGAAATGCCTTACCTAGTCCAGTGATCATCGTTATAGGCTCTGTTTACATCCGGATCAAACTGGAAAGGTAGCATGTATACATCATTTTTTGTTATTATTATTCTATTATTATTCTTATTTGGTTCGACATTCTTATTATTATTTTTAATGATTATTTCATTTGATTCCCATTTATACTTTAAGTTTTCTTTTATTATTTTATCATTACACTTAGACGTGACTGTGATCAAGAATGCATAACCCGGACTACAGTACAATGTGGAGTAGTCACTGGTGGTCGATGAAAAGCAAGAGGTGTCAGGAATGAAAGGTGACAAGCGAGAAAGCTGGTTGGTGGAAGTAGGAAGAACGCAACCGTGCGGAAGGAGGAGGTGTGAGCAGGAAGAGAGGAAGCAATGTGCAAGAGAAAGAAGAAGAGGAAAGGAGGAGAAGAGGAAGAAAAAGGAGAAGAAAAAGAAGAAGAAGAAGAAGAAGAAGAAGAAGAAGAATAAGAAGAAGGAGGAGCAGACAGCCATAACCAAGCTGCGCTGCTTTATGTTGGATGAGGCGTGTGGTGGTTCTAGGGTGCATGTGGCATCTGTGAGTTGGGGATCGAGGTTGCGAGTGTGCGAGAGACATACCTAGTGTTGGAAGCGTGCGCCATTAGCCACTATCTGCTCGTACTTCGGGAGGACTGTTGTCGTAATCTTCGGCATTATAGAGTAGGCTAGATAGGATCTGCCATGTGTTGTCTGGGCGCAGAGCGCCAGACATGATGTCGACATTGGTTCTTTGGTGATGATGATGAGACTATTCGATCATTGTCACTTTGAGCTTTTGCTGTGCTCTTATTTGAAGGGACTCGTGATGCAGTTCCGCTTTTCGTTTAAGGTCATGACCATCTAGTCTCGTGTGTATAATGCTGCTTGGTTTCTGAACTTCGCTATCACTCATTTTCTTTGCATCATTATTATTATTATTATTATTATTATTATTATTATTATTCGTTCCTGGGTCGTGGCTTATTATTTCAGTTCAATCAGAGAAGGACATAGGAATGGCAAGTAGAGTAATGAAAAGGGGAGGAGTGAAGATCAAAGGAGAAAGAGAATGAAAGCACTAAGGAGAAAAAGATAATGCAGAGATGTAGAAGTGCGGAAAGAAGAGGATTGGACCGAAAGAAGAAAGAGGGAGAGTTAATGTTCTTCCTCCGCCAAGTCCATCATCTCTCCCTCACCCTCTGGCTACCTGACCTCTCAAGAGTCTCAGCATCTACAGACTACGAGAGAGAGAAGAGAGAGAGAGAAGAAGGGGGGGGGACTGTGCCAAGCTATCCATTATGTGTTTCTGACAGGTGCTACTTTTTTTTTCCAAGATGCGCGCCCGACATTATGGCTCTCATGTGAATACTACTCCCGACAAGTCCCCACCTAAAGAGCAATTGTCGGGCAGATTGAATGCTGATTGTTTCATGCATACAATGCAAGACCTGCTTAACATCAGAGGCACTCCTATAGCCGGAGGCGCCTTCCGATAGCTTCCCCGGGGCAATCGTCGATGACATCATCCGACCCCACCGAATTGAGACTCACCCACATGCGCCTGCACTGACACATACAATGTCCGAACTCAATAAGTAAGCACGGGGCATACATGCAAGATCGCTTGATCACAAACAATATTATTACTTATTATTGATGAGGTCGTTGTATTGATGATCGTTGATTGTTCCTTGAGTATTATTATTATTATCGCTATTTAATTATTATTATTATTATTATTATTATTATTATTATTATTATTATTTCGATTTACTCGGTACTACATCTGCTGCTTACATATACAAGGGTGAAAGACTTGTGGGATGTGAGATGCATCCACCATCGGCGTCGCGAGGCTGGGCCCGTCATAAGGTTGGGCCCATCATCGCCCGACAAATGAAATGCGCGCTTATGCCTGTCGTCTCCCCGTGCCATAGTCTCGACATGTTGCACATAGCATGGGACTGGGTCGCGTTGTTGCTCCACTACGTCAGATTGTGGGCTATGGAAGTTATAGTCCTCCGTCTCAGGGATTTTGCCTGCAGCGGCTCTGATTGGACGACGACGACGGCAGCGAGGTAAAAGGGGAAAAAAAATAAAAATAACAAGGTGTGACAGACAGAAAATGAGAGAGCAGACATACAGATAGACAGACAGGGAGAATTACCTGTGGCACCATAGCTCTTCTTCGTCTAATCTCCCTCCTCCTTGTCTGAGTATGTTTTGAGGGACTGGCGCATTCCTCCAGTATGAGCGTCAGACCCCTTCACATACTGCGATGATGATGTTGTTTGTTTGGTATGCGCTGCGACATTGATTGGCCTGATCGCTGTATGCTTTGCCTTCCGCTGCGCTATCCTACGCTATGTGAGAAAGGTCGGTTCTTGTTCTGGTCTACACCATTACGGTATGCATTATAGTTGTTGTACCGGATCCAAAAGATAGCTTGTATACATTGCTATCATGACATTGTCGATTTATAACGACCGGATAGCTTGTATCCATGCATTACCACAATATTATTATTATTATTATTATTATTATTATTATTATTATTATTGTTATTATTATTATTGTTACTTTTATTATTACTATTATTACTGTTATCATTATGCTATGCAATCAAATTCGCATGCTTCTTCACTTCGCACGCATACAAACAGATGGTGATTCACACTGACACATAGCGCCCAACTTAAAGCTCAGGATATGGGAACCAAGAACACATTTCAGATGCAAACTCGCTTCGAATGGCTATGGTGCATCATCACCCATACATCGCAACTCTCATCTATGTGTCCGACACCACTGTCCGGATCACCCTGAATACCCCACAAACACACTCTGTGACACACACATGGATTCACAGTCATTCAGATATTATGACACAGTGAGCAACAGACAGAGACACAGTGATACGGGGACACAGATAGAGATACAGACAGGGACACAGACGAAGACACTGGCAGACAGACAGGAAGAGGAAAAATACGATCAGACAGGCAGACAATTGTGATATGGACACGCGTTGGCACTGAGATGTACAGACGCCTGCAAAGTCACACGGCAACGCACAGTCACGCAGTGACACTGTGACAGTCACGAAATGACACAGTGACACGCAATCATGCAGGCGCTGTTACAGTCAAGAGTGAGGACACAGACTGTGACATATACCGTAGGACACAGGCTGTGACATACACGGTAAGACAGACTGTGACGCAGAAACGCGCTGTGATGCACAGAGAGACCAAATCACGCAGAAGTATGGTGCACATTGACACATAAAGTTAAACGCGGTGATGCCTGCACGTAGAGACTAAGAGAGAGAGAAGGGAAAGAGAGGAGGTGAGTGCGCAGTTCATGGGGACAAGTGGCACCTGCGTGAGGAACAAGGTTATGAGTGAAAGTGAGGGCACCTACCGTGTATTGGCGATGGTCTGCATGAGCGACATCTTCAAGTGCTACAGGTTGCCGCTGATGTCAACAGTTGCATTGTCAATTCGTAGGTTGTAGGAGCTGTGTAGGAGAAGGCTGGGCGATCAGCGCCGAGTAGGAGAGTGAAGGGACTGGACTCTTGTGATGGTGCGAAGAGAGTCTGCTCTCCTGGACATTGGGTATCATTATTACGAACCTCCATTGAGGTATTATTGGTGCAATGCTGCTCTCTGGACACGGTGTGACTTTCTGACTTTCAATATGATGGTGCATTCTGAAATTGCCATCTCGCTATTGCTTATTTTCCTCGTAATTATTATTATTATTATTACTATTATTATTGTTTTTATTACTATTATTATTATTATTAATATTATTATTATCATACCTGGCTCGTTTTTCATTCCCTCTTCACATGTAGGCAAACTAGTGAGGGGCGCCCAAACGCAAAACTAAGAGATTGGACTTATAAGAACACAGTTTGGATATAAGTATAGATGGCTATGACGCAACGGCATCCAACAACTCTCTGTTTCACATACACAGGGTCAGGCTGGATATTTCACGCACTACTTACTTCACACACAGAGGAAGAGAGAAAAGAGACAAACAGACAGACCAACAAACAAGCAGACGAAGCAGGCAGACAGTGACACGGTCACGTACATAGTGACTCTGTCACATACACGGTGACACAGTCACAGATACACAGTCCTACACAGTCACACTCAGATACACAGATACACAGTCATACACGGTCATGCACAGTCAGATACATTGATACACAATCAGACACAGACGGACACTGTCGATCGGTAAGAGAAACGGGCAGACGGACAGACAGACAAACAAGACAAACAGACAGACTGTCTGAATCAGACAAACAGACGAAACGGTCGGGGACAGACCAACGGACTGTCTGAAGCAGGCAAACAGACAGCCAGTCTAGGATAGACGGATGGACTGTCTGAAGCTGGCACGAAGACTGACGTCAGAAAGTGGGCAAGACAAAGATTATCTGGCACATAAACAGACATCGGCGGGACTATGCATTGGCTCTATGTCGATGGTGATGAGGCTATGTCTACGACACCAAGTATAAAATTGTTGTGCTCTTATTTGATGGGACTCGTAGCGCAATTCTGCATTTGGATGTAGGTCGCGTCTATCTGAGTCACATGTGTATAATGCTGTTGGATTCTAGAGTTCGATATTATTATTACTATTATTATTATTATTATCCTAACCCTTAAGCAGCATTGGCCGCGGGGGGAGGTCGATGGTCCGCTCCGCGCCGGAGTTGGGAGTGAACTTTTGCTGCGAGCCGGCGGATGGAGGCGATCGAGGGCGGGGGGGCGGGCAGAGTGACGAGCGTACCGAAATGTTCACAGCGCACCAGAAAACGAGAAAGCGCGCCCAAGGGGCGGAGAGGCGGCGGACGTCGATGCGAGGGAATATCTCGAAGCGCCC